>VXBP01008303.1:150246-232548 GCA_013400115.1 Rhinopomastus cyanomelas | reverse complement strand
CTAATGATTCTGTGATTCTATAATGTGATTATGTGTATTATATGATGTCATCATATATGATGATATATATAATTATATGATGTATTGTATGTTATGATATATGCCTATATAATATACATAATAATATTATATGAAAGTATATATTATAATGCATTTGGTGTTGAGCTCTTCACTGTGTGAGCTAGGACCCCAGTCACTTACCGTTTGCTTTCCTCTTCTCTGATGATTTTCCTCCCAGCAGCCACGCTTAGCGCAGCTCTGACCCGTCTGTCAGTCAGCGCTGTCTGCTGGCAGAGTAGAGGGGAGGGACCCGAGTGATTTTCTCTGAGTGGAGAGAGAACACATTCTCCGCCTGTTCCTCTGACCCGCTACACACAGCTTAATCCACTAACAGCAGAGATTAATTAACTCGCATAAGCCCAGATGTCTGACCACGCGCAGCGGGAGTGCGTTGTTTAAGCCGGAGCGCGTCCTGTGCTTTGCCCAAGCCCCAAGCTGGGTGGAAGCATGTTCTTGAAACTCCTGCTCAGATAAGAGAGCGGTCTGGAAGCCGGCTAGACGCTCTCCTTATCTTGTTCTTTGGGACATTTAATGAAAACAAAACTATTTGCTAAGCAAATGTCAAATGTTTGCTTTTCTGCTTAACAGGATTTCCTTTGCTTATCACATCTGATCGGGAGGCTGGCAAACACGGAGGGGGCTTTTGTGGTGGTTTGGTTTGGTTTTTAAAGAATTATTAGTTTTTCACCTCATTGGTGTAAGAAGGGAAGTATTGAATCACCATGTATTACAGCCCTTGGCATAGACACCTCGGTGGCAAGGTTCCTGTCCCATGTGGCAGTGGAAGCCCTCACACCTTGGATCCACCACAATCCATGCTACACTCCACCCTGTGTGGCCAGGCACCTACCATGGTGCATGGGAAGTGGTTGCTCCAGCTGGCAGTGAGCTGCCTACATTGCTCAGGGAAATAATGCAATGGAGAGGCTGAGGGAGCTGGGTCTCTTTGGTTTGAAGAAGAGGAGGCTGAGGGGTGACCTCATTAATGTAGATAAATATGTGAGGGGTGGGTGTCAGGAGGATGGAGCCAGGCTCTGCTCAGGGGCATCTAGTGATAGGACAAGGGGCAACGGGTGTGAGCTGGAACATGGGAGGTTCCACATCAATCTGAAAATGAACTTCTTCCCAGTGAGGGTGACAGAGCCCTGGAACAGGCTGCCCAGGGGAGTGGTGGAGTCTCCTTCTCTGGAGATATGTAAGACCCGCCGGGAGGTGTTCCTGTGTGACTTGGTCTAGATGACTCTGCTGTGTCAGGGGGATTGGACTAGATGATCTTTTGAGGTCCCTTCCAAACCCTGGTGATTCTATGATACAGCTGACACCAAAACTATTCCACTGTCACCAGTTACCTCAGCGGGACTGTTTATTTCCATAACCAGCTGTCAGTAGCACATACTCCTGCCATGAAATGTGTACTAATACCATGAAACCCCAGACAAGGCTGACAAAGTTTCAGCTCAAAGAAGGAGGTGTGCTGTTATCAGGCAGACAAAAACGATAAAACCAGTGGCTGTGCCTGGGTGATTATTTTTTTCCAATTGCCCTTGGCTCTCAGGTCACTGGGAGCAGAGCCAGCAACTGTTCTCCTAGTCCAAAATGTCTTGAAAAATTGTCCAAATACAATCTCTGAGCCACTGTCTGCACTGGAGTTAGTGTTGTTTTGGCCACTATTAGTACTGATCATTCAGACACCTGAGCTGTGTTACTAGGTGAGTAAAGCTAGGCAGAGTGACCCTGTTAGAGTTGGTGGCAGGTTCTTTTGGCATCTTTAAATCTGATCCGTGTTCAACCCTGAAATTAGATGCTTGAACAGAACTAATACAAATTTTTATAGCCGATTTCTAGAAGAATTTCATCTTTGAAGACTTAATCTGCTAATGCATGTGAATGCTCTTCCCAAGAAAAGCTGAGCTTGTTGGCCTCAGCAAGCTGATGGGTTTTTGATCCACATGAGTGCACGGTTGGGTCCTGAGGATGATGAAGGAGGTGGAGCACCTCCCTTATGAGGAGAGGCTGAGGGAGCTGGGTCTCTTTGGTTTGGAGAAGAGGAGGCTGAGGGGTGACCTCATGAATGGCTATAAATATTTGAGGGATGGGTGTCAGGAGGATGGAGCCAGGCTCTGCTCAGGGGCATCTAGTGACAGGACAAGGGGCAATGGGTGTGAGCTGGAACAGAGGAGGTTCCACATCAATATGAGAAGGAACTTCTTCCCAGTGAGGGTGACGGAGCACTGGAAGGGGCTGCCCGGGGAGGTTGTGGAGTCTCCTTCACTGGAGATGTTTAAAATCTGCCTGGATGTGTTCCTGTGTGACTTGTTCTAGGTGATCCTGCTGTGGCTGGGGGACTGGACTAGATGATCTTTTGAGGTCCCTTCCAGTCCCTAATGTTCGGTGATTCTGTTGTCTAGCGCGATGTTGATGACTGGTGGTTTTCACTAACCTGTTTGACTTTCTTCTGAAGCAGTTCTCTCAGTTGATTAAAACAGAGGGATGGTCTGAGGAGCTGTGGCTTACTGAGCCTGAAGTACCTCGCTCAAGATCCTTGCGCTTCATTCATGTTCTTGCCCATCACCTGGCAGCCAGCGTTTGCACTCCCTTGCAGTAAGGAGGATCCTTTCTGACCCCTGCACCCTCGCAGGTCCTGGGGTGGGAAGTAGCCCCAGCTCAAGGTGTTATCAGTGAGCGTCATTCCAGAGGCTTTTCCACCTAAACCCACGCACCCACAGAGGGTCCTTCCCAAGCCCAGCTTCGATTTGCCTGCTACTCTGGAGGCTATGAGAACAGTGACACTTAGTGGCAACTGACAGCCTCTGCTTAGGAAGGGCTAGTCTGTGTCTGACGTAAATTGTGCAGCAGACCTGGTCAGCTAACACGTTTGATGGATCAGAAAGGTGAGCAGTAGCCACCCAGCTTGGCTTCCCAGAGCGCTTATAAAGTCACACTTATTTATGTGACAGATAAAACCTGTCAAAAATGGGGGGAAAAAGGAAATGATGGGAAAGGGAGCACCACCTTCTGAGTTTGGGCAATTAATGCAGGTGATGGTGCCCGTGTAAATGTTGTTCTTTCTGCACTGCACATTAAAATTCTTTGGTCTTAGTACCACAGGACATTAGGGATTGGAAGGGACCTCGAAAGATCATCCACTCCAATGCCCCTGACACTGCAGGATCACCTAGAACAAGTAGCACAGGAACAGGTCTGGGTGGGTTTTAAACATCTCCAGAGAAGGAGACTCCACAAACTTCCTGGGCAGCCTGTCCCAATGCTCTGTCAGACCCAAAATATCATGAAACCCTGAGACACAGACCAGCTCCAATTACTTCTACATCTACTTCAGTTCAGTCTGCACTTTCCAATTCATTTGCCCTTTCAACACTTTCTAGGCAGTGATTTATCCCTAGACATGGTAGCAGTTGGGCTATTACATTTGACTAGCTTGTGTTTATGGCAATGGGAAGATGGATGTTCAAGATGCCATCTTCCATTGCTCTTCTGAAGTGTTTTTGGTTTCTGCCTGCCTTCTTTATTTTCCCTCTGGCTCTTGCTTGGTGTTGCTGCTTTTTTCTGCACATCGTAAAGCAGTGCCGCTGCTCAAGAGCTGGTCTCCTCTCGTAAGAAAAGGCCGTGTAACACTTCATGGTCTGCTCGACCAGGATTATAGAAAGAAGACTTTTGAATCCAACCCAAATACACTCTAAATGCAGTCAATCATCTGCTGGTGACCACAGAATCAGAGAACATTAGGTATTGGAAGGGACCTCAAAAGACCACCTAGCCCAACCCCCTGCCACAGCAGGACCACCTAGACCAAGTCACCCAGGAACACATCCAGGTGGGTTTTAAATGTCTCCAGAGAAGGATTTTTTTGAATCTCTTGTAAATCACTGGTTCTTTTGAAAAAGCTGTAGCTTTTAAATTAATTACTCTTTCAAACAGTCCAAACAGCAGTAGTTGTTAACTGAATTTTGAAGGACCAGCGTTCCGTGGAATTATATGTTTTTGTTGTAATCACTAAACTTATTCAGAATTTGGTATCAAACTATAAAACCAGCTCTGAGCTATGTAGAAGTGTCACATTGTTCCTCCTGTTTGCTTGGAAGAAAACATGCTACATTCCTTTGTCCTGAAGCCGCTTTCTGTTGCAGCTGTGGTTTAGCTTGTACCAGATAACTTCATATTGTAGATTTATCAGATGGGCTGGGAATCACCTCTGCGGGTCCTCAGGTCCAACCATTCAAAGCAGGTGCGTCTTGCCCCAGGTTGCTCAAGTTGATGTCCATTCAAAGTTTTATGTTTCCAGTTACATCTCTTTGCAGACTTTATGCCAATTCTTGAAACTCTCGTGGTTGTTCTAACCACGAGAACAACTTTGCTTCAATTTGCAGGTATTTCTTTTCATCCTCTGTGGAGCATCACAGAACGGCCTGGCCAGGGGGGGTGTGGAGTCTCCTTCTCTGGAGATGTGTAAAACCCACCTGGGTGTGTTCCTGTGCGACTTGGTCTAGGAGATCCTGCTGTGGGGCAGGGGGATTGGACTGGGTGATCTTTCAAGGTCCCTTCCAATTGACTTCCTAATCACCACTCTTTAGCGAAAGGCTACAGTAATAAGCAAGACCACAAAGGTGGAAGCTGAAGAAGGGAAGGGCATGAATGGTCTTTTGAGGTCCCTTCCAATCCCTAAAGTTCTATGATTCAGAATTTGTCTAAAAAGACTTAATCTCAGAAGGGGCCAAGGGTAATAATATGATAGAATCATAGAATCTTTAGGGATTGGAAGGGACCTCGAAAGATCATCTAGTCCAATCCCCCCTATGAAATGCATCCTTGCATATATTTTCTCTTGATGCTGTATAAACTGAGCCATGGGTGCAGTTAAATGTTTCATCATGTCATGTTATTTTGATGCTGGGGGCTGTCACAACTGCATGTCCTTAATACATTAGGCAGTTGAGGAACCGAGAGCCGGTGTATGTTTTGAGTTCCTTACCCTACAAGCCTCAGCCTTAGGTTCTTGCTGCTCAGCAAAACAGCATCACTTTTCAGCTTCAAACTCAGCACCTGTGTGTCCTCTGTGGAGCCTTTCACCCAAGCTGCTTTTGCTTCCAGGCATCCCGGTAGTTGCACCCCGCGAGCGCAGCACCCTGCCTCGGCGTGATTACCTGGTGCGATCTTTGATTACAACTGGAGCGTGTTTCCAGAGACATCAACCCATTGCTCCTCCGTCAAGCTCAGTTGCAGGGAGCTCTTCCATGCCTTGCCTGTCATTTGCTATTGTCCTCTTGCACTGAGTGCAACCTGTTGATGTTCTGATAGCCACGGGCGTATCGTTTGGTTCTGAAAAGCCGCCTCCTTGCTGAACGCCTCGGGGTGTTTTCAGCTCTATTTAGATTTTTGCATTACAGCCTTAAATTGCTACTTTGGGCTTTATTAAAGCGCTTCTCAGAAAGAAAATGTCAGTGTGCACAAGCAGGTAATTGAAAATAACACTGCCCAGGAACACACGCCGTCTTCCTGCGGGTTTCTGTAGCTCCTGGTTAAAAGCCCTGCGCTGGCAGTATTACGCTCGCCTTTTGGGGCGGGGGGGTGGTACAAGCATTAATCATAGAACATCTTTGGCTTGGGCAGCTGTATAATGCTTGTTAACATACCCACTGGTGCAAGAACAAGCAATCTGTAGGAGTTGAGGTACACAAGAAATCCCAAGCAGGGCTCCATCGAGCACAGGGATGCAGCTCCCGTTAATTTACAACTGTTCATTGTTGTTCTACAGCATGAAACAGAGCTGATGAAAACGTGTGCACATGCAGCTTGCAGCAGTGGGTTGTTCAGGAGCAGTAAACACTCAGTACTCAGCATCCTGTAATCATAAAATATTTTTATTCTGGAGTCACAAAAATAAATCTCTTAATGCTGGCAAAGTGAACAGGCTGAGCAGTAATTACAGTGACGTTCTGTGCCTTCTGCGCAAGTAATCACCAGTCTTGGAACCACCAGGGTGCAAGGGGCTTCGAAGATCCAAACTTTCTTGGTAACACATGGACTTGATAAGATGTCCCAGCAGCCTGTCCAGCTGAGCACAGGACTCTGAGTAATGAGTTTGAGCCCCATGTGGGACAGCAGAGCTTCAGTACTGGGACCAGTCCTGTTCAATCTATTCATTGACTTGGTGCTCTGTCAGCAAGTTTGCTGATGACACCCCAGCAGGCTGGGTTGTCATTCAGTGAGACCTGGACAGGCTGGAGAGCTGGGCAGGGAGAAATTTAATGAACTATAACAAGGGTAAGTGAAGAGTCTTGCATCTGGGCAACAACAACCCCAGGTACCAGTAGAGGCTGGGGACTGACCGGTTGGAGAGCAGTGTAGGAGAAAGGGACCTGGGGATCCTAGTGGACAGCAGGATGACCATGAGCCAGCAGTGTGCTCTTGTGGCCAAGAGGGCCAACAGCACCCTGGGGTAGATCAGAAGTGGAGTGGTTAACAGATTGAAAGAGGTTCTTCTTCTCCCCCTCTACTCTGCACTGGTGAGACCACATCTGGAGTATTGTGTCCAGAGAAGGAGACTCCACACACCCCCCGGGCAGCCTGTTCCATTGCTTGAACACTTTTCCTTCTCACATTCATATGGAACCTCCTCTGTTCCAGCTCACACCCATTGCCCCTTGTCCTACCACTAGACGACAATGAGAAGATCCTGGCTCCACCTTCCTGACACCCACCGCTCAGCACTTTCCTCACAAGAGGGACAGCAAGGAGGAAAAGATGAGGTATAGACACTGCAGGATTGTTCTGAAGTCTCTGTATGCAGAAATAAACAATTTTTAGGAGCCAGATGTGTGTTTACCATGTACAGGCTCAGGCTGTAGTGCAACTGGGGGCAAGGCAGTGAGGGAAGATCCTGGGAGCATCTACGTACGTCTGCTCTACGCCTAGTAATGTCATAATTGGAGATGTGAGTTCTTCCCTCTTCGTCAGCTCTGAAGCTATTAGTCATCTTGGCTGCGTTGTGTATTATGCATGAAGACACACTTAAGCTTTGCAGAAAGAGCATCAGCTGGGGGTTCCCCTGTCCAAAGGCATGTGTTGCTCAGCAGTGCGTTTGAACAACGTCAGCTTCAGTCCAAGAGGGATTCACGGGGATGTTTGTTTGGGGTGTCTGCTGCTCGTGGCAGAACAACCTGCAGGGAAACATTAAGCAAAGATATTGAAAGCTTTTTTCTGAAGACAACCTTTTGAAATGCAAAAGTGGTTGGAGAGGAGCAGGAGGGAAATATCTAACAGTAACTACATTAGTTTCTCTGAACTTACCAAGAAAACATTTCCAGCACTTGCTTTAGTGGGAAAATAGAGCGAAAGAACTTCCTTTCGCACTCGTTTCTATAGTGACAGTGGCCTCAAAATCTTCTTTATGCAATCAGAAAGCACTTGACAGTACAGTGTGGAACCTGAGCTTTACCAGATTTTCCTGTCTTGCAGAGAACTATTCATGGTTTTGAGGAACAAGACTTTAAATTTCATGGAACATTAAATTCTTCTAATTTAGTAACTGAATGTTTATTTGCTCCTGCTAATGAGAGATTGTAAAAGCTCTCTTCTCCAGCCTCCTAACACCAGCCAAAGTCCATGGATTTGAGCCCATGGGGGATGCACCTGCCTATTTCTTAGTTTTAGCTTGGTCTGGGTGCAACTGAGCTGCCTGGTTTCCCTTGGGGTCGGCAGCGTTTCTTCTCTGTACAAGCAGTAGAGGGGAGCTCAGCCTGACTTTGGGCTGGACAGGGAGTAGAACAGTTCCTTCTGATATCATGAACCCACCTTCACAGCTGGAGGTACAACCCCACAGCCCTCCAAACTCTCCTAGTCTGGCAGTATCCCCTGCTGCTACTGTCGTCTCCTACCAGTTATCACCCCTTCCTCATCTTTTCAGTCTCTCTCCTCAGCTGCTCCCACAGCCCAATCAGCAACAAAAGCTTGCCCCATTTCCCACTCTCTTCACCCCAAATTCCTTTTGTTTCTTGTCAGCCCCTGTCCTGCATCATCCATCCCATTTTTCTCTTTGAACTTTGGTGAGTGTTTCCCTCTGCTGTTTCCAGACAAGGACCATAATGTTCTTCTTTATTGGTTTATGCTTTGGTTTTGGGTCAGACTGCAGAGTTCATCCAACCCCTAAATACTTCAGTTAACCTTCTTTATCTAAGGGCTCATCTTCCAGACAGAGTGGGTGGTAACTTACAAAGGACTTAGCTAGTCCATGGCTGATTCATTACACACTCAGGCATTAAAAACTGAGCGCTTTTACATAATTAACTAGAAGTCCTAAACTGTATACAGGCACGTTCCTCAGCCAGAGGCAGCTTCAGCTGTGGATTAGTTGTAGCACTAAAGATATTGGATGCTTGCAGGATGGTTTTGGCAGGTGACCCTGCCTGTCGTGACGCAGTCACCCCAGCAAAGTGCTTATTTAGTTCACTGACTTTACACTCAGAACTGTGAGGAGTTGTTAGAGGAATCGTTCACTCATTTCCCACTAAGTTTAATTAAAAAGAATGATGCCATTGTAGTCTGATGTCCTCTTGCATGTCAGGTTTCAGTACCCTTTATGGTTTCTGTTACTCACTTTGCAAACACACGAGTCGATAAATAATTATGAATAACGCAGGTCACACACAAGTCTTGAGGGAGGTGAGTTGGGAGATGATCACTGAGCTTTTCTGTTCCTAGAAAATCAGAAAGGAGTGTTTCAGTGGTGAAGCCTACAAGGTACAACACACTTTTTGCTTAAGAGTTCTGACAGGTCAAAAGACCTTTGAGATGGTGACTAGTTCTGGCAGGTCTGTTGTCCAGGTGCATTGTCACATGCTGCTGGAACCTGCAGACACTTGTGCCGCCCTGGAGAGGAGCCATGAGGGATGCTTTGTCCCTGTGACCTTCTCCTGTGTGCTCACAGCACCTGCTCCTGCAGGACATAGTCCCTCTTGAGGAGCAGCTGATGGCAGCTGTGCCTGGGGAAACCCAGGGTCTTAGGAAATCTGTGCATCCTTCCTCCCTGACAGTGCTGCAGGGAGGCTTATGGGACTGTATTGAGTGATCTAATTTCTGATTGAAATCCTGGAAAAAACAACTCAGGATAAATGCTTTGCCTGTGCACTGCTGTTTTGAAGGGGTGTTTTGCTTCCCATGAAGCTTCTGCAGGATGAGGCTTCCCTGCAGGATGAGGCTTCCCTGCAGGATGAGGCTTCCCTGCAGGATGAGGCTTCCCTGCAGGATGAGGCTTCCCTGCATTTTGTTAAAGGTGAGCAGTGTCTCCTAGTCTGCTTTTCCATCTGCTAGCCAAGTGCCAGTCCATGGGTTGCCCTTCCTTCACTGCTGAATGGGTGCCATCCACAATGTCTGAACATACATCATCATTTCACTTATAGCATTTGCTGAGGGAGCCAAGTGGTGACAAGTTAATCAATGTGAGAAATCCCAGTGTTGGAGAAAGTGCCCAAAAAACCAGTCCTCTTGTTCCTGTAACTTCACATGAAATAGAACCACTTCCACTCTGGCTTAAGTCTTGGATAAATATTTATTAATTTAATAATTGATGTTTATTAATCTAATAATTAATACTTATTAATCCAAGATTTGGTATGAAGACAACCCAAGACAGTTTCAGTTTAGTTCCTCAGGTTCTTTCTCTTGAGCTCTGCCAAATGCTGGTCTTTTTTTTTTTTAGAAGCTGAACTTTAAAGCCCACACTGGCACCAGGCATGATACTGGCAGGTATTCAACTCAGAGATAAGCCAGGAGGATAAAAATAAGCCAGACTGTTTTCTTAGCTTGAATATTGTAATCCACAGTTTAATATCACTCCCTTCCTCCTGTTGGGGATGTGAGTTATCAGTGACCCAACGGCTGTTTCATTCTCCCTTCCTCCTGTTGGGGATGTGAGTTATCAGTGACCCAAATGCTGTTTTATTCATGGCCATAATTAGGTTTACCTTTCTATTCTTCTAAGGCCAGTGAATTTAAAATCCTTATAATTTTGCCTAAATGAAGCATGCATTATGCAGTGGGGGAAGAGATGCGCACGCGGATGGTCTGTGATTATCTTGCTGTTAACATAAATCTAAACAAATGGGGGGTTTAGTGCTCCAGTGCAGAGTCTCTGGCTGGTAAATTATTCTAAATTGATCATGAGCCAGAGCCTGTTCAGGTTTGTTCAGAGAGCAGAGGCAAATGTGGAGCTTTTATCCTTTTTTAAATATAGCTGAGTTTTCTATCCCTAAAGGCTTTGTCTGGTGATAGGTCGTAAATGCAGCGGTATGTTCCTGCTCCATGTACCTGATACGACATGGAACAGGCAAATATATCATTTAAAGCACCAGTGATGCTATTTTATTTGAATTTTTAATAACTAAATGCCTTGCAGAAGCCACTGGAAGTAAACAACTGTCAAAAAGCTGGAACAGAGGAGGTTCCACATCAATATGACAAAGAACTTCTTCCCAGTGAGGGCAACAGAGCACTGGAAGGGGCTGCTCAGGGGGGCTGTGGCATCTCCTTCTCTGGAGATGTTTAAAACCCACCTGGATGTGTTCCTGTGTGACTTGGTCTAGGTTATCCTGCTGTGTCAGGGGGATTGGACTAGATGATCTTTCGAGGTCCCTTCCAATCCCTAATGATTCTATGAGTCTATGAAAATAGATGGACACATCAAGTCAGCTGAGTGTCAATTTGAATTTGGACTCCAGATGTTTACTGTGAGAGGCAACAAGGCTGAGAGATCTGGGTCTCTCTAGTTTGGAGAGGTGGAGACTGAGGGGTGACCTCATTAATGTCTGTAAATATGTGAAGGGTGGGTGTCAGGAGGATGGAGCCAGGCTCTTCTCAGTGTCTTCTGATGACAGGACAAGGGGCAATGAGTGTGAGCTGAAACATAGGAGGGTCCATATAAATATGAGAAGGAACTTCTTCACAGTAAGAGCAACAGAGTACTGGAACAGGCTGCCCAGGGTAGTTGTGGAGTTTCCTTCTCTGGAGATGTTTTAAACCCTCCTGGATGTGTTCCTGTGTGACTTGGTCTAGATGATCCTGCTGTGTCAGGGGGATTGGACTGGATGTTCTTTTGAGGTCCCTTCCAATCCCTAATGTTCTGTGATTCTGCCAATAAAGACCTCAGACTCACAGGGCTGGCTGCATCCACAGCAGAGCTGGCATTTGCTGGTGTGATGCCAAGCACACGCCCTGCCTCTGGGTAATCCAGAGGTAAATGTCTCCTTAGATCTGCTGGTAAATGGGCTTTTGGTATGTCCGCACAAAAAAGAATTAAGGCTCTGTGGACAGTGGGCTGTGTCTTTGCTAGAAGAACTTCTAGTCCAAACTAAGGACAACCCTTTTGCTAAGAATCACAAGTCACAGTGCTCTTGATGGGGTCTTGGCTGCTTCCACAGGGCTCACAAGTAGAGCGGTCTAGGAAGAGGAAGTGGAACACAAGCAAATAAATTGTGACCTTTTCCAGCCTCCAGTGGCTGGAACTACCCAACTCAAACTTATACAGTTGCTTCCACGGGGTATTAAATGCATGAAGCAATGTGCTTGAAGGCTTTCTCATGGAGTTTGTCTGTGTCATCTTATGTATTTTAATTTCCACAGTTATACCCACCGTGACTGCTTGACTACCAAGTCTAACTAATAAAGAGTGAAAGAAAGGATGGTCTAGGTGACTCTGCTATGGTTGGGGGTTGGACTGGATGATCTTTCAAGGTCCCTTCCAATCCCTAATGATTCTATGATGTTAGTCTGTTAAGGGCAGCATTTGGTGACTGCTCAGTTCAACCTTTGGGGCATCTAAGTTGCCCGTAAGCACCAACTTGCCTTTTCAACTCTACCATAGTGTGGCCTGAGAGTAACTGAATTCATTGTGTTTATACAACTCACTTGCCAAATGGCTCTGCCATGAGCAGGGCCATTTAACATTTTCCAGCCTACATTTGGTGTTCCTGTAGATGTTTTACGCCTCTTCTACCAGTTTGACTTATAACAAGTCTGCAGACCGTACCTGATAAGTCTATCTTCTCGGAGGCAATGAAGAGAAAGTCCTAGTGAAGAAGTTGTTATGGGATAGGACCAAGGCAAGTGAGATGTTTGCTTGACCAGTTCTCCAAAGTAACTAGAGCAGAAAAAAAAAAGGGGGAAAATAGGAGAAGAAAAATACTACTTGAGGTGATAACAGAAGAAAGCAGCTTCATTGGCGTGGACGTGTGCTGGTGCTCTACACCGGGATAGACTTCATCAAACACCAAACAGCTGTGGGACGTGTGAAACCGATTTCAATTTGCATGTCGTGCTTTCATTGCAGGAATATCAAATTGATATATTTTTTGCCCAGACGTGGACAGACAACCGTCTCCGCTTCAACAGCACCATGAAAATACTGACTCTGAACAGCAACATGGTTGGCTTGATCTGGATCCCAGACACGATATTCCGCAACTCGAAGACCGCGGAGGCTCACTGGATCACCACACCCAACCAGCTCCTGCGCATATGGAATGACGGCAAGATCTTGTACACCCTCAGGTGAGTAGGGGTGGCAGCTGCTCCTGTAGTAATTCTCAGGATCACATTTATTCTCCTTTGTTCTTTTCTTCTAAATGTTGACCTGACCAGGCTTGCCACATACTGAAGCATTAAGGTGTTAAGCACTGTTGAGTTTAAAATGTAGAGTGCTGCCCATTGAAAAAGACCTCCAGAAAGTAGTGATCTGAAGGCAAGTCTGAGGGCTAGTCTGAAGGTCCTTTATTTTACAGGTAGCTCCCTTTTGTAGGGTCTCTTCTTTACCCTAGTAAATTTCCATATGCTGTTTTTGGTTAGTAGTTGTTAGTAGTAGTAGGAGATGTTTAAAATCCACCTGGATGTGTTCCTGTGTGACTTGGTCTAGGTGATCCTACTGTGGCAGGGGGATTGGACTAGATGATCTTTCGAGGTCCCTTCCAATCCCTAATGATTCTATGACTTGGTCTGAGTGGTCCTGCTGTGGCAGGGGGATTGGACTAGCTGATCTTTCCAGGTCCCTGCCAATCCCTAATGTCCTGTGATTCTGTCACAGTAGCTTTGTAAACTACTAGTCAAAATACAGAGCTTTCTCAGGCATTTCTCAGCTTCTGTTACCTTCCTGCCTTCTCCTTATCTTGTTACCATGACACTTGGTTCAGGATCTTCAGCTGGGTGTGTTTTTTAGCTGTGATGTTTAACCCTGTGTTTACTTCTGATCTCGCAGCCTAAAAGAGAATGCCTACAACAAAGTCTTGTCTTTCTCTGAAAGAAACATGAAGAACTGGAAAGGGTTCTGTCTAGACTGTAGAAGTTGGGCTTTTCAGTGCTTATAATAAAATCTGGAGCATACAGTTCCATAAAGCTTGTCACAAACGTCTCTGATAAGAGATAGATGGAAGGCTGGATAAAGTCTTTCTAGATACATGATAATGCCAACACTTCATTCTTCGAGTAAGTCATGCTGAAAGATAGTCTGTCACATCTCATCACAAGGATGACTTGCTGGAGGAAAGGCTTTTAAAGTTTTTCTAATCTGGGTGATACCAGCAACGGTGTGGTGTTAGAACTCTGGTATGTATTTGCATAAATAAAGCCTGTGGAAATCAAAATACGTGTTTATTTATGGAAGAAGTGAATTGCTCAGAAGGGAATGTTGCCACAAGCCATGTTCCACACAGCAAACTGCTTCTGAAACCTCCCTTTCACGCTGCATTTTCTTCAGTGAGTGTTCATCCGTCTCTATGCAACGACGTGTGCTGATCGCACCAGCAGTTGCAGTTGGGATCCAACAGGAACTCTTTGGCAAGCAATAAGAAAGGAATTAAACAGCTGGAAAAGCAACTGACAGTTTTAGTGCCCTTCCCTTCTTCAGCTTCCACCTTTGTGACAAGCTCTTGCTTATTACTGTAGCCTTTTGCTAATCAGCGGTGATTAGGAAGTCAATTGGAAGGGACCTCCAAAGATCATCCAGTCCAATCCCCCTGCCCCACAGCAGGATCACCTAGACCAAGTCACACAGGAACACATCCAGGTGGGTTTTAAACGTCTCCAGAGAAGGAGACTCCACAAGTCCCCTGGGCAGCCTATTCCAGTGCTCTGTCACCCTGACTGGATTGGACTAGATGATCTTTCAAGGTCCCTTCCAATCCCTGATGATTCTATGATTCCACTATGAAGAAGTTCCTTGTGAATAAAACAGGCACTGCGGCTACTGCTTCTAGTTGTAGTGTTAGTTCTGAGATGAAGGCTTGACACAAACCACTTCTACACTATGAAGACAGATCACTGAGGACCCATCTCCAAGACTAGGACCTTGTGCACAGTGAATAGGGTGGATATTGCTCATGAGTGAGTGAGTGGACACTGCAGACACTTCCTGTGACTGCAGTTTAAACTGCCATGTGCCCCCTTGGTGTGTGCATTTGTATGTCCGTGTCCACATATAAACATCATCGATGCTCATTCCCTATCTCACTTTATCCCTTTCACTTTCAGTTGCTTTTCTTTTTCCTGTCTCTTCCCACTAAGAAAAAAAACTGGAAGCCTTTTCTTCTTCTGTCCTTTTGGTACAGGTGCAGTGCCTTCAGGATTTGCAAAGGGTTTGGAAGCAGCACCANACTGTGGTTTAAGTATCTCAGCAAGGTCTGTGCAGCCTTGGTTTTTCTTAAGACTCCAGCATCTTAAATAATTCAGATATGTGGAGCTTTTATGAGTTTAGTATGAGTTGGAGTGTTGAGGCTGAAGTGTTTAGGAACATCATCAACTACCTTTAAATACTCCCTAATGGGATCTGGCCCATCATTTTTCCCTCTGTGAGCACCAGTTGTGTCCTTTGCCTGAAGAACAGCTGCGCGGACATCTCCCAGCTTCTCAGTGCTGTTCCAGTGCTTCGTAACCCTCACTGTGAAGAAGTTCCTTGTGAATAAATCGGGCACTAGGGCTACTGCTTCTAGTTGTAGTGTTAGTTCTGAGATGAAGGCTTGACACAAACCACTTCTACACTATGAAGACAGATCACTGAGGACCCATCTCCAAGACTAGGACCTTGTGCACAGTGAATAGGATGGATATTGCTCATGAGTGAGTGAGTGGACACTGCAGACACTTCCTGTGACTGCAGTTTAAACTGCCACGTGCCCCCTTGGTGTGAGCATTTGTATGTCTGTGCCCCTTGGGCAGCCTGTTCCAATGCTCCATCACCCTCACGGTGAAGATGTTCCTTCTGATATTGATATGGAACCTCCTCTGTTCCAGCTGACACCTCTAGTTTCTGGCTTGTTTCCTTCAATGACAAAAAGTCTAGAGACAAACACACGTGCAGACATCTAGCAATCCAGAAACTCTCAACGATGTGCCTCAAATTATTTGTGTTTTTTAGGTAAATAATAACTTTTGGATCATATTTAGATAGCCTGTGGACAATCTACAGCTGTGGTCCTTCTCTTTCATGCCTCAAAGCAGTCTTGTGTCATACCTGGGGTTATCTGCCCCCTGTTCTGCCTGTTCTTCGTGCTAATGTGTGGTAACAGGTGCTTGGCCTCTCCACAGGCTGACCATCAACGCTGAGTGCCAGCTGCAGCTGCACAACTTCCCAATGGATGAACATTCGTGCCCCCTGATCTTCTCCAGCTGTAAGTACCGGTTTGATGCCTTATTGTTGTACACAACCAGCACGCAGAGGCAACGTTCCATTTCATTTATGTCACGATGCTCAGCTCTTTCACAACAGACTTATGATGTTTAGAGTTGCTGAAATATTCAGGGGACTTTTGTTTCCCTCTTCTACGCTCCTGGTTGATGGACTTATGCCACGAACTCTCTAGCTTTGCTCTGCTGTTCTTGACCAGCTTTGTAGCTGATACTATCATCACACTTCCAGCAGAAGCAGTTCTTCTCAGCAGACTGTGCCGTGCTAACCCATAGGATCATTTATAGGCTGCAAATGAGAACATGCATGGCCATGTACAGCTTTGGAGAGGTGGCCAGCAGTTTCTGAACACCTGAGTTTATAGCCAGAAGCACTTCTGTTCCAGAATGACAGTAAATGGTGTAACTGTTGTAAATCTCATTCTCCTTTTACTCCTCTAACAGCTTGATGAGTAGTTCCAATGTTGTGTGTGGAGTTGTTGGTATCTTTAAAATGCACCTAATAGGCAAAACAAATACGTTGGTGAAACAGGTGGAAAGTGAGAGTTGGATGAGTCAATCTTGAGTTTCATGGTTACTGGGCATATAAATGAGGAGGTTGATTCAAACCTCGTGTTCCCTAACAGCTGTTGAATGAACGTTCTGCTCTGTAGTTTTCATTTAAGGAGAGAGATCTGAGGGCTCTGTTTCATGGCAAAATTTTGAATAGGTTCTTGAGTTATGGAGTCTTCTTCACTGGAGATGTTTAAGACCTACCTGGCTGTGTTCCTGTGTGACTGGATCTAGGTGATCCTGCTGTGGCAGGGGGATTGGACTGGATGATCTTTCCAGGTCCCTTCCAATCCCTTATGATTCTTCCTCATTCAGATATTTTAGATGGAGTCCTCCTGCCCTTGAGGACTTACATGATTGCAACCACACATGTACATGCCATCTGTGGAAACGGAGAGCACACAGCATCTAGCAGAGGCTGAATGTGTTGTAATTTCTCTTCACATCCTTTGTAGTTTCTTGCCAGATGGAAAAACACAAGGAGGAATATTAAAGCAATATTTTTGCCAAGGTTTTTGTTATGTTGATAATAAGGCTTTACTCCTTCAGTGCATACTGAATTGTCTTCTTTTCCTTGAACTCTTTCAGCACTGCTGTTATCATAAGAGCAGCACATCTCCTGTGTGATGCCTTGGTTTCATAACTTGGCTGTGTTTTCAGCGTTGCGTACGCTCGTGGCGCTCTCAAGGTGCATGAGACTCTGCAGGGCTCCTGAAGTGAGTGACTGTGTGAATGCTGAAGTGATTTATTGCTCCTTGCTATGACAAGCTTCCGAGGGGACAAGCTGCTGGTGACAGGATTTTTTAATACAGAGATGCCACAACATTGGCATCACTACCAATGCGTGCTATGAATATGAGTTTCCCTGTGAACATGAGGAATCAGTGCTGTGGCTTGATGCCAGTGTAGCAGTCTTTCATAGATTTTTTTTTCCTCTAAACCCCTCCATGATCTTATATAGGTTGGAAAAGACCTTTAAGGTAATTGAGTTCAACCATCAACCTAAATCTGCCAAGCCCTCTGCTAGGCTTTGTCCTTAGCACGATGTCTGTATGACTTTAAAACACACTCAGGGATGGCAATAAACATATTTTAAAGTACTATGTGATACCTCATGAAAATATTCTCTCAGTTTTGCTCTTTCTTTGGTTCAATTTATCCTCCTTAGCCAAGAGAGGCTGCTGTGCTAATTTTGACACTCCAGTGGTATATTGGACTGTTTGGATTATCACTGTTTAGCACTGATTTGAGCCCTGTGGAAATGACTTCAGATTCCTGCTATAACATACAGTCTGTTCAGATAGTCAAACCTTGTGTATTCATCAGTAAGGAAGAGGGGTATTTCCTCTGGAGAAGGACATCAACACAAGAATAAACAACTGAGACACAGAGGGTAAGGTGCAGGTTGGAAATGAAAAGTTAAGCACATTTAAGACCCACCTGGATGTGTTCCTGTGTGACTGGTTATGCCTGGTTATTGCCTGGTTGTGGCCTCACAAAAGGCTATCAGGTTGGCCAAGCATGACTTCCCTTTGGTGAAGCCATGCTGACCATCTCTAATGACCCTCTTCTGCTCTTTGTAATGGGCTGAACCAGATCATGGCACATCAATGGAATTCTTGATCCCGGTCTTGTGACAAGCGTATTTCAGCTGTTGCAGCTTTTTCCTCTCCTAGGAAGACAGAAATGAAGATGCAAGCCCAGCAGACCTTGTTTAGAGCATCCAGTAGGCTAACTCCTTAGTCATGGACAAGCAGCTTTATTGAGGGCACCTGTGCCAGCTGCATACCTGATGTCTGAAACAGTCATTATGTTTTACCAGATGAAATAATACTGACCTGCTACACAAGATGCCAGAAGAAAAACACTAAGGCTGAATTTATTAATGGATTTTCATGGTTTCATTTTTCCTCCTGCTGTTCCGATCAAACTGCAGGCTGGGTGGTTTATTTTTAAAAGCCCCCTAGATTTAAGGAATAGAAATCTATCTATCATAGCAAATGGCTTCTCTTTTCCCTAGTGAGCTCTACACTGTCCTGAGTCGCCCATGACTGGAAGATTGTTCCTACAGGGCAGGAAAAGGTGGGCATGCCCAGGGTGCCACCCTGCTGCACACACTAAAACACAGACATAAAGGTTCATAAACAAGTCAAGTGTTTTCCATTCGTGTAAAAATAGGCACCATTCCCAGCTATTAATGGTCTCGTTCACTCACTCAGGTCTTAAATCCAATCCTCTTCACCTTCTGCAAGTTCAAGGGGGTTTTTTAAGTGATGCACTGAAGCATCGTGTTAAAAAGGGTGAGGGAATGTGAAATACATTTAAAAGAAGTTCATCCAAATCTTAACATGGAGCTTGAAAGGAACTGAACGTGTCTTTCTCAATATCAACTCGGTTCAATCAAATGCTCCCGCTTTGAACACGAAACCTCTCATGGATATGCAGTCGGTACTTTGAGCCTCATGTCGTTAATTGCTGACTGAACTAGACGTCTTCCCCAACTTTTCTCCTAGCCTGGAAAAGTAAATGCTGGGTTTGTGGAATGTGCTGTGATTTGTTTCATCTCGTGCAGCGTTAAAAAATTCTGAGGGCAGAATTCTAGTTCTGAAGAAGAGGCCAGAAGGAGCACAGCTTAATGGTCGTGTCTCAAGAGGGGTTTCGTTACAGACGTTGGGAAGGCACTGCAATGTGCAGAGAGAGCTGTAATCTACTTTTGGACTTCACAGAATCACAGAACATCAGGGTTTGGAAAGATCATCTAGTCCAATCCCCCTGCCACAGCAGGATCAGCTAGACCAAGTCGCACAGGAACACATCCAGGCAGGTCTTAAACCAACCTTTGGTTGACTCCATTAGATGCAGGTGTCCAGCCAAACTCTGTGCCCTTGACTGCTACACTCTGGTTTCCATCCTGCAGCCAGTTCACGATCCACCTCACTACCCAATCATGTAGACCACAGTGCCTCAGTTTGGCTGTGAAGATGCTGTGGGAGACCGTGTCAAATGCTTTACTGAAGTCAAGGTAGACCACACCCACTGCTTTGCCTGGTTATGCCCTCATAAAAGGCTATCAGGTTGGCCAAGCATGACTTCCCTTTGGTGAAGCCATGCTGACCATCTCTAATGACCTTCTTCTGTGCTCTTTGTAACGGGCTGAACCAGATCATGGCACATCAATGGAATTCTTGATCCCAGTCTTGTGACAAGCGTATTTCAGCTTTTGCCTCTCCTAGGATGGTGGAAATTAAGGTTGTGAGATGCATTCATTCTTCTGTTCAGGAGGCTCTCTTTTTCAGAGAACAGTCAATATAGAGAGGTTTTATAGAGAGAAATGAAGAAACACTTATAGACTATTTGGCCTTCTAATGTTTTTTCCTAAACCTTGTATTTAACCTGTGACTTGTATCATAAACTCCAATTCATCGATGTAGTAGGTGCTGTAATAAATCCCTCCTCCTTTCCAGCTGCAAATCCCTCTCATGCACTTTCATTTCTATATCTTCTTATTTTCGATGTCTTCTTTTAGACATCAGTGCTTTTATTACAGACATTTTCAAAGAGCTCAGCTGGTGCTCACAGCAGTTTTCAAAGACACATTGCCCATTATAAAGATTTATGAGGAGCTTGTGATTCTGTAGGGATCTTCTTTGCTTTTGTTAACCTGTAAGAGTTAGTGTTCCTTAGAATTATTTTGTTCCTGAGGTTCCCACAGCTACACCTGGATGCTGTGAGGTCGTGAATTCGAAACATTATGGGAGTCATTTAAGGTCTTCTTACCTGTATTTGGTTTAGGTGGGATGGGGTTGACCCTCCCCATGATGTTTGTGGTGGTAGCTGGAGGGGTGCTGATAAAACACCAGTGTGTTGGCTACTGTCGAGCAGTGCTCACACAGCACCAAGGCTGTGGGTTGTTCCTTGTTTCTTTCCTAACGTTCTCCCCACCTGTAGGCTGATGGGTGGGCTGGGCCAGCTAACCCAAACTGACCAAAGGGACATCCCATGTCCTATGATGCCAGCCCAGGTATAAAAGGAAGGGGAAAGAAGGATGGAGAGAGGGGAGGGGGTTTCTGCTTTATTAAAGTGTTGTTACTCTTACCTGGTAGCCTCGCATTACATTTTTCTCTCCCTTGTCCATCTAAGAAGGGAGAGTGATGGAGTGGCTTTGATGGGCACCTGGCCCCTAGCCAGAGCCAAACCACCGCAACTCCAACCCCCACTCTGAGTCTAATCTGCTATTTCATTGCTCAGTTCATAGAACCACAGAGTTTGATCAAATCCAACCATCACCCAGCACTGCCAGCTCACCACCAAATCACATCTCTCAGGACAACATCTATACGTCTTTTAGATACCTGCAGAGATGGTGCCTCCACCACGTTCCTGAACAGCCTTTCCCCTGTCTGACAACCTTCTGTGTGAAGAACTTTTTCTAACACCCAGCACATGGGAAGGTCCTGCTCCTTCTGCATCCTTCCTTCTTGAGGGATGTCCATCCTTCCTGGACTCCTTTGCCTCTCAGGACTTGGGGGGGTTGGAACTGGATGATGAGGTGGTCCCTTCCAACCCTGAGTGATTCTGATTCCATAACTTCTCCAGTGAAGTGATCCTGCTGTGGCAGGGGGATTGGACTAGATGATCTTTTGGGGTCCCTCCCAATCCCTAATGATTCTATCATTCTATGACTTCTTTCCAAGGGGCTCTGTCAAGCAGGACACTAAGAGATCAAAGTCTACCCTGCCCAAGGTTGCAGTTCTACGAACGCTTCTCCTTACTTCCCCCGAATGAATTGAAAACACCACAATTTAACTTTACTAGTTGTTAACTCCCCTTAGGTTTCCCTAAAATTCCCTACTGATGTGTCATTTTCATCAGACATAAATAATGTATTGCTTCCCAGAGAGTCAAATATTTATTCAATTCCTTGACTACTCCCCACTGGTTAATTCACTGCTTCTTTTCTCTATGTGATCCAGTGTATTTCTCAATAGGTAGGAAACACTGCTGTGAGTATCTCTCAGACTCTTGACTGTTTCATAGCTGAGCCAAGCCTCATAAAATTTTCACAGGTTGGGAGTTGGGCTAATTTTTATCTAACTGCTCCAATAGGATGCACTATATGTTAATGAAATTGGTCGTGTCCATCCATGGTACACGTCAATCCATCAGTTGTTCTTTCTGTGTCTAACTTGTAGTAGATTCATGCCAGACCACTGCACGTTGTAAGTTCTTGTGTGGTAGCACTCTTCCTGTCAGTCTTTTTGTCTTGTTGCTCGAGCTATACCACAGACACCTTTCTAACTGATCCATGGTTCAATGCTGAGTTCAAATTCTTATATAACTTCGTGATATAAGAGAAATAGACAACCTGGGATTAGATCTGATAGCCACTAACAGACAAACTGTCTTTGTTTTGTGTAGCAAAAGCAACGAAACATCCCTGTGGTTGAAGGTACCCCTGGTGATGAGGGGAAGTTGATGGCAGTGGGAAGTCATCCCTTGTTCTTCTGTTCCACAGAAAGAGCTAAGGTTTTTGTCCCCGTAGCAAACAAATGTTTCTCTCCTTTTATAGTGACTCTTGAGACTTTTCTTCACGAGAGTCAAGGCTTCTTTGGAGAGGCAGCAGCTGCTCTCACTTCCAGCAAATAAATGAGACCCTAGAGTAAAATTACAGCAAGTGCTAATTAGCGAAGCCTAAAATGCTTAACTCATGATAACTTGGGCCCCAGAAAACTCTTCCTGAGTCTCTCTGGGTTGGCAGTAGTCTATTCCAGGAACCTGGCACTGCCCTCAGTCTTGCAGCAGTCACCCGAGGATGCTGGCCGTCACCTGCACAACTGCCCGAGGAAGATGAGGGGTCTGTGTCATGGTGTGAACTCTCTGGGTGACCTGCTGCAGAGCCACACAAGAGCTCTTAGGAGAGAACCCAAAGACTGAGGTGGCTGACTGTACCTGAAAGGTAGGACCCCACTCCCCAGCTCTGACTTAGTAGTTAAACAAGGAGACTGGGAGTACTCAAAATTCCAAGTGCAGTCTATCTTCCCAAAATAACTGGTCCAATTTGTATAAGTTTTCTATTAATTAGAACCAAACCAACTCAGTATCAACCCCAGATATAGACATGACAAAACCTGCCCAAGAGCCTTTTTATTTTGGCAAGAGTATATGTTGTTGGCTAGTGTCAGGAGACAATAAGTGCAATCGCTGAAGCAAGGCAGGTGGCTGGTGTCATGTCTGGCAGCTGAATGCACCAGCAAAAGGCCCTGGAGTCCTGCCATGTGACAAACCTTTCTAGTTCACGTGATTTCAGCACAGATCTCACGATATTCAGTGCTAAAATTCCATGAAGAAGGTTATCGTGGAGAGCAGCGCAGGAGAAAGGGACCGGGGGTCCTGGTGGCCAGCAGGATGAACATGAGCCAGCTGTGTCGCCCTCTTGTGGCCAAGAGGGGAAACCGCATCCTGGGGTGGATCAGAACGGGGGGGGTAGCAGATCCAGATGCAAAACTGTGACAGATGGAGAAGAACAGAGATTCATTTGGTAGGTTTGGTCACAAAACCACAGAACATTCGGGATTGGAAGGGACCTCGAAAGATCATCCAGTCCAATCCCCCTGCCACAGCAGGATCACCTAGACCAAGTCACACAGGAACATGTCCAGGTGGGTCTTAAACATCTCCAGAGATGGAGACTCCACAACCCCCCTGGGCAGCCTGTTCCAGTGCTCTGTCACCCTCACTGGGAAGAAGTTCCTTCTGATATTTATACGGAACCTTCTCTGTTCCAGCTGACACCCACTGCCCCTTGTCCTATCACTAGACGACACTGAGAAGAGCCTGGCTCTGTCCTCCCAACACCCACCCTTCACACCTTTGTGAATTTTTTATCCTCAGAAAATTATTTACCCTGTAACACCCTGAGGTAAACAAATCCTGACTTCATCACGCTTAGTTCCATACGTCGTCTTAAAAGGACAGCTAAGATGTTCTCAATATACTTTTTAAATCGTGTTTGTTAGCAGCCTGGTCACACACTGGGTATTTTACAATTTTTAAATAATTTATGATTTCACTGCAGGAGGTGAAGTAAATATGCTCATTGTGTTTCAAAACATAACACCTAAGGGAAAAACAGTAGATGTTTTTCACTTGCTGAACTTCCTTCTCACTATATGGGCTTCCTGGGCATTTAGCTGGAAGGGATCAAAAATACAACCTCATTTAGGGGGAAAAAAGAGAGGTAGAACAGTCCATTGATGTTCAGTGTTTTGATTCTGGGATTAAGGATGGTCAGTGGCTCCTTTCAAGTGAAAAGGAAGTAGCAAGAGGTGCATGTATATAAAATATAGGTAGATAGACATAAAGAGAGAGAGAGAGAGAAGGAGAGAGACAGGGAGAGAGGTAGAGAGATAGAGAGAGGGAATGGGAGATAGAGAGGGAGATAGAGATAGATAGAGAAAGGAAGAGGGAGATAGAGATAGAGAGAGGGGGAGATAGAGAGAGAGAGGGAGAGAGGTAGATAGATAGAGGTAGAGAGATAGAGAGAGGGAATGGGAGATAGAGAGGGAGATAGAGATAGAGAAAGGAAGAGGGAGATAGAGAGAGGAGAGAGAGGGAGACATAGAGATAGAGAGAGAGGGAGACACATAGAGATAGAGAGAGAGGGAGACACATAGAGATAGAGGGAGAGAGAGAGGGAGATAGGGAGAGAGAGAGGGAGAGGGAGATAGAGAGAGGGAGATAGAGGTAGAGAGATATAGAGGAGAGAAAGGGAGATAGAGAGAAGGGGATATATATAGAGAAATATATAGAGAGAGATAGAGGGAGATAAAGGGAGATGGAGAGAGAGATATAAAGATGGATGGATGGAAAGATGGATACATATAAAGACATAAAGATGGATAGATATGTAAAGATAGATGGATAGATATAAAGGACAGATGGATAGACAGACAGATGGACAGACAGAGAGACAGTGATATTTTCTTCTTTAATGGAAGAAGAAATTTTGGTTGATTGGTTGATTTTTTTAAAAAATGGCTGATTTGAAATGAATCTACTAGACAAATTGAGTCTGGAGAAGTTGTCAGCAAGCTGTGGCTCTCAGCAGAAGGGAACTCTGAGGTCTGAATGGTGTATTTGTTGACAGCAGTTGTCTGTCAATCAGCGTTTCAGGATGACACTATTGCTTGCCTCTGGCAGCCAGGGGAGGTAACCACAGACTCTTGGATAAACGTCCCTTCTGATCAAAAGGAAAGATATCCAAGTGTTTCATAACATGGTGTTTCCTTTCTTTTTGTTCCCAACACCTTTCCCCAAAGCCCGCACTTGGCCATCTCTGAAGCTGTTCTTGACTTACCCACACAAGACTACAGAAGAGAAGATAAAAGGCTGCTCCTAACAGCTTGATTTATGTGCAAAATAGAGCAGGATTTCTTACGTAAAGGCTTAGAACTGGCAGCCAAAATGCTCCTCTGTGGTACTATCAGATTTCAAAAAGTCAAGCAAGCCAAACCTGGTCGTTGCTCCTATTGGATTTTCAGCAGGAAGACGCAGGTGATTGTGATTCCACGTTGACAGCTGCACTTTCATTTATTGTCATGTTCACTGGGATTTTTTTACAGTCATCAAAGCGTGTCTTCCTGTTAATATCTTATTTAACTGCAGCTACCAAAGCAAAACACATTAACTGTGTTGAGAAGACAGACCAATATAGGTGAAGTCACGTAGGTATGTGCTGCAGATAACCTGATAGAGAAGACAAAGACTTCTTTAAGTTTGCTTGAAGAAGGTGTCCAGTCACCAGCCCAAAAGCTCTTGGAGGACTTTATGCACCCTGCTATCTGATGTAAGGGCAGTGTGATTAGGCATTAGCCATCAAAGGGGTTTCTGCAGTGTGTTGATGGCTGTTTCTTAGCGTGGATGACTGACACGCAGAAGAGGATGTCACTTTCTGGAGATATGGAAGTCAAAGACAGCTTTAGCTGAAGAGGGTGAGATATTGATAAGATACTATGAGAAGTANTTCCAGCTGACACCCACTGCCCCTTGTCCTATCACTAGACGACACTGAGAAGAGCCTGGCTCTGTCCTCCCAACACCCACCCTTCACACCTTTGTGAATTTTTTATCCTCAGAAAATTATTTACCCTGTAACACCCTGAGGTAAACAAATCCTGACTTCATCACGCTTAGTTCCATACGTGGTCTCAAAAGGACAGCTAAGATGTTCTCAATATACTTTTTAAATCGTGTTTGTTAGCAGCCTGGTCACACACTGGGTATTTTACAATTTTTAAATAATTTATGATTTCACTGCAGGAGGTGAAGTAAATATGCTCATTGTGTTTCAAAACATAACACCTAAGGGAAAAACAGTAGATGTTTTTCACTTGCTGAACTTCCTTCTCACTATATGGGCTTCCTGGGCATTTAGCTGGAAGGGATCAAAAATACAACCTCATTTAGGGGGAAAAAAGAGAGGTAGAACAGTCCATTGATGTTCAGTGTTTTGATTCTGGGATTAAGGATGGTCAGTGGCTCCTTTCAAGTGAAAAGGAAGTAGCAAGAGGTGCATGTATATAAAATATAGGTAGATAGACATAAAGAGAGAGAGAGAGAGAGAGGAGAGAGAGAGGGAGAGAGGTAGATAGATAGAGGTAGAGAGATAGAGAGAGGGAATGGGAGATAGAGAGGGAGATAGAGATAGATAGAGAAAGGAAGAGGGAGATAGAGATAGAGAGAGGGGGAGATAGAGGTAGAGAGATATAGAGGAGAGAAAGGGAGATAGAGAGAAAGGGATATATATAGAGAAATATATAGAGAGAGATAGAGGGAGATAAAGGGAGATGGAGAGAGAGATATAAAGATGGATGGATGGAAAGATGGATACATATAAAGACATAAAGATGGATAGATATGTAAAGATAGATGGATAGATATAAAGGACAGATGGATAGACAGACAGATGGACAGACAGAGGACAGATGGATAGACAGACAGATGGACAGACAGAGAGACAGTGATATTTTCTTCTTTAATGGAAGAAGAAATTTTGGTTGATTGGTTGATTTTTTTAAAAAATGGCTGATTTGAAATGAATCTACTAGACAAATTGAGTCTGGAGAAGTTGTCAGCAAGCTGTGGCTCTCAGCAGAAGGGAACTCTGAGGTCTGAATGGTGTATTTGTTGACAGCAGTTGTCTGTCAATCAGCGTTTCAGGATGACACTATTGCTTGCCTCTGGCAGCCAGGGGAGGTAACCACAGACTCTTGGATAAACGTCCCTTCTGATCAAAAGGAAAGATATCCAAGTGTTTCATAACATGGTGTTTCCTTTCTTTTTGTTCCCAACACCTTTCCCCAAAGCCCGCACTTGGCCATCTCTGAAGCTGTTCTTGACTTACCCACACAAGACTACAGAAGAGAAGATAAAAGGCTGCTCCTAACAGCTTGATTTATGTGCAAAATAGAGCAGGATTTCTTACGTAAAGGCTTAGAACTGGCAGCCAAAATGCTCCTCTGTGGTACTATCAGATTTCAAAAAGTCAAGCAAGCCAAACCTGGTCGTTGCTCCTATTGGATTTTCAGCAGGAAGACGCAGGTGATTGTGATTCCACGTTGACAGCTGCACTTTCATTTATTGTCATGTTCACTGGGATTTTTTTACAGTCATCAAAGCGTGTCTTCCTGTTAATATCTTATTTAACTGCAGCTACCAAAGCAAAACACATTAACTGTGTTGAGAAGACAGACCAATATAGGTGAAGTCACGTAGGTATGTGCTGCAGATAACCTGATAGAGAAGACAAAGACTTCTTTAAGTTTGCTTGAAGAAGGTGTCCAGTCACCAGCCCAAAAGCTCTTGGAGGACTTTATGCACCCTGCTATCTGATGTAAGGGCAGTGTGATTAGGCATTAGCCATCAAAGGGGTTTCTGCAGTGTGTTGATGGCTGTTTCTTAGCGTGGATGACTGACACGCAGAAGAGGATGTCACTTTCTGGAGATATGGAAGTCAAAGACAGCTTTAGCTGAAGAGGGTGAGATATTGATAAGATACTATGAGAAGTAAGCAAGACAAATAGTGGCAACACAGCTCTTGAGTTTAGGAGAGCAGACTTCAGCTGGTTTTTGACTAGTACTCTTGTAGCCAAATTAGTCAAATGTGAAATGGATAAATAGACAGTAAATTCTGTGGGAAAATATCTATGTGGTTGACCCAAAGGGTCTGTGGTACAAAGTCTACCTGTGGTCAGCCCATAGTGGTGCTCCTCAGGGATCAATACTGTTTAACACCGTGATGGGCAAGCATGACCTTTCGTCGAGGATGTTGCTTAATTTATGGAGAGGGCAGGAGGCACACTGGAGGCCAGGGCTGCCACACCAAGGCACTTTGTAAACGTTGGAGAAGTAGGATGACAGACAGGAACTGAAATGAACTTTAATACAAGGAAATGTAGATTTCTTTATCTGGGATGGATCACCACAGTAGAAGGAGGACACTGAGATGCTGGAGCAGGTCCAGAGAAGGGCAACAGGGCTGGGGAGAGGTCTAGAAAACAGGACCTATGAAGAGCAGCTGAGGGAACTGGGGTTATTTAATCTAGAGAAGAGGAGGCTGAGAGGAAACCTTATTGCTCCCTACAGCTACCTAAAAGGAGGTTGTAGTGAGGCTGTTGCTGGTCTCTTTTCCCAAAAGACTAATGACAAGACAAGAGGAAATGGCCTCAAGTTGCATCAAGAACAGTTTAGATTGGATATTAGGAAGAAGCTCTTTACTGAGAGAGTGGTTGAGCACTGGAACAGGCTGCCCAGGGAGGTGGTGGAGTCGCTGTCCCTGAAGGCATTTAAAAATGAGTAGATAGAGCACGTGAGGCCATGGTCTAAGAGGCCATGGTCTAGGGGTTAGGGAGATGTTGGGGTGAGGACTGGACTTGCTGATCCTGGAAGTCCTTTCCAGCCATGATGGTTCTATGATTCTATGAATTACCTCATCCTACTAGGTTTCCTGGCTGGGCACTGCCACTTATTGCCTTGGGGGAAGAACCAGCTGCCTTCCCATCCTGAACATGGTGTCTTTCTGTGGTGAGGTGGGCATGAGAGAGTTGGTTGTCTACATGTATGTTAAATATAGGCTTACAGTGCTCTACAGCTGCTCCTTGGCTTTCCTATAACGAGATTCTTTGACATCTTCCATAGATTTTACCGTGAGCTGTAGTTATTTTTCACTCCACTTTGCTGTTTCTGGCTTGAGTTCATCTTCTGGAATATTTTCCACAGCAGTCTATGTGCCTGAGTTCATTTTAGAGAGACAACTCTCAGGTTCTTCACGTAGCGTTCCTGGTTCTGTCAGTTCTTCTAATTTTCCACACGTCAAATAACGCTGAAGCTTATTCCACCTTCTCTAAGACAGAAGTCATCACATAACAGAACAGCTTGCCAGGTAGCACTAGTCACTCAAACAATATTCCTTGCCCTGCTGGCATGTGTCAGTTCTCAATATCACTGTCTGTCTGTCAGCTGCTGTATTAAATGGAAGAGAAATACTTTTCTCCAATCAATATTTTTATTTTGTTATCTCAAATTCAACCAAGAACCATGAGCAAGAGCTCATAAAATGAGCAGTGGTTTTTGTTGACAGACAAGTAATTCCATTTGTACAGGAGTCTTCTGAAACACAGGCCAGGAGACACAAACTAGAACATCAAAGAGTGTGTGCATGTAAGTCCAGGGAGAAAAGACTCTCCTGTCCTCAAGCCAGAGGAAGAATTGTCTGGTGTTGGGTGCTTCTTCCTAAAACAATTGCTCATTTCATTTGTATTTGTCCCCCAGTGTCTGTTTGAAACCATATGGAACCTGAACGCGTAGCAAGATACCACCAGACCTCTGTCAGTTCCTTCAACTGTTATAAGGAAGGATAATGTGGACAATGCTGTTGACCTCATCTTGAGCATCAATGTTTCAGTGCTCCTTGAAGTCTTAGAGTCAACACAACCCATGACAAGAGATGGCTGCCCTGAAGGGTGGTTATTTTGAGTCCTTAGGACCAGTCATCCAGCTGAGGAACCCAACACAATGGCCTGATGTGTGGCCCATGTGTGGCTATGCTGTCCTTAATATAGAAACTAGGGGTTTTTACAACCCATAGCTGTCTGTGGGTTCTGAACTGGTACTTTCTCACATGCCAGTCAGGATTTATTGCACTAACTGGGGATGTGGAAGATAAATCCTACATGGATCATAAAGTCACAGAAACACAGGACCACAGATTGTCTGAGGGCTGAAGGGATTCATGGAAGTCATCTGCTCCAGGCCCTCAGTTCACAGAAATCTTGGTTGGTTGTGGTCTTGGGATATTTCTGTCCATTTTTATTCTGGGATACTATTTGATCTAATTATTTTTTTAAAAATAGATGGCTGACTTTTTATTTACCTCAGTGCAGTGCAGTAGTTGAAAATTACCTGCTGAGTAGCACTTTGTTCTTGATGCTGTGGCTTAATCTAGCCCTGGAGAATACTGTGTCCTGATCTGAACAGAGGTGCTGCTTTTAGAACAGCACCTTCCCACACAAGCACTCGCATGAGCAAGCTTAACAGAGGTAGCAGTAGGTTTTTAGAGAGCTGTGACAAAGAGGGGAAAAAACCATGACTTTTAGTCAACATGGTCTGGTGAGAACCACCTGCGAGTAGCTGAGACAATTCAGACCCAACGTCATAAACTTTACTCTGTGGTAGTTTGTAGACTAAGAGACTAAAGACAGGAGGGGAGTCTTTGACCAGGTTGTACGGATATCATGAATCTGGCTGTGCATTTAGGTTGCTAATAGAAATGATTTTCCTAGTAAATGAGTATTTTTATAAAAAATGCTTTGTGTGGATTCTACTGGAGGTGTCTAGTAACTACAGTGCCTCAAAGCCTGTGTTCCTGTGTGGCTTGCTCTAGGTGATCCTGCTGGGGCAGGGGGATTGGGCTGAGGTCCCTTCCAATCCCTAATGAGTCTATGATCCCATTATTCTATTACTTGGTCTTCATGATCCTGCTGTGTCCGGGGGATTGGACTGGATGATCTTTCAAGGTCCCTTCCAATCCCTAATGATTCGATGATTCTATGAAAAGAACTGGCTTTTCTTTGTTAAAATTAGTCAAGGATCCTGATCACATCTTTCTTTGGCGTTAGCTAGATAATCATCACCTGAAACTGCAGTCCTGAAGGACATTGAGGATGAAACAACTCTCCAAAGTCTGATCTAAACTAGTTGGTTTCAAATAGCTGTTTCCATAAGGCAGCTCATTAAAACCAAAAATAGGATAAACTCCTTTAGGGCTGAAGTGAAGAGTTTCATCTTAATTTTAAAACATCTGTATATGGAAAATGTATTTTTTGAATATTCTGCTGAGCAGAGGATGTTCTTAAACTGTGTAATGTCGTTTGACTCAGCACTATTCAAATGTCAAGATGGGTGGTCTTGAAATATAGGTCTTTCATGGAAATATCCTCCCTTGCCATCAGCAATACAGCAGGTATGTTGCATTGAGAGAAAGGGACTGAAGAATTCCTGATCTTCATCAGCTACAGGAAGAAATCTCAGGGGCAAACAAGGCTGTCCAACCTTTGATCTCCTTATTTTGTCAGTTGAAGAAGTTCCTTCTGATATTTATATGGAGCCTTTATGTTCCAGCTGACACCCATTGCCCCTTGTCCTATCATTAGATGACACTGGGAAGAGCCTGGCTCCATCCTCCTGACACCCATCCTTCACATATTCATAGACATTAATGAGTCACCCCTCGGTCTCCTCTTCTCCAAGCTCAAGAGACCCAGCTCCCTCAGACTTTCCTCATCAGGGAGGTGTTTAGAATTGGGTTATCAGGACATTCCCAGGTTGGAATAAGAAAAACATTTTTTATCAAGACAGAAATAGGAAACCAAAGCTATAATCTTTGAAAAGCTGAAAGGCATTGGCAGACAACACTTGAGAAAGAAGTCTTCTTCAGGATTTCCTCAAATGAACATTTTAGCACCCAATTCTACAAGCACCAAGGCTGATATTCATAGCAACTTTCAGAAGTATTTAGGTTGAGTAGTTTCTGGACCTGCCACTGCTACATAAGGGGAACGTATATGGAGTTGCTTACCTGATCACATGGATTTGCTCCACAAACTGGAGGATGGACTCTAGAGCAGCTTTAGCTAGCCTGGAACATTGGCAAGACCTCTAAGGTAGGAAGATGGCTTGCAGTTTCAAGCTCACGAAAACTGAGAGATCTGGAATCCTTTTCCTGATCCCTGGGTTAGTCCAGGGATTGTTCCTTTTGGCAGTGTTTCTGCATGACTAGACCATGGATGCATCTTCTTCAGTTTCCTTTGCTGTCCAGCGTAACGCGCGCTTACGCAGGCAACGTGTGATGTCTGTGGTACTGAACTGAATCAAACAGGCTGGAAATTACATCACAGTGGCTTGTAGGTAAAAGCATCACAGGGAAGAGATAGCCCATAGGACAAGGGGCAATGGGTGTCAGCTGGAACAGAGGAGGTTCCAGATAAAAATCAGAAGGAACTTCTTCACAGTGAGGGTGACAGAGCACTGGAACAGGCTGCCCAGGGGGTTGTGGAGTCTCCTTCTCTGGAGATGTTTAAGACTCACCTGCATGTGTTCCTGTGAGACTTGGTCTAGGTGATCCTGCTGTGGCAGGGGGGTTGGACTAGATGATCTTTCAAGGACCCTCCCAATCCCTAATGATTCCATGATTCTATGACACACTGAACACAAAACTCCTGAAATGGAACTGGCTCTCATACTTCCCTCTGCTGGGACTGGACTTTTTTACCTCTTAAGGGTAAAACTGTGGCAGATCCCACCTGCTTGATGCATTTGGTAAATAATGTCTTTCACTAATCCTGAGGACGACATCACAGAGCAAAAGATCAGTTATGAGGCAGAGCCCTCCGGCAGGATGATGTGTGAAATACACAGAAATACGTGTAATTCCCACCTCTCACAGCTGCCACAACCTCCATCAGTTTCATTGTCTGATGTGCTAATAATCTCGACGACTGAAGCAGAGGAAATAGAGGGATTTCTGTGTTGCCGTTGGCCAACTGCTGTTGAGGACAGTGCTAGAATGTCTGCTCTCTACTTTTGGATGCCTGCCATTGCAATGGCATCCATTTGAATAGAATTTGTGTCAATTAACCCAAAATGAGACGTATTTTCTTGGGGGATTATGGAACTGAACTGCTGATCCCAGTGGAGCACTCAGAACAGTACTGCTCTCTCAAACCCAACGGTCTCCTCATGCCCTTAATTGCGCCTCGTCGGTGGTTGCCATGTACAGCTCCCAACAGAATTAGCTCTTGATAATATTGGTGGCAGTTGCCTCCGTCTCCTTTGTAGCACAATTATGCACATACTTGAATGGACAAAAAACCAGCTACAAATGAAGAAACTGAATTTCTCAGCTAAGATGATTTCCCTTGGAATGACGGAGTAGACAGTCTCTCTCTGGAAAAGCAATATTGAACTGCCACCACGTTTATCAAGACGCTGACTTGACTTTCAAAAGGAAGTGTGTGGGCTACTATAACTCTCTGACTCAAATATGTTATTTTAGTTGCTCTACAGCTTCACCCTCAGTGCTTGTTTTTGTTGGCTCACATTGGTCATATTAAGAAAATAAACTCATGGATCTCAAACAACTGAAAATTAACTAAGGCACAGGCTACTGTAGTGTTTGGTGGCCATGTCATTGAATAAGTGGTCTAAGAGAAGCCTCTGTGTCTTTGTTAAATCAGTTCAGTAGAAGGCAGTGGTAAATTAAGTTCAAGACTGTCACCGATAGAGCGTAATTCCCTTATGAGGAGAGGCTGAGGGAGCTGGGTCTCTTGAGCTCGGAGGAGACTGAGGGGTGACCTCAGTAATGTTGATAAATATGTGAAGGGTGGGTGTCAGGAGGATGGAGCCAGGCTCTGCTCAGTGGCATCTAGTGATAGGATGAGGGGCAGTGGGTGTGAGCTGGAACAGAGGAGGGTCCACATCAATACAAGAAGGAACTTCTTCACAGTGAGGGCAACAGAGCCCTGGAACAGGCTGCCCAGGGAGGTTGTGGAGTCTCCTTCACTGGAGACACCTGGATGTGTTCCTGTGTGACTTGGTCTAGGTGATCCTGCTGTGTCAGGGGAATTGGAGTAGATGATGTTTTGAGGTCCCTTCCAATCCCTGATGTTCTGTGATCAACTACAGAAGGTCACACAAGTACATGTCTAGGCAATATTTGAACGTTGACAAAGACTCCACAGACTCCCTCTGTTACCCTCACTGTGACAAAATTTTTCCTAACATTTGAACTGAACCTTCTGTCACCCAGCTTGTTGCCAAATTTGTACCCAAAAGGACAGACTAGACCTTGAGTAACACCATTGTAGNGAAGGAGACTCCACAATTACCCTGGGCAGCCTGTTTCAGTGCTCTGTCACCCTCACTGTGAAGAAGTTCCTTCTTGTATTGATGTGGAACATCCTCTGTTCCAGCTCACACCCACTACCCCTTGTCCTATCAGTAGATGCCACTGAGCAGAGCCTGGCTCCATCCTCCTGACACCCACCCTTCACATATTTATAAGCATTACTGAGGTCACCCCTCAGTCTCCTTTTCTCCAAGCTCAAGAGACCCAGCTCCCTCATCCAGGGAGATGTTCTGCTCCCTCACCAGGAGATGTTCCATCCTCTTCATCATCATACTTGTGTTATAAAATAATGTGTAGCTCTCTGTGAAAACATGCAGACAGCCTCTATTTGCAAACACTGACAGAAGCAAATACCCCCCCTTTCTGCACTTCATCTGCAGGCAGTTATTTTGCATGCGAGGAGCTGGAGATAAGCTCTTTAGATTTGGCAAATTTTCAGTATTTTTGAAGCACAATGTCTCCTCGCAGGGAGGCTGCTGGTAAATGCTGTGGAAATTGGATTTTAAGTGGTGCTTTTGTGAACAAAGCAGAATATTTCATAAGACAGATTTCTGAACATCATCCCCACGTTTGGCCACGGATTCTGCACTATTAAGCAAATTAGGTGACAATTAAAGCAAGGGTGTTCAAATTAAGCTAAAATATGGACTTTCCCTCAGTTCTTGTAAGATTTCTGTGAAGTTGTGCCAATTCACAGTAGCCACAAGTACATCCAGTAAACATGGACACGTCCAACTGGTTCTCTGTGTAACTGGGGATTTTGTAGACAGGCTCCTTATCAAATTATAATCACATCAGTCATATCAGGTTCATGGAGAACGTGCTGTCCATCATCCTGCGTTAGCTTACACGTATTTGCAAACGTGGAGTACTTGTCCATGAGTGATTTTAGATCAGCTACAAAGTGCTTGAGTAAGGATTTGGGCAACACTTAAGCCAGTTGCAAATAAAACACTAACTTCTCCAGCACAGTGATTTGGAAGTGTCCAGAAAGATAAACAACATTGTTTTGAGCCAGCAGTGTGCCCAGGTAGCCAAAAAGGCCAGTGGCATCCTGGCTTGTATTAGATATAGTGTGGCCAGCAGGAATGGGGAGGTTATTGACCTCTGTATTTGGCATTGGTGAGGGCATATCTTGAGTTCTGGGTCCACTTTTGGGCACCTCAATACAAGAGAGATGTGGAGGTGCTGGAGCAGGTGCCCATGAGGGCAACTAAGCTGGTGAAGGGACTGGAAAACAAACCTTATGAGGACAGACTGAGAGAGCTGAGGCTCTTAAGTGTGAAGAAGAGGAGGCTGAGGGGAGACCTCATCACTCTCTACAATGACCTGAAAGGATGTTGTGGAGAGGTTGGTGCTGGTCTCTTCTCACAAGCAATTAGTGACAGAACAAGAGGGAAGGGGCTCAAGATACAACAGGGGAGAATTAGACTAGATATTAGGAAAAACATTTTCATAGAAATGCTGGTCAGGCACTGGAATGGGCTTCCCAGGGAGGTGGTTGAGTTGCCATCCCTGGATGTGTCTAAAGATCGTTTGGATGAGGTGTTGAGGGGTCTGGTTTAGAGGAGAACTTCTAAGGTAGGGTAGCTGGTTGGACACGATGATCCTAGAGGTCTTTTCCAACCCGTGTGATTCTGTGATTTGTTCATCTTTGAAAAAAAGGCTTAAAAACACATGATTTAGTCAAATTGTTTGCAAATAACCTTTGAAAACTTTTATCTTTTGTGATCTCAGAACCTTTACTACATCCATGGACTGTAGTAGTAACTGATGATGTCAGTAGGCTTCGTAAGGGACAGCACAATAGCACCACTGTGATCGTGATCCAGCTAGAGCGTAGAACTGTTCTGGGCAAATCTAGTCTGGGGATCAAATAAAGAAGTTGTTTTGTCATCTCTGTGAAAGGTGGAAACTTAAATGGAGCCATCTTCTTCCTAGGATCCTTCCAACCTCACTCTGTGTATTTTGAGTGGTATCTGATAGAATCATTAGGGATTGGGAGGGACCCCAAAAGATCATCTAATCCAATCCCCCTGCCACAGCAGGATCACTTCACTGGAGAAGTTCTGGAATCAGAATCACTAAGATTTTTAAGGGACCATCTGATCATCCAGTTCCACCCTAGACCAGGCTGGCCAGAGCCCCATCCAGCCCGGCCTTGGCAAGCTGTACGCTCCCCAAGCACACAGACTGGAAGACACACTGATCACAGCTTTTAGAGCGTTCTAGTCACCAATCCACGCTTAATATTCACATTTGCAGAAGATAATTAGGTACCTAATTTCAGTTCCTCTGCCAAATGATGACCTATAATAAGCTTTAAGTAAATACTAAGTGGAGAGGATTAACTTTTCATGAAGCTGAGCATTAAGCAATGAAAACCCAGTGAAAGGTGGTTGAATTTATCACCTGCATTCTGATCACTTACCCATAATCATGTGACAATAGGGTAGAACACGGGTCCAGGGTGCTTGTTTCCTGCTGCCTTGGTTAACCTTGTGTTGTGAAGCAGCAGAGCATCTCCCGTCGCACGAGGGCTGGCAAGTCATCAACGTGGCGATGCGGAGGGGCGCTCGTGTAGTGGCGTGTCGCCGTGTCACAACACAACACAGTGCCTTGAGCTCCTAAAACCAACAGCTTCTCAACACAATAGAAGTATTGTGTTTAGGTGGGAATTCGAAGGTGTTCAGGAACAATAAGGGTGGGGACACTGTGCTCAGTTTTCATACCTATAACCAAGAACTCCCTTGCACTTTGCTGATGTTGTGTGATCTAAACATGAGCTTGCTAGTGGGAGATGTTCCTTTTATACAAAGATCTTCTATAAATACAGAAACAACCTTCTTCAGACAACTGACATGAAAAAAAATTCATTTCAGAGGGTGGGAAACAACAAACTACAAAAATCCACTTTTTTCTTGAGCTGAACAAGTGACCATCGCTGAGTAGCTGCAAAATTTGGGTCAGGTTCTCATGACAAGCAGCTCACCCATAGTCTATAAATATGTGAAGGGTGGGTGTCAGGAGGATGGAGCTGGGCTCTACTCAGGGGCATCTAGTGATAGGATGAGGGGAAGTGGATGAGAGCTGGAACAGAGGAGGTTCCACATCAATATCAGAAGGAACTTCTTCACAGTGGGGGTGATGGAGCACGGGAAGGGGCTGCCCAGGGTGATTGTGGAGTCTCCTTCTCTGGAGATGTTTAAAACCCACCTGGATGTGTTCCTGTGTGACTTGGTCTAGGTGATCCTGCTGTGGTGGGGGGATTGGACTGGATGATCTTTCGGGGTCCCTTCCGATCCCTAATGTTCTGTGATTCTGTTGCCACCATCTCCCAAGATAATAAATAACAGAATGAGTCAAATCCTGGCTCATATGGCCCCTCTTGGCTTCAGTAAGAGCCCTGCTATCCCAGATGGCTTATCTGAGGCTAATAACTTAGTAAACAATTCCCCCTCACAAGCGAAATGGAAAGCTCTCCGAAGCAGATGTGAGGAACTGGCAGAGTAGTTGAGCCAGAGGTGGTTCTGCTGATGCAGCAAAGCATCTTGCTGTGTTATGTAACGGCTAAGACACGCCGTGAAAGGCTATTAATAAAATATTAAGTCTTTCACCACTGTGTCCAGGAAGGTGATGGAAGTTAGATGCCAAAGTTCCCAGAGGGCATGCTTCCAGCCCGGTGTAAATCAAATACAGCCTCACAAACTTCATCTGAGCGCTGGCTTTTGGCAGTATCCAGGGACCTGCTGCTTTCAGTTTATGTTCTCCCACAGTCCTAGTCAGAACTGAGATTTGAAAAATTAAATGAACGAGGAGAGTCAATTCACCAAGAGCATCTTGGCAGCTCACGGAAGAGAGCAGACACATCATGGTCACACTTCACACCACGCAGTGCAGAGTGCGAGCAGCTATTCTGTTTTCCCCTTGGAAACAGGCAATATAATGACTTCCAAGGTCTGGGTAGCTGTTCCTGCTCTTCTTGCAGCAGTGTCTGTCTGCTTGGCAGCTCACATGCCAGCACATACCCCTTATTTTTGTGTGACAAGACCTTGAGCCGCTGGCGCATCTTACAGACCTCTCTGCCCGCACACGAGCACGGGTTCACCCCACTGGTCAGGGTCAGCGTGCGGACGCGCTCAGCCACAAGGTAGGTGTGAGAGTAGAGAGAGGTAGTAAGCTTGGTATGTGCAGGAGAGATCAAAGCCCACCCAGAACCACGGTCTGCAGCTGCATCCCTGGTGCAGGTCTGCAAATGCTTGATTGAAATGATGCTGTTCAAATTTCACAGAATCACAGAAGATGATTCTATATCCCAAGTCAACACATCCCAACTCATTAAGGCCTCAGCGTGGAGTCAGGTTTGGCCTCACCTGTGCACACTGAGAAGAGGGAGTGGTAACAAGGAAGGGTCTTTTCTTCCTTTGTCCCACATCTGCTGAACGAATGCCCCGCACAGACCTGGAGTTCATGCCTGCTGCAGAGCAACTACTACCTGATCTCCACTGGTCTGGAGGGTTCTATCTTTAGCTCAGTGCTGTCACAGCTCGTGCAGTTGTGGCCATGAGTACAACAAAGAAACCATCGCCATGAGATTATTTTTTGACTTTCATTCTCACTAAGCTCTGGAAATTCCATGAGAGTCCTTGTCTCCAAACCGAGGATCTCTAGCTTCGTCTCCTCCAGCGCATCGGGGCACTTCACGAGCTGCATTTCCATAGCAACAATGTTCATGGTCTTCCTAAATTTAAATACTGTCACCAAACACAAAATGCTTGAGTCTGAAACATCCAGCACTCAGGATTCTTTTTTAAAAGCCTTTAGCTTTAATATTTGCTCAAAAAGCCATGTTCAGTCGCCCAACTGTTGATCTAAAAGCAATTTCAGCAGGAAATAATGAATGGTCTGGGAGCTTTCATGTGTGCTGCACGTGGGAAGGTGTCATGCCTCCTCCTCAAACGTGCTTCTCATGTCTTAGGAAGTGTTTTAGTCCCCCCAGTGAGTGGGAAAGATGAGGCTAACAAATGTTAGTGTTTGTACTTACAGTGCTGGCACGTAGCTCCAAGCTGAACCCGAGCTTACCAGCGATTGCTGATGGTTAGGAGGATGGGTTTGGTCCTCTTCATCACCCTGTGCCTTCTGGAGGCAGGAGGGAAGAGAAATGAGGTTTTCCTTTTTGGTCCTGCTTTTGAAGGAAGGAAAGCTCATCACTGGGACTCAGGAGAAGCCGTGTCATACCTCACTGGGCGTGCACGTTCAGAAGATGGGAAACGCCCGCTCACCCATCCCATGCTCAGATACAGCTTTGTCTGCAACTCAGCCCACACGTAGCCCTCAGAAAGGGGGTGTTTGGGGTGTTTCTCATCCTGACGTGTCAGGAATCAGTGGTAACTTCTGAAAAATAACAACAGCACTCTGGAGGCTTCACCGTATCTTGGAGTGTGAAGTGCCAATTCATTTTCTCTTACTGTAGCGGTCTTAAACCTCAGCCTTTCAGCAACGAGCCGACAAGAAAAATCCATCTGTTTGTTTCCTCTTCTTTATATTACAAGGACTTTGGCTTTTCTCCTTTTTTCTAAGTTGTTCTGGTTTTCTTATTTCTTAGACTTGTAAAACAGACAAACAGGTACCCTTCTTCCTGAAAGCGAGGCACTGCACTTGGGGGGCTGGCATATGAACTGAAGGCATCACTCAGGCATCCCTGTGAGGAGGATGCAGGGAGTTGCTTGGAAGTGGTGGTAGATTTGGGGTTTTTTTTATTGTTTCCATTTCTCTCAGGTATTTTTACATTATTTTTCATGGCTGTGATTGCTTCTCAGACTGTTGCTCCATTTCTTTTCCTGGCTACTGTAATGAAGCCCCAGCTCTTGTTCCATAGTGGGCACCCTGTTTGTCAAAGATGATGGAACCATTCGTCAAGAGAGTTCCTGTTTTATTAAGTTTGTGAAACTGTTGTGGAATTGGTCCAGGTGATCCTGCTGTGGCAGGGGGATTGGACTAGAAGATCTTTCAAGGTCCCTTCTAATCCTTGATGTCCTGTGCTTGTGTGATCTCCATAACAGGCATCTCAAATCAAACAGAGTCTGCAATACGTCCAAAAACAGGATTCAGAGTTTGAAATGAGGCAGCTAATCACTGCAGTGGAGTCCAGAGCACATCTGGGCATGGTCCCCTAGGTCCCCCATGCCAAAGGTGGGGTAGCTTGTTACAGGCTGAAGGTGTCCCTGCAGGCTGGTACCCAGAGCTGCAAGCTGCTAGGTTAAGAAAGGACAGGGATGCTTAAAGGCTCCTTTTCCTTTCAGTCCTTAGGAGTCTTCACAAAAGGGTCTGCTACAGTTGCCCTGCAGTCTCTTCTGAATTAAGTCTAAAGAACTTACAACAGGGGTTGTGCCAGTGGTACAGAACAAAAACATCCTCATTCCTTCCACGTAAGAGTGGTTGCCCTAGGGATGAGAGAACTGGATCCAAGTCCTTTAACAGCTTGAGGGGCTTTAAATCCTCCCACACCATATAATGCTGACAGTGGAGAAATACAAAAATGGATGTGGGAACCAAGAGCAAGGCTCTTTGTCTTGGATGTGGTCTTGATTGACCCAGTGACATTTGTGTTATGTTTACACATGTGCAGAGGAGGGCCACGAGGATGATCAGAGGGCTGGAGCTCTTCCTATGAGGCCAGACTGAGAGAGTTGGGGCTGTTCAGTCTGGAAAAGAGGAAGCTCCCAGGTGACCTTATTGTGGCCCTCCAGGACCTGAAGGGGGCTACAAAAAGGCTGGGGATGGACTATTTAGGATGTCAGGTAGCAACAGGACGAGGGGGAATAGAGCAAAGCTGGAGATGGGTAGATTTAGAGTGGATGTGAGGAGGAAGTTCTTCACCGTGAGAGTGTTGAGAGCCTGGAATGGGTTGCCCAGGGAGGTGGTGGAAGCCCCGTCCCTGGAGGTGTTTAAGGCTGGGCTGGATAAGGCTCTGGCCAGCCTGATCTAGGGTGGGGTGTCCCTGCCCATGGTGGGAGAGTTGGAACTGGGTGATCCTGTGGTCCGTTCTAACCCAGACTGACTGTGTGACTTGGTCTGGATGATCCTGCTGTGGCAGGGGGATTGGACTGGATGATCTTTTTAGGTCTCTTCCAATCCCTAATAATTCTGTGATTCTATGAAGCTGATAGTTTCAGCTGGTATCATTTAGATGTGATCTGAAATGTCCATCAAAGTGAGCTCTGAGAGAGAAGCTGTTTCACCACAGATGTTTTGGGCTCTAATCCAGGTCAGGTGTTCTTTGCCCAAGACATCTCCTAATGTGGGTTAAAGTCAAGCTAATGAATCCAAGCACTTCTCACACGACACAGATTAGACTGTGGGGGTTAGGAGTGGAACTGATGCTCTTCCAGTCTTCTTAGCACTGTAGTGGATTTGGCAGTGAAACAAATCATGTCAATTATAAGGACGGCATGAAGAGATGAAGCTCGCTGATGAAAAGTGGGTAAGCTACAATATTTAATTAATGTCTATAATTACTGCATCTAATTATTGTGTTTAATTAATTAGTGTGTCTAATTAAAGTAGAATTAGCTACGAATAAGCTAAGTTGGTCTGGATGGCAAACCATCTCTACTACCAGTCTCATGGGGAGAATCTGGCGTCGCACATCGAATAGCCGTGCCCTTCGAGCTCTTTCGCTGATGTGGAACGAGGAGGCATGCTTGGAGGATGAGGTGGACTTTAGTATGTTGTGTTTCTGCTTTTTCTAGTCTCCTTGACCGTGCTGCTGTGCCTGAACATTTTTTTGAGGGGCCTGTTATTTCTTTATGTGGCCACCAGAAATGCTGTGTGAATTGATGCCAGCTTACCAAGAAGATATTTGTACAGACCACACTAGTGAGTTCTTGTGGCTTGACCTGACCTCCACAGGGGAATGACAAGGAGTATCCAAGGACATAGTTTGCTGGGATGGACCTAGACTGTGATATGGAAGGAGGCAACCACAGCCTATATTTAACCTAGATACCTTCTGGGGGTGGGCACTGGAATGAGTCAAATCCAGAAGAGTCCTGACTCTTCCTTTCAGAGGACAATAGGGCTTCACTTCAAAGAGAGGCTTAAAGCAGTTGTGTGCAATATGTGCAAGTAGGGGCTGGCACATGGGGAGCTAATGAGACAGCTCTATTATCTGCTAGTAGATGTGTCCTGAGATTGTCTGTGGCTGCTCCTAAGGGTGGAGGTGGTTTGTAACTGGATGATGCTTCTGTTCCTCATTTCATCAGTCACAGCTCTCTCAGAAGCCACCCTGAAAACAGTCCAGCTGTGTGGCAATAAAGACAGTGGCTTATAGCAAACTGAAGAGTTAGACATTCTAGAGGGTTCTGATTTCCTACGGCTTGTTTCTTTTTTGTTTCTTTAGACTTTCAAATCCCCAGGAAAAGCATGGAAGTTATGACCCTTATTTATACGTGTTGCTTGGGCAAGGACAGAATGATGGCTTGGAAGAGCTGTATTTGGGCTAATTTCTTCTGTTAGGCTGAAGCATGCCTTCTCCATCTAGGAGGCTTCAGAAGGGCAAGGATATTATTTTCTCCTTCTGTTCCTGAGAAATGATGTCCAGTGGCAAGAGGTAATTAGCTTCCAGAGGAAATGATGCTTCTTCTGGTCTCTCACAAAGTCTCAACAGCTGCCATGTTTTGTCAGAAGGTATTTGAGTGCAACTGACTGAATGAAGGTGACACCTGTTGTTTGGTGACACTTTTCAGTGCTTCTGTAGTAGATTCTCTTACTCAGTTCTGTTAGAGGCAGCTTTGATAATAAGGAGGCAAAAACTTTGTGTAGCAGCGGAATAGTTTAACTGCAATGCGCTGGGCGCGACGAGGACTTGGGATACCTTGCGAGCGCCGGTTACTACAGGTTGGGATCGTTTATGGGGCTTCTGATTTACAGATCTGATGGATTCATAGATATTCTATTAATGTTAAGTTCCTCTGCCCTCCCTCCAAATCTGTTTTTTGTCATCTCACAGAGGACTTGAGGTTTGAGATTCCCCCCTTTTCCTTTTGTTTGTCAGATAAAAACTGTGCCAAGTAGTTAGTTCACAACAATCAAAGTTCCTTAACTCTTCTATTCTTCTATTAACCTTTGATAAAAATCTTCCCAACTCATCAGTCATTTCCCACAGTTACTTCACACTCAGAATCACAGATCAGGGACTGGAAGAGACCTCGAAAGATCATCTAGTCCAATCCCCCTCACAGAGCAGGATCACCCAGACCAAGTCACACAGGAACACATCCGGGTGGGTTTTAATTGTCTCCAGAGAAGGAGACTCCACAGGTCCACTGAGCAGCCCCTTCCAGGGCTCTGTCACCCTCACTGGGAAGAAGTTCCTCCTGATATTGATATGGAACCTCCTATGTTCCAGCTCACACCCACTGCCCCTTGTCCTATCACTAGATGACACTGAGCAGAGCCTGGCTCCATCCTCCTGACACCCACCCTTCACATATTTATAGACATTAGCTGCTACTGGTTTATGAAACCTGTGAAAATTCCTTGTACTTGTGCTGCCATTTATTTGGTTGAAACTGGCCTCTGGGTCCATAAATCTGTGAGGAAGAAGATTACAGAACAGCTGATTTCTTTGGAAATCAGACTAACATTAGCCCTGTACAGTTCTCACCTATTTCACATCTCAGAAATGCTGTAGCCAGTCATAGTTTAAAAGGAAAAAGGCTGAGCTCTGTGTTTTCTCCTGTATTTGTACATCTTTACAACAGAGACGTGAACTCCGTTATTCTGCTTGATCTCCTTCCAACCTAATAAAACATCTGACCTTGTATACATGACTTATCCACAAATTCAGAGGCTTCACCAAGGTGCTCAAGTATGAGCTTGCATCAAGTAGTAGCCCTGCTGACTGCAGTTGCACATGATGAAGGACCTTGATGGGGAAGGTTCTGAACGTGTGAGAAAAGATCTGGTGCTTTCACCGTGTCAATGAAAGGATGAGCTGAGAAATACAAAATCTGGGTCTTCTGATGAGAGGAATTTGGTGTTGAGGGTCGCTGGAAACTATTAGCTGCTTGTTAGCTCATTGGCTGAGCTCAGATAGACTCTTTGGCAAAAATGTGGTGGCAAGTTAACATCAGGTGGTTGGAATTGCTATTACTTCTCATCAGCCACCCTGTGCCTTTGATTGCCTGAGTTAAGGCAATCTGATCCACCTGTAAATCAGCTCCAGCACCAAGGAACTTTTCATCCAGCTATATTAAGATGAGTCTAAATCAGGTTCGGAAGCAGTAATAGGAACATCAGAGTGATTCAGGACTGGAAGAGAGTTTTATTTTCAATTTCATCACAGATGATGGCCACTCATAGCCCAGGATAAATTGCACTTTGACTGCTAAACACATAATCCCATTGACTTTTGTTTAAGTGCTTTGCAAAACTCACTGTCTTCAGTGGAGCTTCACTTCTGAATCTAATGGCAGCATCAATCTCAAAGGGATGATTTGCAGAGCAAGACAGGACTCAGCACGGATAAGGTTCTGCATTAAGGGAAGGTTGGTCCTACAGGTGGGTTAACCTTCGTTCCCTCTGTGATTAACTGTGAGGTGAATGAAAAATAAAACACTACTGCCCTGGAACTTCCAGTCTTCATTCTCTCTTACGGTTCTATTAGTTGACACCTTGTGGATATTTTCAGGTAGAAGATTCTAGAAGTGTTTACTTGGAAATCTTTCTGCAGCTAAGCTGAAGTGTAATGGGGAGTCACTTGTTAGGAAGAAGAAAGGAGCTGGTTACTGTCTTCACAGATCAATCTGTAGCATCTTTTACCCCTTCCAGGTCCAGGTTGAACCTCCATTACAAATAAATCACAGAATCATTAGGGATTGGAAGGGACCTCAAAAGATCATCCAGTCCAATCCCTCTGACACAGCAGGATCACCTAGACCAAGTCACACAGGAACACATCCAGGTGGGTTTTAAAGGTCTCCAGACAAGGAGACTCCACAACCCCCCTGGGCAACCTGTTCCAGTGCTCCGTCACCCTCACTGGGAAGAAGTTCCTTCTCATATTTATATGGAACCTCCTATGTTCCAGCCCCTTGTCCTATCACTAGATGACACCGAGCAGAGCCTGGCTCCATCCTCCTGACACCAACCCATCACGTATTTATACGTCACAATGACAACCCTTGGAGTCACCAAATTAAAAGTTCCTGATGACTCCTAAGGCTGCTCCTTGTTTCCTCCCCAAGAAGCACTTTATTGCCTGGATGTAGTTGTCTAGTTTATCCTAAGACTTTTGTAACCCCTGCTGAAACCTGGAGCTGTTGATTTCAGCAGGCTGCTGCTCTTGAGGTTCTGTATGTTCTGTTCTGCATGTTCTCTGCTTAATCACTGGCATGAGCAGCTCTATCATTCATCTGAGCTTTAAAACAAATGGATGGCAGGGTGTGCAGTGGCACAGCACTGATTTTTAGACTTCAAAGAAGCAGACAGGTGATTCTATGATTCTAAGTCCCCTCAACTGTCTGGCTGCTGCTTTAACATCTTCTTGAACATGTGTGCAGTGAAGAGACACAGCACATTCTGGGGCCCAAAGGGTTTAATGAGGATCCTGAACTACAGAACTTTTGGAAGCTTCCACTGAACCCTTAGACTCTATTTTGTTTTGGCTCATTCTCATCCAGACCCCAAAAGCTGTGGGGTGTAGAGACACGATGCCAAGAGGATCAGCTTAAACACTGCACGAGTGGAACGTCTGAGAGACAACCAAGACAACGACTGTCGTCCCTGAAGGAAGGGTGACTTGCTGCAAGATCTTAGAGCTACAGCGGGGAGGTGAAATTCATTCAGCCCTTTGTTATTAATTATTCACGGAGCTCTCATCTCGACTTAATGGGAAATTGAACTAAACTCAGTGACCTTTGGAACAATTTTATTAATGTCTAATTGCTTCGCAGAACAGTTTCAAATCTGATTTACTGGAGTAATATTGTCTGTTCTTGTTTAAGGAGCATCTCTGTGGTCTGTTTTTAATAAAAGGCTACTCAGATAAAACCAGAACGTGCGGCACAGGAAGAACCTTCACGGGGAATGTTTGGTTCTGTCGTGCAGTTGTGTTTCTGGAAGGTTGTTAGTTGATCACAGTGGTTTTCACTAGACTTCTGCTGATGATCTTTCTTGGGAGAGATGAGGACCCATCACCCTTAAGTAGGTGTAGTTCACACAATTCAAAGTCTCTGGACTGTTGTGTCCAGTTCAAGGAGGACATGGAACTGCTGGAGAGAGTCCAGCACAGAGAGACAAAGATGATGCAGGAAGTGGAGCACCTTCCTGATGAAGAGAGTCTGAGGGAGCTGGGTGTCTTGGGCTTGGAAAATGGAGACTGAGGGGTGACCTCATTAATGTCTCTAAATATGTGAAGGGTGGGTGTCAGGAGGATGGAACCAGGCTCTGCTCAGGGGCATCTAGTGATAGGACAAGGGGCAATGGGTGTCAGCTCTACATCAATCTCAGAAGGAACTTTGTGACAGTGAGGGTGACAGAGCAGTGGAAGAGGCTGCCCAAGGAGGTTGTGGAGTCGTCTTCTCTGGAGATGTTCAAAACCCTTCTGGATGTGTTCCTGTGTGTCTTGGTCTAGGTGACCCTGCTGTGGCAGGAGAATTGGACTGGATGATCTTTTGAGGTCCCTTCCAATCCCTAATGTTCTCTGAACCTGTGAAATGTGTGCATGAGGCTCCAAACTGATCATTAGGAGTAAAATTCCTGTATTGACACATATCTCTTCTGAAATGGCACCAATTAAATCAGCTTGAAAGTGACACTGAAGCTCAGCTAGAGCCCGTGTGGGCTCAATAATATCAACGTGTTTATGAGACACGAGGTACTTAACAAATGAGTCTGCAGCAGCACTGGATGCTGGAGGTAAAAGGTAAATAGTTCCCAAAGTGTGGCTAGAGCTTTTGTTTATGTGGCTGGTGTTTTGGCACCGTGTGTTCTGGTTTCCATGGTAACCCTGCCCGACTGCCAGAGCCCCAGAAGTCATTTCCACTGTGCAAACACAGAGCCTGGTCAGCTGTGTGCAGGGATGCTGGCACACTGGTCCACGCTGTCGTGTAGCACTGCCTGAACGTCCCTCCAGGGATTAGGGACCAGAGCGACACCAGCCAGCCGTTCTAGCCTGGGCTTTGATTACATCACGAAACATAGCCCTGAGATGTGTTGTTCAGGACAGAAAAGTCTCGCTGCAGAAACAGAGGGAAAAACACTTTCTTAATCAAAGCACTAACTTTCCTGAGCTTTGCTCCATTCTAATTCCTTATCATGTTGATAAGGAAACAGTGAATGGCTGGGTAAGAATAAAGAAGAGATTAAGAAAAAAAATCTAGATTTAAGATACTAAGAAAAAAATGTAGATTGGACTGGATGATCTTTCGAGGTCCCTTCCAAACCCTAATATTCTGTGGTTCCATGGAACTTAGGAGGAGAAATCAAAGTTGGCATCTATTGAGTGGCTGATTCCACAGGGACGTTAACAGTATGTGGATATCTATCTGGGAACATCACATGTTCATAGATGAAGAGGAATGATTTTGATGGCATGAAGAATCCTCTAGCCTTTGTCAAGGCACTGTAGCTTCACATCACTGAGGCACAGAACTGTAAAGCTGGAGGAAATTCCAAGGGCCATGTTTCAACTTTACATTGAAGCAGGGTCAAGGACACCTTAACAGAAGTTGATCTTATCAGCTAAAACAAAGCCTTCAAGAGGAATTTCCACAGTCTATGTAACTTAACTTTTTTTCAGAAGTAAATGCAGTTTTCCCATAATTTACTCACACTTCTCGAACCTGTCTTCACTCTGTTTGTATGAAGGACCCTGCAGCTTGTCTACTCTTCTCAGAAAGGGTGGTGCACTGCCAGTCCTTCAATGTTGTCCGTGTGGTTTCTCCAAAGCTGCTGCTCAGCCGTCACACAGCTACTCGGGGAATGCTTCTGTTTTTAGCAAGCTGCATCTTGTTGACTTTGAACTCCACTGATCCTGCCTGTCATTTGTGCAGAGAATTCAATCTCTGATGCAGCTCAGAGTGTTTGCAGCTCCTGGAAGCTGCTTTATAGAACTTCAGAGGGGTTTTTTTAGTCTATGATTTAGGTGGTCACTGGAAATGCTAAATGGAAACAGATCTTGCTTGGTGTTTCTCCCACGTGTAGGCGTGCAGCAGAGTAAAACCTTTCCTTGGCAAAGCATTTAAACTGGTCTTGACCCCTGAAGTTCCTGTTAAAAGTGCACGTGGTCTAGATGATCCTGCTGTGGCAGGGGGACTGGACTAGATGATCTTTTGAGGTCCCTTCCAATCCCTGATGTTCTATGATTCTGTGGACTACCAGATCAGAGCAAATGCTCCTTTTCTGAGCGCATGCAGCAGCTTATGAAAGTCTTTTTTCTGAATTGCCTGCCACAAGAAGGGCAGCTCATACAAGAAATCCCTAGACTCTATTTAGTCCAGTCATCCTCTTGTCACAGACTGGGAGCAGAGAGCAGTTAAACCCAAGAATGAGTGTAAAGCTCAGCAGGCTTTGGGAGGGTGCTGTCGCATCCACTGGCTTTAGCTCCTTGATGCTGCATAGACTGGGCATTCAGGTTGCTGCACGGTGGGTTTTCCTCTCTAGCAAGTAGGCTCTTGCTTTTCATAAAATCCAAACCTGCAGGATTGCCAGTGCTTCCTGAAGCACTTGCCTACCCGCACAAAGACGGGCCATCAAAGCTACCACGGTGTGATGATTTGCATAGTAAATCCTGCCCTTGTGGCTGGTCCATCAGCAGGTTGTATTAAAGGGAGACTTCTCAAGGCAGCAGCAGGATTTCTGAAGGGAAACTCCTGAAAGAAATGGAGGCAAAAGCCAAATGAAATGATTTGAATTGAGGTTACCTCTGCAGATTTGAGAGATATAATCCCCAGGAGCACGGCGAGAGCTTTGTTGTTCTTGTAAAGTAAGACTGCTTTGAAGTGAGAAAGAGTCAAGGGGTTTGGAATTGTCTAGTGTGTATAATGATTCTATCATTCTATATAGCGCGAGCAAGGATTGCCGTGTCATCCTGGAAACACAAGCCAGCACATATCAGCTGCTTTTTTATTCAGGAAAGCTTTGCCTGCTTCAGCCCATAACCAGAGAGATCAGTTCATCTTCCTAAACTAAATCTGTTTGTCTTTGACAACCCTCTAATAGCAGATGTTCATGTTTTGTGAGAATCGTTCCTTAAGAGTTATTCTCAGTTACTCTCTCTGATGAGGAAAGGCTGAGTGAGCTTGGTGTCTTGAGCTTGGAGAAGAGACTGAGGGGTGACTCATTAATGTCTGTAAATATATGAAGGGTGGGTGTCAGGAGGATGGAGCCAGGCTCTGCTCAGTGTCATCTAGTGATAGGATGAGGGGCAATGGGTGTGAGCTGGAACATAGAAATATCAGAAGGACCTTCTTCACGGTGAGGGTGACAGAGCACTGGAAGGGGCTGCCCAGGGTGGTTGTGGAGTCTCCTTCTCTGGACATGTTCCTGTGTGACTTGGTCTAGGTGATCCTGCTGTGTCAGGGGGATTGAACTGGATGATCTTTCGAGGTCCCTCCCAATCTCTAACACTCTGATTCCGTGTTACTAAGCAAGCACATGGTAAATGCGCCGCGCTCAGCAGGGACAGTTAGTATAGGGCTCCTTTGTGGTACCTATGCATCATTGCCATTCTCGTTTGTGAAATACGAAGAGTCATCCAGCAACATTCAGGCTTGGCACAGAGTGATGAAGCTGCAGCTCTGCAGAGAAGATACTGGGTATCTTGATGGATGGCAACTTGAATGAGTTGTCAGGACACTCCTGTAATAACTGCATATGAGGCTGTACTGAGAAAGCAGGGTCAGCAGATTAAAAGAAGTGATTATTCCTTTCTCTTCCCCACTGGTTCTGGACACCTCAGTAAAAGGAACATGTCAGCAAACTGGACAGAGGCCAGCTGAAAGCCACTAAGGTAGCTGGGATAAAGCTCAAGGTCGTGGGTTCATCTCAGGATGTTAGGGGTTGCATCTAGAGATCATCAAGTCCAACTCTTGGCCAAAGCAAGATCACCCAGGGCAGGCCACAGAGGAATGCATCCAGATGGGCTTTGAAAGTCTCCAGAGAAGGAGACTCCACGACTCCCCTTAGACAGCCTCTTCCAGTGCTCTGTCACGCTGACAATAAAGCAGTTTCTCCTCATGTTGAGGAGGAACCTTCTATGTTCATGTTGACACCCGTTAGTCCTATTACTGTGCATCACATGAAAGAGATTGGCCCCTTCCACTTGACACCCACTCCTCAGATATTTATAGAATTAATAAGATCCCCTCTGTCTTCTCCAGACTAAGGGGGTCCAGTTCTCTCAGCCTTTCTTCATAGGGGAGATGCTCAAGTCCCTTAATACCCTCATAGCTCTTCGCTGGACTCTCTCCAGTAAATGAATGTTTGACTGGGGTCATAAATTTATCAAAAACCCCCAGCAAAAGGACCAGACTGATGGTTATAAGTTGCAGCAAAGGAAAACCTAGTTAGCCGTAAGGGGGAAAAATAATCCCAGTCTGAGTAGCTAAATACAGGAACAAATGCTGCGGGGGAAGGCTACGGGATCCCAGTTCTTGGAGACATTCCAAACGCAGCTGCACCTAGCCTGATCTACCTTTGAAGCTACCTTTGATGCTTTGAGCAGGGGCCTTGAACTAACACATCTCCAGAGGTTCCTTGCAATATTAATATTTCTAGGACTAGATGAATATGGCTTCTTTGAAGTGACTTCATTGTACGGCCCGCAGTCAGGTTGCCCTATTAATATTTAAACAAATGAAATAAAAAGGGTGATAGTCTTCATTTTTAACACCCAAGTACCCCCCTGCCTTTAGGGTGAGCTCAGGGAATATTTCACAATGCTCTAAGGAATGCCATCACCATCATGGAGGATCCTTCCTATAAAAATAGACTCTGCTTCCCTCAGCAAAAACTGGGTTGCCGTCCTTCAGCACTATATAGCACTTCTGTTCTCATTTTTGATGAGCTAATAATTCAGGGATGCTGCCAGCAGAAAGCTGAGGGAGCCTCCAGTTTTTTGGTAAAATTATGTAAAAACAGAATTTCACCAGGGGAAATTTAGACTTGAGGTGAGGAGAAAATTTTTCACTGAGTCATTTGCCACTGGAATGGCCTGCCCAGGGAGGTGGTGGAGTCGCCAACTCTGGAGCTGTTCAAGGCAGGATTGGACGTGGCACTTGGTGCCATGGTCTAGCCTTGAGCTCTGTGGTGACAGGTTGAACTTGATGATCTATGAGGTCTCTTCCAACCTTGATAATACTGTGATACTGTGATACTGTGAAAAAGAAGAAAAATCATTTGGGGATCTTTTCCCCCCTACAATATAGAGAAATCATAGAATCATTAGGGTTTGGAAGGGACCCCAAAAGTCCAATCCCCCTGCCACAGCAGGACCACTTCACTGGAGAAGTTATGGCATCAGAATCACTCAGGGTTGGAAGGAACCACCTAATGATGCACACTTTCTTTTAAGAAAGTTGATTTTTTAAAGACTAAAGTTGTGTTCGTAGGAAATGACTGGTCCAACATATCACTGGCTGATTGGGAGACCTGAAGTTGGAAATACGAGCTCTTGCAGCTCAGACTACAGTCCACTTTGAGCTGAAAGAGTGTGGTGTCACCCTTTTGGCTGTAGACAGTTTGGTAAACCACACCAGTGATGGCTTTCAACGTGCAGATATTCCATGTTGCATGAACAGTCATCTTTAGTGTTATCAAAAGTTTATGGGCTACAGATAAGCTCACAATCTTCATGACACTCAGAGTCTCTTGACATAGAATCACAGAGTCACAGAACATCGGGGATTGGAAGGGACCTCGAAAGATCTTCTAGTCAAATCCCCCTGACACAGCAGGATCACCCAGATCAAGTTGCACAGGAACACATCCAGGCTGGTTTTAAACTTCTCTGGAGAAGGAGATTCCATTACCTCCTTGGGCAGCCCCTTTCCAGAGCTCTATCACCATCACCATGAAGAAGTTCCTTCTCCTGTTGACGTGGAACCTCCTGTATTCCAGCTCACATCCATTGCCCCTTATCCTATCATTAGATGACATTGAGAAGAGCCTGGCTCCATCCTCCTGACACCCACCCTCCATATATTTGTAAACATTACTGAGGTCACCCCTCAGTCTCTATTTCTCCAAGCTCAAGAGACCCAGGTTCCTCAGCCTCTCCTCATAAGGGAAGTGTCTACTCCCTTCATCATCTTTCGAGGTCCCTTCCAATCCCTAATGTTCTGTGATCAGTGTTGACAGTCATGACATCTAGACATGTCCATGTCTTTCTCAGTTGACTGAAGTCAAGTGCCAGCGAACAGTTAATGTGTTGGCCACTCTCATAAATACCGAACCACTGACGTAGCCTTTGTGGGGTACAGCATTCTGGAAAGAGCCTTTGCTCTGTAATAATAGTGAAAAAAGAGGAACCCTCATGTGAAGGAGACTCTTATACCCATGATGCACCCAGGAGTTTTGGGACCAGCCCAAACTTCTAGTGAAATCTGGAAGATGTAGAAATCTGGGCGAGCCGGACGTGCATATTAATGAAGCACCTCTGTCAATGAAGTGTCTCTGGTGAAGTGTCATCATTGGTGAAATATTCAATAAAATATTAAGCCAGAGGCATTCACAGACCCATAGTTCACTGATGGTTTATAAGCTAACGACGTGTGGCAGTTTCTGGTTCATACTGTGCAGGTTTCCAGCTCCTCTCGAGGATGCTGCACGTCAGGAAGGTGCTAGAGAGTGAGTCCTCAGGTATTCCATTCTGTTGTGGCAGGGGTTCTTATCAGGCTTCAGGATACTTGTCCTAGGAAGTTATTCGAAGATGCTGCACAGCAAGAAGTGTTCTAGAAGTGCTGCTGTCTGGAAACAGAGACAGAAGCTTCCAGAAATGCTGGAAACCAATCCTGGATGGATTATTCTTGCATGAAAAGAAATAATTCCCAGCTGCAAAAATAATCCTATAGGAATATTTGGGGGTCAGGCTTGGGAGGATTTGCTGAACAGTGGACTGGAAGCTTACACAAGTCCTTAGTCCCCTTTCCAGTGCATTGTTGACTGCACTTCATAAATCAGAATCTCAGAATCACTCACTGTGGTTGGAAAAGACCCCTGGGATCATCAAGTCCAACCGTCCACCCTACCTTACAAGTTCACTTCTAAACTAGGTCCCTCAACACCTCATCCAAACGATCTTTAAGCACATCTAGAGATGGCAACCCAACCACCTCCATGGGAAGCCCATTCCAATGCTTGAGCCCTCTTTCTGTGAAAAAATTCTTCCTAATATCAAGTCTGAACCTACCCCCTCGTAACTTGGAAATGATGCTTTTGATTTTGTGGGATCATCTAAATCAAAACAGATTCTCATGTCTTCTCATGGCGTAGGGTTGTACTCCTGTCACCAACTACCTCCTGGGGTAAGAAGTGTGATGCTGTTGTGGCATTGGACTAGATGATCTTCCGAGGTCCGTCCCAATCCCTAACGCTCTGTGAGTCTGTGTGTAGCCAAGTCCACGCAGTTGCTGAGCTCTCCCACTCAGACTGTAGATCATGTCTACCCCAAATATTGCCTTCTAGGGTGGTATCTTTGGAGTCCTGCTCCAGTCCAGATGAAGAGCACCCTTTCCAGCGCTGAGGTAGAACTTTGGGAAGGAGATTCCATAAAGTACTCGTTTTGTATCGCTGCTCTTCTTTCTGTGTGAAGTCCTCTGTATCACAGCTTCTCTCACCACCTCAAACCATCCTGATGTGGACTCTGGAGTGTTGGTCTGAAAGTAGCCTTTCCTAATTCAACTTTTCCTCACTAACGTTTGATTCCTGGCGTTTTTTTATCCCTTTCTTTTCCCTCCTGTAGCAGGTGTCATCTCACAAAAGTCTCTGCAACAGTTAATGACAACGTGGAATATTCTGGGAGTTGTAGTCTTTCAAACAGAGCTTTGCAAGGACATACCTGTATTGGAACACTACAGCTCCCTGAACTTCCTCACCTCACTTTCTGGGAAGCGTCCTGCAACGTGACTAGTTTGGGAGGGTGGTACCCAAGGAGTCCCAGCACTTGGAGTCACGCACCATCTGTGGATGGGAGCAGTGCCCGCTTAGGATGGGGAACGAGCGAAGAACTTTGGTACGAGGCATCACTCTAGTGTGACATACTTCACTTAGAAAAACACTCAGCCCAGTTTGTGCCTTCACCACGTAGCTCTGCAGGAGTCCAGCCGCTTGGACACTCTCCAGACACCTATATTTTGGCCAAATCTTGTTGCACTTGGCTATTTTTAGGGTTGTCTTTTGGTGCCCTGGGAATAGGTTGTCTGTCTTCAGTCCCTGAATAGAATAAAGACTCTGGTGTCACCGATGCACTTCCACGCCCAACACTCATCATTAAAAACTTTCTGACCCTCTGAGAACTATTTCCCAGTTTCTTTTTTACAACTGAACTCTACGTGCTGGGTCTTTCAGGGAGACACAGGCTTCACTGGAACTGCACAGGGATCACTTTTCCTATCTGGAGATGCATAAAGAGCTAAAGCAAATGTTAAAACCTCAAACACATTTGTTATCTGCCTGTTTTGGCAGCTCCTTGGCCTTATCTCTCCCCTGCCTAATGAGCCCAGGTTTAAGCAGACCTGCATTATCTGAGAACTTAGCCACCAGTAGCAGACTCCCTGATGGCTCCAGACGCAGACCATGTTCACCGGCAGAGCACTGGAGAGCTCCACTAGAATTTTGCAAGTTATTCTACAGTGAGAATTCCCTGGACACTACTCTCTGCTGAAACATCTGCAGCAGCAGCAGCAGCTGTGCTTGTGCTGTGAGCGTTGCTGGTTTCTGCTGCTGGGCAGGTGGTGTTAGGACAGCCTCTTTCACAGCCGTTTTCATTCAGGGTCCTAGCTGGAGACCAGGAGGTGGGGGAAAGCATGCAACTGTCAGACAAAGAAATAATGATCCTTCCTTCCTCCCCAAGGGCTCAGTCTTCATTTACCTTCTGAGCAATTGCTTTGGGAAGTCTGACTTCAGTTTCCCAGTCCAATTCCCCGTCTAAGTCACATTTTGGGTTTGTCTGTCCTAACACAAACTTTCTGTGACTCTGCTGGTTTTTCAGTTGCAGTATTAATTCTGATTATTGTCTAATTTAAATGGCATGGAATGACTGTATGCTTTCATTTCTAGAAGAATCCATTTTACAAGAATCCGTTTCTATAGGAGTTCATTTCTATAAGAATCCATTTCTATAAGAATCCATTTCTATAAGAATTTCTGTAAGAATCCATTTCTATAAGAATTAATTTCTATAAGAGTTCATTTCTATAAGAACTAATTTCTGTAAGAGTTCATTTCGATAAGAGTTCATTGCTATAAGAATTTCTATAAGAATCCATTTCTATAAGAGTTTATTTCCATAAGAGTTCATTTCTATAAGGATTCATTTCTCTGAGAATTCATTTCTGTGAGAATTCATTTCTGTGAGAATTCATTTCTGTGAGAATTCATTTCTATTAGAATCTAAATATTTCTATAAGGATCTAAATATTTCCGTAAGGATCTAAATATTTCCATGAGGATCTAAATATTTCCATGAGGATCTAAATATTTCTATGAGGATCTAAACAGTGGGATTTCAGGTTGCAAAAGTAATGTGCAAGCCCTGAAGAAAGAGAGAGGGATGATAAATGGATGCTGAAGGGGTCATCTTCAGCAGAGACTCCCCCACTTCCTAAGAAGGGATTTCAGATAATTGAAAAATGTTAGGAGGTGCGTGAGGAAAGTGGGTTGTCTTCAAGTTCCTGACTTATGGAGTTCATTCATACGTGTAGGACAAAGATTGTAAGGAACACACATGAACCCCATGAGTATCCAGTACTTAGATCTGGCAAAAGATGTATTTGCAGTGAAGTGCTGGTGGGCTGGGTGATGCTTGTCTCCAGATTTCACGTGGGGTGAAATATAAACTTCATCTTGGCTACCTGAGGGTGTTTCCAAGCATAAATATTTGATGGATGCTCTCTTTTACCACAGGTAATAGACGTGCTAGATTTTTTTAGTAAGTCCTACCACCTGGACCCTAAAGGTGAGGAAGGCAAACTTGGTTCTGAGGTGCAGGGACACAAAGAAAACCAAACACTAAACAAACGAAGAGACAACATCAGAAAGACACTTGTAATTTTTTATAGATAAAGCACTTCTGCAGAGGCCAAACAAGTCTTCTTATATTTATTTTGAAACCATTTCCCGATGCTGTGTGGTCTGCTGTTCTTCAGAAAATAACACTCTGTGTGATTGTAGTGCTCAACAGGAAATCAAAATCAAAATGTGACTCTTTCAAAGTCTTCTGCAAGAAGGAAAACTGGCAAAGCAGCAGATGCCTTTGAAGATGAATAGCCATGTTAAATGCAAGATTATTCATTCAATTAATTAACTCAATTTATTTGAGTATTTGTTTTATTAATTTATTCAATGAATAATGAATTAGCCGTTGTTTACTTTACGAGGATCAAGATGTCCTTGAGCAACTCATGGACTGATCAGTGGAATTAGCTACTATGGTGAAAGTTAGAATCATTCCGGTTGGAAAAGACCCTTGGGATCATTGAGTTCAACCGTCAACCCTACTCTACAAGGTCACCCCTAAACCAGATCCCCCAACACAACATCTAAGCATCTTTTAAACTCATCCAGAGGTGGTGACTCAACCACCACCCTGGGCAGCCCATTTCAGTGCCTGACCACTCTTTCCAGGAAGAACTTTTATGTGATGTCCAATCTAAACCTACCCTGTTGGAGCTTGATTCCATTCCCTCTGCTTCTGTTGCTAATTCCCTGCGAGAAGAGACCAGCACCAACATCTCTACAATGTCCCTCCAGATACTTGTAGAGAACAATGAGGCCTCTTCTCATCTGATGCTTGCACTGGATAGAGGTGCTGGACCTTAATGGGTTGTAACAGACTCTTTGGAGAGCACCGCTACCACCCTGCGTTGCTGGGTGTGTAAATACACAGTGAACAGGAAATGACTGAATGAATAACAGCCCTTCCCCTCCTTGTAGGGTGATGCTGGGTCACAGAAAATGAGTGCCACCAAGTCAGGACACTGCAGGCTAGGTCTTCTCCACCTGTCCTTGTTCCTACCCAAGGACTTTCCTACTGAGGTCAGATATTCCTCATCTGGAACACTGTGGATAATGTGCAGTGTTTCAGGAGCTCTAGGATCCAAATTTGTGCTACGAATGGAACTGGGGACCAAATTTAACCAAATTACAGTGAAGGGAGGCCTGTGTTTTCCCAGTAAAATTCAGTGTTAGCAGAGAGACATTCATTAGACTCTGTCAATCCTGACACAAATTAAGTGCAGAGTCTTGCATCTGGGCAAGAACAACCCCAGGGACCAGCACAGGCTGGGGACTGAGCTGTTGGAGAGCAGGCCAGGAGAAAGGGACCTGGGGGTCCTGGTGGACAGGATGACCATGAGCCAGCAGTATGCTCTTGTGGCCAAGAGGGCCAACAGCATCCTGGGGTGGATCAGAAGGGGGGTGGTTAGTAGAGAGGTTCTTCTCCCCCTCTACTCTGCACTGGTGAGACCACACCTGGAGTGTTGTGTCCAATTCTGGGCTCCTCAGTTCAAGAGGGATGTGGAGCTGCTGGAGGGAGTCCAGTGTAGAGTAATGAGGTTGATGAAGGAAGTGGAGCACCTCCTTTATAAGGAGAGGCTGAGGGAGCTGGGTCTCTTGAGCTTGGAGAAGAGGAGACTGAGGGGTGACCTCATTAAAGTCGATAAATATGTGAGGGGTGGGTGTCAGGAGGATGGAGCCAGGCTCTTCTCAGTGTCATCTAGGGATAGGACGAGGGGCAATGGGTGCCAGCTGGAACGTAGGAGGTTTCCATATAAATATCAGAAGGAACTTCTTCCCAGTGAGGGTGATGTAGCACTGAAACAGGCTGCCCAGGGGGGTTGTGGAGTCTCCTTCACTGGAGAGGTTTAAAACCCACCTGGATGTGTTCCTGTGTGACTTGGTCTGGGTGATGCTGCTGTGTCAGGGGGATCGGACTGGATGATCTTTCGAGGTCCCTTCTAATCCCTAATGATTCTATGAAATTACACATCTGATGTCCTACATACCTCTGCCCTTTAAGGTGCCCTGGATACAGCAAACTTGTGACAATACAGCATTTCTTTGTGAGCTTCATATTTTTGGGCAGTACAGCAGAAAAACATCACTGAATGCCATTAGCTGTTTGGGCAGCGGAGCAGGAGAAAGGGACATCCATCAACAAATTTCACTTAAAGCATTTGTTAGAGATCTAGAACCACTAACTAATATGTCAGTATTGAACTAAGGACTCACACTGACCTTTTAGATGTGTAGAAAGGAGATGTCTTTGGTTTTAACTACCTCACTGAAGAAACTGAACACGTGCTGGTTACCGTAGAAAACGTTCTCTACATTTCAACAGGAGTTTTACTTTTTGAACTGGTTGATGAATATCTGTTTATTTCTATCAGGGTGCTGCTTGTGGGTTCATCCTTTGTGCTACTGTACATCCTCTGTGCTCTTCTGAGTGCAGAGCCACCTCAGTGTTGCTTTTATTATCCTGCCTGGATGCCTGAAAGTCAAATACGTAAGAAATCTAACCTCTTAGCTGCAGCTCTTCCAGCTTCCACGTGCATCAACATCAGCACAAACACTAAAAAGAGGCTGTTTTGGGGGAGTGAAAAGAGTTTGTTTAGAAAAAGCATTGGATTTGGAGGAGAACCTCCAGACCTGATGTGTGCTTTGTGCTGAAATGCCAATTAAACGTACTGCTTCGTGTCGCTAGACGACATCTTTGCTGATAATCGGGAGTAATTTATTAATCACAACACATTAAAGTATGGTAATATGTTTGCCACTTGGGTACATTTGCATAATTATTATTTATTCATATAAATGAATTTGCAGCTGATTATATCTGGGAAGTGTTGTGAGTGTGATTACTTCAGTGTTACCTTGGAATCAGCGGTTCCACTGAGCTCTGTGTGCTGAGGAAAAGACCACAGAGCCACAGAATCGTTAGGGATTGGGAGGGACCTTGAAAGATCATCCAGTCCAACCCCCTGCCACAGCAGGGTCACCTAGACCAAGTCACACAGGAACACATCCAGGTGGGTTCCAAACGTCTGCAGAGAAGGTGACTCCACCACTTCCCACTGGAGCTGGTCTTTCCCTTTCCAAAGGGAAGTTTAGCTTTCATTATCCAGCCAAAGCTGGATCCCTACAAGTCTCTTCCACTTTAATTTTGCTTTTCAACCCAGACAAATGTGTTCCAAATCCTTTGGACGTTGAGTTAACGTTGAGGAACATACTCCATGAACTTCATCTACTTAAAATTAAGTGCGTGCTGAAGGTTGTCTTTCCTGGGAACTATACAAATGTGTTTACTTCAGCATGTGAGTATTTGTATTTTACCTTTATTTTTAATTAAATGTAGGACAAGTACTGATCACAATTATGTAAATGAAAAGCAGCCTTGTTGACATGATTATGATAGGACAACAGGGAATGGGTGTGAGCTGGGACACAGGAGGTTCCACATCAATATGAGAAGGAACTTCTTCATGGTGAGGGTGACAGAGCACTGGAAGGGGCTGCCCAGGGGGGTTGTGGAGTCTCCTCCTCTGGAGATGTTTAAGACCCACCTGGATGTGTTCCTGTGTGACTTGGTCTAGGTGATCCTGCTGTGGTGGGGAGATTGGACTAGATGATCTTTCAAGGTCCCTTCCAAACTCTAATATTCTGTGATTCTGTGTGACTTGGTCTATATTATCCTGCTGTGGTGAGGGATGGGACTAGCAGATCTTTCCAGATCCCTTCCAACCCCTGACATTCTGCGATTCTATGAATTTAAAAAACTCTTTCAATTCATTCCTTTTTTTTTGAACCAAATGATTTTCCTGTTTAATTTAAGGAGCTTATTTAATGTTTACTTTGCCTTAACACTAACAAACGCTCCCAGCCTAAATGTAGCTGCTATGGAAATGAATTTTAATCCATATTTCCAGAAAACTCAGCAGCAGCTCTCCACAGACTGCAGTGAGTTCCCAGGTATTCCTCAGGTACCACAGCCAAGCAGGAGATGGAGTTCCTCTTGGAACTTTGTGGGACATCTAGCATGTCCCACAAATGAGAGTGTCAGTCTACAAAGGCAGTTACCTGGAGAAATCACAGAATCATTAGGGATTGGAAGGGACCCCAAAAGATCATCTAGCCTCACTTCTCTACTTTGTTGAGCTTTGTGTTTATAAAGTAGAACTTTGCCTACATTGTTCCATAGAACATAAGGGGTTCACTCATGTAGTCCAAGGGCAAATAGCAAAGTGAGAAGATATTGTTGTGACTTATCTAGGAGGTGACTGTATAAGCTAGGATCAACTATATGCCTGGGAATAAAAAGTAGTATAAAAAAGATATAGGCTTTTTTTTCCCTGGATATATCTTTGTTTAATATTAACAGCAGAGCTGACACCACAGAATGGTTGTTCAGCTTCTCCCCTCTCTGCAGCCACACTTTAGAGCGAAGAGCACACTGGTCAACTAGTTTTGTCTGGCACTGAAAGTTGAATGGTAGCCACCTCCTGCAGTCAGCGCTCAAGGGCACTGTGGTTGCCAGGCTCTTTGCACACAGCAGCTCTGTAGTCATCGTTTCAATAGCAATTGACCTTGCAGATGTAAGGTCCCGAGGCAAAGAGATTATTTACGACGTAGCTGCGGGGACGGCATCAGGGCGGAGAGCTCGGCACAAGTGTGGCAGCATCTGAGATTGATGAAAAAGGGGGCGTATTTGTTTTCCAGATACAAACCAAAAATGCATGATCAGCAAAGTGTGAAGAGCATTAAAGGAGTGAATGTGTCTCCAGGCTGTTTTGGAGAAAGACTCACCCTTTTAACTTTACTTAATATGATGAGGGAGGAAATTGTTTTGGCTCGCACCTCCCGAGGGTGCAAGGACAGCAGAAACGGACCGTTTTATTACCATAAGTGCTCTGCTGTTAAGAACAAAACAGCTTGAACCAGCTGGACCCTACCTCTAGCCCAGAATCGTGTTCTAGCAACAGGTCAGAGAGTCACAGAATCATTAGGGACTGGAAGGGACCTCCAAAGATCATCCAGTCTAATCCCCCTGCCACAGCAGGATCACCCAGACCAAGTCGCACAGGGACACCTGAAGTGTCTGAGAACATCTGCTAGAGAAAATGGGATCATTTTCTCAGTTTGGGAAGATGTCTGTGTGAAGTTTGTGAGTCCTGAGGCATGAATCAAACCCCAAATCACACAACAGAAATATTAGTAGTGATCTCCTTCCACTTGGAAGTTTTGGGCAGGCAGATGGAGCTGCTGTGGCTACGCTCCCTCCCTTTAGCAGGTTAAGTGCTGGGATACCCCCCTCCAACTGCATCCTACTATCCAGGTCTTCTCAAGGACTCCCTGAACCTCTTTACTCTGGGCTGCAAGGATATGGCAACTGAACTACAAAGTCCTGGGAGTCTGGATAGGTCTTTGGTGGTTGACTCAGATATCTCTGCTTTACTTCCAGAGCCAGTGAGCACTAAGAGTTTGGGCAGAAGGGTTATTTTCTTTCCAAGTCCCTACCCAAATTTTAAATTCCTTTAGTATACATCCTAGGGTTTAACTGATGGCTTCTGTAGTGCTTTGAGAGGGTTTGTAATGACCCCGTTGATAATACCCATCAATGGGCAATAAACTTTATTGTCTGATTGTCTACTTCACTGATAAATAATCCTGTCTTTTTTTATTCATTTTCTGCCCGATGAGTTTAATGGCAACATCTCTCCTCTTCTGCATCCAGCGGGGACACATCTAGAAGTGCTTGTGTCACCTTCTTACTGTCATACATTATCTGGAAAGCTTTTGTCAACAACTCTTTGTCTCTTTCCCTAAAATAAACTGTCCCAAATATTCAATCTCTCTTTATAAAAATGTCATTTCTGAATCCAGCCTTTCCCATCATTAATTGATGTTTATAAATATGTGAAGGGTGGGCATCAGGAGGATGGAGCCAGGCTCTGCTCAGTGTCATCTAGTGATAGGACGAGGGGCAATGGGTGTGAGCTGGAACAGAGGAGGTTCCATAGAAATATCAGAAGGAACTTCTTCACAGTGAGGGTGACAGAGCACTGGAACAGGCTGCCCAGGGTAATTGTGGAGTCTCCTTCTCTGGAGATGTTTAAAACCCACCTGGATGTGTTCCTGTGCGACTGGATCTAGGGGATCCTGCTGCAGCAGGGGGATTGGGCTGGATGATCTTTCAAGGTCCCTTCCATTCCTTAATGTTCTGTGATTCTGTGAAGGAAAATGAAAGGATTAAGAAAGACTTTGAGAAGCTCCTGAGCTGCAGGTTGTCAGGACTAGAAGTGCTGTAATACCAAACACCTCCTTAGCTGTCACGGCTGTCTACTTCCCATGCTGTCCCTCCTGCGGTTCTGCTGGTGCCCACTGGAAAACCTCCAGAACCTCCTGGAGCCCTGCCCTGCCGCAGTGTGGATGTTCTTGCCTAATCTAAGCACCTCGACAGGGCAAATACAAGTGATAGCCATTTGTTTAGCATGAATGGCTTGAAGCCATGAGGTCAGGAGTTTCAGATTATCCATCATGCTGGGTAAGTAAAAGAAGAAAGGACATTTCCAGAGATAATATGCTCTAAGTTGTGCTGTGGGCTGAACAGCAAGGGCTGCATTTTCTTGCAGAAATACTGGTGTCTAGTTCTGATATTTTCCAGAATGAAGACTTAGAGGGCTCAAAACAATTTGGCTGTATACAAGGAATATTGGGTAGCACTGTAGAAGAGAACCATAATGAATATTCTCTTCTGAAAGATAAGTGAATCCTTGGAGAGAGACACTGTCTGAGCAGATGTGCCATTACTCAATAAGAAGTAGAAGTATCTTTCAAATTAATTTAGAAGTAGTCACCTGGCACCGGAGCAGAACACAACAGCAGTTATTTAACAGGTTGTAACAACTCCCATTGAATCAGCAGGATCTAGGTGATCCTGCTCTGGCAGGGGGATTGGACTAGATGATCTTTCAAGGTCCCTTCCAATCCCTAATGATTTTATGATTCTTTTGATGTAAGTGACCCCATTGGCGTAAGTGCTGACGTCAGTACCTGCAGACTAAGGGAACTACTATTGAAAGGGTGTGATGGTCTCCTGAAATCAGTTGTTTACCATTTAACAATGAAAATTACTACAAAAAGTAGTAATTCTGAAGCTTATCATATATTCTTCATCAAAAAAGTCTAGGAAAAACTCTGAAGAATGAGAGTTTCCTAACAGGAGAAGGAGCAAGAGTTCAAGCCTACTAGCAACATAACGGACACCTGCTTTGGGAGCCATGGGGCTAAAAAAAAGCAAGACAGAAAAGCAGGAAGAAATTTAATTCAGACTAATCACCATGAATTTTCTGCACAATTTGGGAAAAAAATGCTAAAAGCTCATTTTGAATAATTTTTAAATTATTTATTAAACAAAACCTTTGTTACTGCCAGAACATTTGAAACTGTTTTACTTGGTGAAGTTAACCTGACTGTATGAGGTCTGTGACCCAGCTTTGATTTCCCAGGGTCTTGAAAACTTGATCAAACTGACAAGGGTATTAGAGGAAAGAAATATGTTGACAAGTTTTATTAGTAAAAAACAAGAAACAGAAAAAAGGAGAGAGGAAGAGGGAAAGGGAGTTAAATAGAAGAGAGAAGATGGTTATAGGGATAAAATGAGAGTCAGACTGAATAAGGAACAAAGATGAGGACAAATGCAAGTCAGGAAAGGTAGAAGCTGTCAGGGAAAAGAAGGGGAATCATCCTTTCACCAAGTCCACACGGTGAGGTGGCAGCTACAGATTTTCTGCACTGAGTCAGGGAGCACAAAGAGAAAGCTCAGCCCTTGCAAGTGAGGTCTGCAGGGCTGTGGAGAAGGGGTGTCTGTTAGTTCTCCCACTGGTCATGTGATGGAACCTGACTGGTTTGCCAAGACGTTCTTTCATGCCAAGGGGTCAGGAATTGACCACTGGCACAAAAGCTGTGGTGGGCAGGTGGGGCCACAAGTGCTGTGGAAGGAGTCTGGGCAGCAGCACAAGGGTTTCCTTTCCTCCTCATCAGGATGCAAATCAAGAACTAGAATTAGGACTGAGATCTCCCCTGTGATCCTGACACTCTTTTGTGAGGAAGGGGAGGTTCTGCTGCCACCACCCAGCATGAGGGTACAGTCCCTACAGCACAGTTAGGAGGATAAGAGGCCACCTGCTGCTTCTTACCTCCTGAACAGCAGAGAAAAGCTATCAGAGTCTCCATGGATGAAGCCAATTTCACAAGGCACCTGAGGTAAATTGTAGGACATCCCACTGGGGGAAAAGTTATTAAATCAGAAACGTGATCAGAAGGCTCAAGCTGAGGCTAGGCTTGAGAAGGTTTTAGAGCCTGCAAGACCGTCCCTCAGAGAGCCTGCAAAGCTTGACTTCTCTCCCTGTTCCTTTACATCATTTGACATAATCTGCTGGCCAAAGTCATTAACCTTTAGCTCAGTCCTGCAGACAGGCAGAGCAGAGTTGGCAGTGAGATCTGTATGAGTTCCAATGGAGAATGGAAGGGTTTGTGTTTGTTCCCCACTTGGCCCCTTTGTGTGCTGTGTCTTTATTTATTCAGACAAACGTGGCATTTTGAATTGGCACCAAGTCCTCTTCTACTGAGGTACCTGTGGGCATTTTCATGCTGTGTTAGTGAGAGGGGTACCTGAGGCCACTCAGAGCTGGCAGCTGTGTCCCAGCGCTTTAAAAAGATGAAGGTGATGCTCGGTAGAAAGGAAACACCAAGGAAGTAGCGCTATGACCAGAGAGGTTCTTCTGCAACACAAAGATAGACATGTACCAGTATCCTACAGGAAAAACATTACTGATGAGTCAACTATATTAACTGGTTATCGTTGTTGTTAGGCTTTTCAATTCCTTGCAACCGATGCTTACTGTATTAATTATTAGATTAATGAAAATTGATTCCATTAAGCATCAGAGTCTAGTTTAAACTAACATGAGCATCCTGTTGGCAGGGTGATTGGACTGGATGACCTTTTGAGGTCCCTTCCAACCCCTATTGTCCTGTGATTCAGTGATCTTACACTGACACACACCCCTCTTTTTTGTGTTCTATCAGTTTGCACAGCTTCTTCAGAAAGGATGTAAAGCAGCAAAACTCTGTGTCTGGACCTCTAATAAGTACAAGCACCTTCAAGAGATTTGCTGCTAACAGAACTAATGAGGATTTTTTTATATTGGAAAAAAAATAGTGGAAAATCATGGTTTTGCCAGTATTATGACTCTATTTTCATGTGCCATACAACTCTTTAGGTGGCCTGTGCCACCAAAGTCACTGAGAAAGCATCAGAGCAGAAATTGGGCAATGGGTGTGAGCTGAAACATAGGAGGTTCCATATAAATATGAGAAGGAACTTCTTCACAGTGAAGGTGATGGAGCACTGGAAGGGGCTGCCCAGGAGAGTCTCCTTCACTGGAAATGTTTCAAACTCTCCTGGATGTGTTCCTGTGTGACTGGGTCTAGGTGATCCTGCTGTGGCAGGGGGATTGGACTAGATGGTCTTTTGAGGTCCCTTCCAATCCCTAATGATTCTGTGGTTCCCAAAGAGCTCTAAAACAGGGGGCAGATACTGTACTCGAGTACCTTTGTTTATGAAAAGCAATATAATTATATATATATATTTAATTTCTAGATGGCTACCCTAAAGAGGAAATGGTTTACAGATGGAGGAAAAACTCAGTTGAGGCTGCTGACCAGAAATCTTGGAGACTCTATCAGTTTGACTTTATGGGTCTCAGAAATACTTCAGAAATTGTGAAAACCTCTGCAGGTAAGGATGACACCAATGGCAGTGCTTGTCTTGGGAAGCAACTCGTTTCACTATATTCGTTCCAAGTTTGCTTTAGTTTGAATCCAGTTTGGTTTCAGTGTGTGTTAATGTTCATGTGAAAACATCTCAAGTGAGACTCCCAAACCATTTCCTTAGTCTAGGTTTTTGACAACTTTTCTACACCTCTAGGAATTTTACAGAGGAATAACTGTTCACTTCTTTATATACCTGAAGTTATTATTTGATGTTTGTTCCTCAGCCTATGCCACTATGGGCTACAGGTGGTCAAAAAAGAGATGCCAGGTTCTGTCATGGAAGACCTGTTGCAGGAGTGAGTGTTAAGAGGATGGAGCCAGGCTCTTCTCAATGTCATCTGGTGATAGGACAAGGGGCAGTGAGTGTCAGCTGGAACACAGGAGGTTCCACAGAAGTATCAGAAGGAACTTTTTCACAGTGAGGGTGACAGAGCCCAGGGGGGTTGTGGAGTCTCCTTCACTGGAGATGTTTAAGACCCGCCTGGATGTGTTCCTGTGCAACTTGGTCTAGGTGATCCTGCTGTGGCAGGGGGATTGGACTTGATGATCTTCTGAGGTCCCTTCCAATCCCTGATGTTCTGTGATGCTGTGAATACGCAGCAGAAATCACTGTTCTGGTGCTGTGATTGCCATCTTGTATCTTACACCCCGAGTAAGTTCACACCGTCAGGTGCTATCAAACTAATTCACAGATACCAAACCATTCCCCCATTGCTGGCTGGGAAGATGCTCAGATACTAGGACAAGAGCACAGCTCCTCCATCAAACATGACTTGACAACAATGATTAGAGCAGATGGATGAGCAAGGCACCCGGCACTAAGCTGTGAAATAAAGAGTGAACTGCATGTAAGGAGAAAAGTCTTGAATTTTAAAACTCCACATCAGCCAGCTGAAGTGTGATCAGGAAAGAGGGAGAGCAGGATACCAGCTCATTCAGTGTGGTTTTGCAGTGACATCCAGGTTTCTGAGCCCTGGACTTTCCGAGTATATTTCCAAGCTAAGGAGACCCAGCTCCCTCAGCCTCTCTACAGATCCTGGCTGGCTGTCTGGAGTAAGGAATAATGTAGTAAGGAATAATTCCTGTGTGATAGGATGGCAAGGAGCAACACACTTACCAAGTTGAACCAAATCATACTTGTCCAACCTCGAGCTTCAGTCCTAAGGGTTATTCACGTGGTTTTTCACACTCATGGAACAGTGTAAGAACTGTTTTAATAATACAGTGTACTGCCCTTATCATCCATATCTTGATTAAAACTATTTTAAATTAATTATTCCTCTATAGTGTCATCAAAAGGTATCACAGGAATAAGAAGATAAGTCTGAGTACTCCTGGGAGCTAATTATGTTTGCCATTTCTGATGGAGGCATGCATGTCTCCTTGCAGGAGTCCAGGTCAATCTGGCTGGTATTTAGAGGACAGTATTATTCATCAGTCCCACTGGCTTCATCAAAAAGCTGTGTTTAATTATTATTTTAAAGAACAAATTTCATTTTCTGACATTAAAATTCAGTCTATAAAAAACTCCTGAAGTGATAATTTCCAAAGCAATTTGTAGACTAAGAAGGAGGGAGCTAGAGGGGAAAAAAGTGCAGTAGGTTTGGATGGAACATAACTGCACATATCAGGCAGGTTGTGGAGTCTCCTTCTCTGGAGATGCTTAAAACCCACCTGGACACGTTCCTGTGTGACTTGATCTAGGTGGTCCTGCTGTGGCAGGGGGACTGGACTGGATGAGCTCTAGATGTCCCTTCCAATCCCTAATGTTCTGTGATTCTGTGTGAAGTAAGAAAAAAATCATAATAAGGAAATAATTAAACAGAACTGAAGTCTGCTTGTGGACAGGTAGCTCCAGAGCTGAAAGAAGGCTGATTAAAGGAAAAAAAGCAGGAAGGAAGTGGTTACAGGTTTCATAACTGAGTTGGTTTGAAGACATTCTCAAAATAAGAGGGATTTGGGTTAGATCTTTGTCTTTATTGTGGTCATCTAAATGTGCTCTTTCCAGAAGAGCCAAAACAACTAGTTTATGTCAGTTGTTAGTTACTATACTTGCCAAAAATAGTAGCTTAAATCAAACCAATTGTAGAGAAAAGCTTAACAAGTGGAACAACTTCATTTAATTTTTGTTTAAGGCAACCTTTCTGATAGTTCTGAAAGAAAAGATCTCCAAGGCTGCAGTATTCTTTGCCTGATTTCCATTCTGAAATGGAATGATGACCCACGCATCCCTAAAGTCTCCAGGAACTACTCACCAAATGCAGCTACACACAAAGAAAAAAACCCCTAGACCCCTCAAGGCAGTGCTGATAGGTGATTTGTCACTTCCAATTGGACCCGTATCGATATGGCTTGTCCTCGTCCTAAAAAGACACTTAAATATTAATGGAAAAGCAACCTACTTGCAAGAGGAGTGATCCACGAGGCTCTCCCAAGCACAGGTTTTAACAGCTTCTCCTGTTAATTTGCTGACATTTGGAGGTTACACCTGCCATTAGCATCTCGTTAACACTTTATTTATGTGCAAATACCCACATTTGTTTGCCACAGCTGGTTGGTAGTGACATAGAAGCCCAGTTCTAGGGGCTACATTACATAGGGGCATAGCACAATATCCTCTCCCCAGAGCAGGGCACTGTGTTTATTCCCATTATCCCCATTGTAAAGCTACTGCACAGCCTATAGTACAACTATTTATAGTACAAATCAGAGATCGTATCCAGCAGAGGTCTGGAAGTACAAAAAATTACCAGTAGTCAAGCATCAAATTACTTAGTCAAAGCAAGGCTGTGTTAAGGGAAAACTAATCTTAATATCCAGATACTCAGGCTGTTTGTCTGAGGTATTAAGTCTCGTGCGGAGCATCTTGCTATAGGCAGGCTCATCAATAAATGCAACAGTAATTGATCAGTGGAAAGTTGGCTCCGCTTCAGAAGGCAATTTGTGTTCTGCAGGGTGCATGTGCACGCAGAAAGAGGCTTTTTTCTTGTTGTTGTAAAGAGCAGGAATAGAAGAAAAAAGGGGGGAGAGGGATAGGCTCAATGTTTTCGTCTTCCCCCGTGTGTTTTTTTGAAAGCTCTACTCAGTGTCATCTAGTGATGGGACAAGGGGCAATGAGTGTGAGCTGGAACATAGGAGGTTCCACATCAATATGAGAAGGAACTTCTTCACAGTGAGGGTGATGGAGCACTGGAAGAGGCTGCCCAGGGGGGTTGTGGAGTCTCCTTCTCTGGAGATGTTTAAGACTTGCCTGGATGTGTTCCTGTGTGACTTGGTCTGGGTGATGCTGCTGTGGCAGGGGAACTGGACTAGATGATCTTTTGAGGTCCTTTCCAATCCCTAATGATTCTATGAAAGCACTTCTACTGGAACAAATGGCAAACCTTCCTTCCTGCAGACAGAAACTCCTCAAACACCTAAGTGCACAGCACCATCCTCTACCCCAGGCTGAAGTGCCAACAGCTAGCTTTCATTGAGCAGGTGGAATCAGCCCAAGTGCAGCCATAGCACTAGTTTACCCTTTGCAGACCAAAACTTAAGGCTGGTCTTCCTTGTGCTGAGTCTTCCCTTCAGGTTGATGCCTACTGTGCCTTGTGAATATTAATGATCTTGCCAAGACTTGTAAATGACCCGTGGAAATAATTCCCCATTCTTCTTCATTCTCTGCTCTGCCCAATGACTTCTAAAATCAGCAGTGTCACGGAGGAGAAAGATGATAAACTTGTTTATGCTGCTTTGCCGAAGTGGAGTGTTGCTCAGGTAGCTGTTGGGCAACGTGGGTCCTCAAAGGTGATGGCCATTCAGTATGTGGTCGGGTTGCAAAGGTGTTTGTGCTGTTTCAATGGCACCCACACTCTTTATGATTTTCTGGAATTCCTTACGTAGCTGAATCATCTCTCCCCAGCAGGCTCTTTATAACCTTTCACCATTTTACACATGTGGTACTTGCTCTCCACGTTGCATTCCATCCATCTGTGAGAATAAATCACGGGGCAACGAGACTGCTGGCTGTGAGAAGATATTAAATCACCAGAAGCTTGGATTAAGGATGCCCATGAAATTTTTTGGCTGCCCTTCAGGTGCCTCGTTAAACACTTCAATTTTGCTAAGCCTTCCAGAAATTGAGCCATTGCCACACTTTCTTCTTCAGAAAACCTGCTTGGGTGACATATAGAGAATGTAGGTCCCATACTCTTTGATTAGATGACTAGTACTGACATATGTAAAAGTAATGTGCGTAGGAGAGAGCTCTCAAACGTGGCTGTTGGTCAGTCTGTGGGGTGTGGAGTCAGAAGGGATTTGCACGCTGTGGATGCCCAGTAACAGCGGTCCCAAAGTAATCCCACTGAGATTGGAAATCTATTGGTATTAGCAAGGCATCCAAACAGCTGCAACTTGAGCTGGTGTCAGGGCCATGCTTTGCTCACAGCCTCTCTCGTGCTCACCCAATTACCTTGTAAATACGTGGCATAAGTGACTTGGAAAACTGTACCCCATTGATTTCCGATTGAGTGGAAGTGCTCTGATGTGCTACCACTAATAGCTAGGCTGCAGTCAGCAGACATTGAGGGCTTGAGAGTTCACATCTAGCTGTTCAATGAAAGCAGAGCATGGCTACCTGTTCCAGACACGGTGGCAAGTCCCAGGCCTGCAAGGACCAGCAACGAAGGGTGTTCAAACTGAAAACAGACATGAGCAGGAGTTGCAAACTGCCAACATCCAGACTTTCAGTACCACCAGTGCGCTCTTCAAATTCGTAGCCGCGTCCTGTCACATGAACGAAACACGCTTGGCTCTTCCCATCACACAGGTCTGAAAATTAGTGATTTACAGACATTTGAGAAATATATCTCTAAATTGCACACTCTGATCTTTGCTTCTATGTGCAGTCTGGAGACTCGGCCACCATGGCAACACAGTCATTAAACAGCTCAAAACCAATTAGGTTGTCCCACATTTAGCCATTCCAAATTAGTTCTCCTCTTATATGTAGTTGTTTGAAGTTGTTGAATTTTCAAAGACTTTTTGGTGTTACAGTCCATTAGAATTCATCTCATGTTCCCTTTTAATTTGCACATATCTGACAGAGTCCTCTTCGCATGGGCCCATGTGAATTGGCAATTAGTAGTGTCTCGTGTGTTGAACTACAGCCTGCCACTCGGCTACACCGCACCCAAAATTCATCTATTTTTAGGTAGCTGCATAAGTATTTGCAGTTGAGAAAAACTGAAACATATAAATTAGTAATCAAAATACTACTATGTGATCTCCAAATGTTAGCTTAGCTGAAAAATAAATTGGTAGTTTGCTCTGGCTTCTTCATGTAGAGCTAGGTTTGTGTTTGCCCAAAAGCTAATTAACTTCTGGCATCTGTGGATGTCAATATCTCGCTGCACTATTGTCTCTCCATTTTACAATTAACTGTGAGTTGTAGATGTCGCCTTTGTGTCGCTGAACAATTTCTCTTGCTCATCCCTTACTTCAAAACTTTACAGGAATCTTTTCTTCCCTTTGCAGTTGTTTCTGGGCACTTTAATTGAATCACAGAATCATTAGGGATTGGAAGGGACCTCAAAAGATCATCTGGTCCAATCTCCCTGCCACAGCAGGATCACCTAGACCAAGTCATTAGGGATTGGAAGGGATCTTGAAAAATCGCCTAGTCCAATCCCCCTGCCACAGCAGGATCACCTAGACCAAGCTGCACATCCATACAGGAAAAATATAGGAAGATATCTTGCTGCTCTTGAAGGGCATGTTTGAAAGGTGTCACTCGGAAAAGTAGTCAGAGAAAGGAGTTTGAGTCCTTCCAGTGCAGCAGCAGTAGCAATAGTAGGGAGTCATATTCTTTTCAGTGTCATCATCAGTGTCATAGGACAAGGGGCAATGAGTGTGAGCCGGAACATAGGAAGTTCCACATAAACATGAGAAGGAACTTCTTCACAGAGCACTGGAATGGGCTGCCCAGGGGGCTTGTGGAGTCTCCTTCTCTGGAGACGTTTATGGAGACATAAATGGAGACATTATCCCACCTGTGTATGTTCCTGTGTGACTTGGTCTAGGTGGTCCTGCTCTGGCAGGGGGTTGGACTTGATGATCTTTGGAGGTCCCTTCCAATCCCTGATGTTCAGTGATTCTCTGATTCTTCTGACAGTACATCATGTAACGCACTCCCTTAGAAAGTAAATGCATGTTATTAGCACCTGTAGCTTCAGTATTTGACTGCAGAGAAAGAGGATTCATCAATAAGCAAAAGCAATTGACTACAGACAGCAAGGAGAGCAGTATCAAGAGACTGAGGCTGAATCTCTGATGGTCTGTCCTTACCAATTCCAAGCTAACACTATCAACAGATTGAAGCAGAGTTTATTGCCAATTGAACTAAAGAAAAAACCACTCCTGACACAAAGCTTTTGAAAATTCGAGCAATGAAAATCATTATTCAGGCATTAACAGATGATAAGTTACTTGAATTTGGATGAAATTTTCATCCATCACAAATGAACTGGAAAGTACTGAACAGACTGACTAGATAATCCAGGAGGGCAGAGCATTAAAGAGAAAGGATTAGCAGGAACAGGAAAAAAGGGAGCGTTTATTTAGCGCAAAATTAATTAACAGTGTTGTGCTACAAAGGCACCAGGGGATATGAAGGGAAAAACATGAATCACAGAGGCACAAGCTAGGGAAATTATTGAAGGAAATAGCCCTGCTCTGTTTATAAATACACATCTGAAAAGGTGATGCCATTGCAAATTGAAGACATAAAATTGTCCTTTTGGGAAAAATATTAAATGTTGATAATAATCGAGGTAGAAAGGCTGGAGCAGGCAAAGATGGAACAGGGTGGAGCAGGCAAAGATGGATTAAAATACCACTCAATCAGAAGAGGTGTTACCATTATCCAGCTGCCAAAAGTCTTGGAGGTACATAAGTGTAAATACTTATGGGTCAATATTTGCCCTTATCGTGCCGGATAGAACAGCAGAGTGCAAGCTTGCTTCTCTTACCTACCTCCACGTACCTCTGTAGTAAAACTAAACACATCTACCTATAATATGGAGTAAGAAATAGCTGTGCCAGATGGCTTCCATCTGAAAGAACGTGCTAGAAAACTCCTTCAGCAAGTAGTGTCATTCATTTGAATTTCTCCACCTTTTCCATTACAAGTCCTTAACTAAAGATCGTTGTCTCAAGTGCACAGGATTTGGTGTGAGATAGGAGCTGGACTGGAAGAGTTTTGTATGGCACTTACAAGTGAAATACTTCATTCTCTCCTTTCTTCTTTGGGGACTTGATACCAGATACAATAACACACCCTTTAAACTTGATAATATTGAAGAACTGACCAGAAATCACTACTAGCCGTTGGTAACAAGTCCTAAAGGAAGGCTTGAGGGGAAAGAAACCACTTTTTTTTCTATAGTACATTCCAAAAAAACTGTAGATAACATGACCAAAGTAATTACAAGGTTTTCATCCTGGCACTGATCTTAAGCAAAGATATGGAACTGCTGGTCCTGGAGCAGACGAATGCAAACGTAGAGGGTAATATAATTAACAGCAATAAACACTCATTCATGGAAACACTTGCTGTCAGTCTAACTCAGTATCACCTCCTGAGCTTACACATTTCTTGTGATGTTATATCACCAGAATTTGGTACATTTGTGAGACATCTCACCCGATGAGATCTGACATTTTGATTAAGAAAGGGTGGTGATACGAAAATCCCTGTGGTATGCATCAAACTCACCTGTTTTTCACAGTGTGATTAACTAAGCACTGGAAGAGCTTTAAAGGTTAGAGCAGAACTCTTTTGCTGGACATTTTTAAATGAAGGTAGGATGCCTTTGTAAATGATGTTCTACCTTATCCATAATGTTCAGGTTTCCAGCAGTGATTACTTCAGAAAAATCTCATACCATGCAGAAAGTGTGACCAGATAATCACCACAGCCTCCTTCAGAATGCAGTGTGATCGATGGCGATGGGCTTCCAACAGTGAAATACTATTTAAAGCTTTGGAAAGTTTATAAGGGAAATGGGGTCACAAGAAAGTGTGTGAGAGACAGTTGAGGTGGATTAGGTGTCACTGTGAGCAGGTGTCAAGGGTTTAGCCTAAGATGAGATTAACCAATTAATGCTAATGGCACTAGATGAAAAACAAAATAAGAAGGGTTCAAAAACTTACAAATCCAAAACTAACTCGAATGGGGAGGAACAACAAGAATCATTTCATTCAGACAACTGAAAACCCCCCCCACACAAAGACATACGAAGATGAGTCGCATGCTCTTACACAACTGAGCCTAAGTCCTACGTCTATCAGCTCAATAAGAAAAAGACTTTCAGTTCTTGTCCTCGTGAAAATGTGGAGCCCATTCAGACTGATTCTCCAGGCCCTTCCCCAGCTTTGTTGTCCTCCTCTGCACTTGCTCCACAATGTCTCCCTTGTACTGAGGCATCCAAAACTGGACACAGCACTCAAGGTGCAGCCTCCCCAGTGCTGAGTACAAGAGGATGACGCTACATAACAAAAATACACCCACAACTTCATGTCTTTTGGCTCTGATAAGTTAGAGCAATGTCGTGGTCTTACGTGACTTCAAAAGGGCCGTTGCTTTCAGGCAGCCTGAGATCTGCTCTTTGCATTCCACACTCTAACAGGTAAATATATGATTTTTATGATGCGTGCTGATGAATGTCTCTATGTCTATAATTGAACATGATTTCTACAAGCACAATGAGTGCCACTGGCATTGGTTTGCTTATTTTCATTGCATACTGGTAGAGGAATTTGTCTGTGATAAGGAGAAAATTAAGTGATGAGCTGGCACTCATGGTCATCAGGCACTTCTGGAATATCTGCTTCTCAATGTAAGTGCCAAATCCGTGCTGCAGTCTGCTCACAGGTGCATGCAGAAATACACACAGATTGTATTCCTGAGGTGGTGAACTCAAAACCACATACCTTTGGGACATGGAAAGGTGTTTTAATCTCTGGTTGTTCAATATCTCTCACATGAGCCTCTCGCCTGTGACTGGGTATCTCATGAGTACCCCAGCAATACATGTGAAAGTGACACCTCTTTTCTTCTTAAATCAAAGTCTTCTAACTGCACGAATAAACTCTCCAGTTCCAGAGATGGACAATTAGCCTGTAGCTCACATGCTGAGATTGCTCCACTGATGCATGTTAGTTTCATATGGCAGTCTTTGTGAAATCATTCTTTGTTTAACTTTTTTCTAAGTTACTTGGGTTTGTACTACTTGTTAACCTCAAAGTATAATGAGGTGCAAAATGAACTGAGTATGAGGTTGAATAACTACTAACTGTCTAATATGGTTTGAATTATTTCAAGTGTATAATTTGTGTACTGAGTGACTTGGTCTAGATGATCCTGCTGTGGCAGGTGGATTGGACTGGATGATCTTTCGAGGTCCCTTCCAATCCCTAATGATTCTGTGATAATGTCACAGTTTAAAAAATTCTTCAAATAAATTAACCAGTTGCCTTCTTCTCCCTTTAAGGGAGCTTTTCTTTGTGCAAAGTAGGCAAAAATGCTGGCAACTCAGTCAAGCAGTCTTCAAAAGACAAAGGAAATATGCCAAAGTTTAGCATTGTTCGTTAAAATCCAGAGCAGTTGTTAATTTAGAAGCCATGATTGTTCTAAATAGCTTCCTACTCTCACACTAGAAACTCAAGTTTATATAAGTCCTATGGGTCACAAACTGTCGTCACCTTGGTTTCATGGGAAGCGTTGCTGCACTACTGCTGTTGCTCCAAATTTACCGCTTCAAGGTCAATCTTTGGCTCTCATCTTCTGAAACTGGTGGGGTGGCACCATTTTGCCTCAAGGTAGTTTTCTGTAGTCCAGCAAACTGGTGGTTGAGTTAAAAGTTGGTTTCCCTTCCTGGGAAATTATTTCAGCTATTAAAAAGCAGAATTCCTCTCTGGATTTCAAAGGGAAGTTTTTGTCAGTAGCTATTTTGGTGGCCCCTAGCTAGGCAATCACCGTGTGATTGCTCCTAAGCCAAGCACGCGGGTTTAATGAGATGTGGTCCAGAAGGACATTTTTTCTCAAGGTGTCTGCACTGCAGGACTGTCACACAATCAGCCCCAGCTCCTTCTCCAGCCGTGGCTGTAATGGCACGTGGAGCTCTGGCGAAGAACTTTCTGACTTTCAGAAGTTCTTGAAAGCTTTTTCCATCCTTTGGGCTACTCATGACTGCAGGAGTACAGGATGAATTATAGGTTAGATCTTAGAGGAGAGATCCTTCGTACAAATTGCTTCATGTGTACAGGAAAAGCCAGAAATGTATGTTTTCCTTTAAGCTGCAGTGCCTTTAGATGCACACAGCATAGTTACTTCTGGAAAGAGTGATTTAGACTATAATAATAATTATTATAGTAACAATAGCAATAATAATTATAGTCATGATAATGCAGGTTGGAGTAGAACAACAAGGAAAGTAGCCACAGCACATACATTCAGGTTCTTCTGCATGCAAAGAGACTATTCAAGAACCTCAACACAAGTTGACTTATAGAATCAAAGAATCATTAGGGATTGGAAAGGACCTCAAAAGATCATCTAGTCCAATCCCCCTGCCCCAGCAGGATCACCTACACCAAGTCATAGAGTCAGTCAGGGTTAGAAGGGACCACAGGATCATGACCTGGCAGTCAACTTTTCCTACAGGCAGTTTTCCAACCTCACATCTCCAAGGCTGTAGCCTTCCATGGGGTTGTTGTGACTCAAGTGCTGGACTCAGCATTGCAGGTCATTGGCCTCAGCCCACCAATCCAGCCTGAACCTCTACAGAGCCTCTTTACCTTCAGGCAGATCAACACACTCACCTAACTTAGTGTCATCTTCAAACCGACAACGTTTTCCTGGGACGTTACCTCACTTTCCCAGTATCTTCTTGACCAGTATCTAGCCCCACTCTCACTGGCTGTGCTGGGTACCACAGTCACGAGATACAGAGGGTCAGTAACTTGTGTGTGCACCTGAATGCTACAGAGACTTTGTCTTCCTTCTTATGCTTCTCCTTTGACCTAGACGATGTTTAAAGCATTGTTATCACTTCTTTTTCCCTTGGTTGTTGAGTTGGTTCCTTTGGGTGGAAGCACCGGTTTACTCAGCCTTTCTCTCCTCAGTTATGTCTGTGGTGTGAATCTTTCTTCAGTCTGGCAAACCACACAAAACTCCTCACGCCTGAAATGGAAGTCACAGCCTGCAAGAGCAGTTCAGAAATGGGTCTCTGTTCAGTTGCATTGCTGCCAACAGCAGTGGGTGAGAGAAAAGGATAGTTAACATCTGCAAAGCTGAGGGAGCCCTTAGTAAGGGGAGAGGTGCTCAAGTCAGTAGCCTCTATTGAGGAGAGAGATTTACAGGTTATTATCCCCTGTGGGGTCATTAGGGTTAGCAGAAGAGATACTGGGAGAAACTCTTATAATGTGAGATAAAGCAGCCTTCTTGCTGAGGGCTTGATTTTATGATTTTTACTATCCAGCAGAATAGTAAATTTTATACCCAGACTCAGCTCCTGAAGGTTGATAGATTCCACAAGTGACTACAGCTTCTTTGAAATGGAGGGATGCTGCCAAGAAGAGACTTGGTTTTTGATGATGGGTCCTTGTAAAGCATGCAGTCTGAGCTCTTCAGCCTCTACTTCTTGTGTAAAGGCTTACTCCTGCGCGTGCTGCGCTTGCCATAAAGACCCCTCTTGCCAGATTCATGTCTCAAAAGACGATGACACAAGTCGCTCACACCTGAAATTACAGCAGGGAAGACACAGCCTGAAGAAGGGGGGATTTTGTGTCACTGTGACAGAGTCTGATCAATGATGGTAGCCTCCTGTTTGTAGCTGTAGAGCCACCCATCCAGAAACAGCAAGCCTGGAAATTCCAGATGCCTTTCAAAAACTTACCCAGCCAGAATGATTACTGAGAGCCTCTGCCAGTCCAAATAGATAAACATTTCCACAGAGACCTAGACCAAATAAATTAGAATGGATGAGTTTGTTTGAAATGTATTTAATGTGAGCATCACTGCACAGGTGCTCTTGGAACACTAAGAATTATTCAATATGCGGAGTTTTGAAGCTTAAAAAATGAGCAGGTCAGTGATTAACTGTCTGTATTGAATCCCAGTGTCAACTGATTTTCTGTGCTGTGATTGCAGGTGATTATGTGGTCATGACTATATATTTCGACCTAAGCAGAAGAATGGGATACTTTACTATTCAGACATACATCCCCTGTATATTGACTGTTGTTCTTTCCTGGGTGTCCTTTTGGATTAAAAAAGATGCCACACCAGCGAGAACAGCGTTGGGTAAGTTGTGAATAATTCCCTCTTCTCTTCTTTTTGTGTGGTGCTCACGCTACCACCTGAAAATCTGATTCCTCCCCAATAGACGACCAGCTATACGTGGGGGATTGTTGTTAACAGGTCTTGCAGACCCAGATCGAACCATTACAGAAGCCTCTGTTGTTCTGCCTTTAAGGGTAATTAAACTACCCCAGTCCCTTGGAATCACACTATTTTGCATAACATTCTGGAATTCTCTCTGTCTCCTCCTTCTCACAGTGATATTTTAGTGACATTTTGGAAGAATAAATTAATTGCTCTGCTGACTTCCTTCCCAAACTCTCCCCTGTAGATTATTATGTCCTATATAGAGAGAAAGCTTTAGGATGTAATAACATCAATTCATGCAAAGTGTTTCAGCTTGCTTGAACTCAAGAGCCACACTAGGTACGCAGATATGGCTCGTAGCTTGTGGGGACTGATGCTGGTGCAGGCATGTACGTGGCAGCGTGGTTCAGGAAACACTTGGAAATGTTGAGCACCTCTTTGTGTGCCTATAGGAAAGGTTGCAGCACCAAGGGCGTAGGGCTGTATGATAACCAGTCCATCAGAACTGAAGGGAAGACATCTCAGTCTGGATTGTGGTTGCTGGAGACACCAGTAATTTGGAAATCTACCTGTTTAGGGAGAAGGGGAGACTATGTCAAGATTCACATGTCTGTTTTCAAGAGTAGAAATTACCTTTCCAAACTCTGCAGTCCTTCATAGACTCATAAAATCATTCAGGTTGGAAAAGACCCTTGGGATCATCAAGTCCAACTGTCAACCCTGCTCTACAAGTTCACCCCTAAACCATCTTCCCCAAGACCACATCTAGGCATCTTTTGAACTCATCCAGGGATGGTGACTCAATCACCACCCTGGGCAGCCCATTCCAGTGCCTGGCCACTCTCTCCAGGAAGACTTTTTCCTGATGTCTAGTCTAAGCTGGAGCTTGAAGCCCTTCCCTCTGCTTCTGTTGCTAATGACCTGTGAGAAGAGACCAGCACCAACATCTCTGCAATGGCCTTTCAGATAGTTGTAGAGAGCGATGAAAGATCAGCTGAGTCCCCAGTTATAGGAGGGTGATGCTACTGCTAGGAATTTACTTGTAGGAGGCTCCTCTGCAGTACTGCTTCATTCTTAAGTTGGAAATGGAATTCCAATTTGAGAATAAATTGGACTTAATGCAAATAAGGAAAGATTGACATTTTTAAAATGGGAGCGTGGAGCCTTGTGTGTGTCTAGAGGGTCAGACAGTAACCACTAGCACTATCCTTCTTCACAACAGAGAAGGGAGACACTGCTTTTCCACAAGCACCTGTACCTGGGGGTTCTCACAGCTCTATTTTCCAATTATTTAGAGGTAGAGCTAGGCTGGCTCACTAGTCAAAGCCGTGTGAATTTCCCTGCCTCACGCTCTCAGCCAGGACAAATCTTCAGGGAAAAGTGTTGTTCAGATACTGAAGTAATGAAATTTGAAGTCAAAACAGCAAAATGAGTTGTCCCAAGGCTGTATTTAATGAAAATCATATTTAACTCCTATAACTCTGATGGAAGAAACAAAATACTACTATTCTACAAATAAAATCAAAATACAAGGACGTTTTACATAAATATATGTATGTGTACGTTCACCTCTTTCTGTGCAGAACCATTTTGCTCCCAAGTTGGCAATGGCTTGTAGACCCTTGGCAAATGTTCCCAGCTTACTGCAGTCCTGCTTGTGTAAAACAGCTTCTAAATCTGAGAAGTGGCACACGTCCACATTCGGGTAGGGGTGCACGTGGTGAAAGTAACACAGCCAAGGGCTAACCATTGCACTTGTCCTTCCAATGAGTTCCAGTTAAGTGGAGACCCAGCGCACCAAACCTGCTCAAACTATAGGTGCACTAATGTAAAGGGAAACATGTTGCTCTGAAACGGAATCATTTCCCAAGCTGTCGGCAAACATCTGTGATTCCATGAGGGACAGGTTTTACCGCTCGCTGAGTAGCTCTAAGGAAGGGCAACAGAGATGATGAAGGAGGTGGAGCACCTCCCTTACGAGGAGGCTAATGGGTCTCTTTAGCATGGAGAAGAGGAGACTGAGGGGTGACCTCATTAATGTCTACAAATATTTGAGGGGTGGGTGTCAGGAGGATGGAGCCAGGCTCTTCTCGGTGTCATGTAGTGATAGGACGAGGGGCAATGGTTGTAAGCTGGAACATAGGAGGTTCCACATCAACCTGAGAAGGAACTTCCTCACAGTGAGGGTAACAGAGCACTGGAACAGGCTGCCCAGGGAAGTTGTGGAGTCTCCTTCACTGGAGATGTTCAAGGCCCGCCTGCATGTGTTCCTGTGTGACTTGGTCTAGGTGATCCTGCTGTGGCAGGGGGATTGGACTAGATGATCTTTCGAGGTCCCTTCCAATCCCTAATGATTCTATGATTCTATGGTGAGAGACTGGAGACAGAATGTGAGTGTCAGATGAGGGCTGTGGTTTGTGATCCCGAGTTATTCTGTTGTCCATTCATGGAGGGGGGAAAAATGGCTCTGACATTGATGGTGGGACAGTGTCTTCTCTGCAAGTTTGCTGATGACACCGAGCCGGGTGGTCTGGCCAATACACCTGAGCGAATGTGCAGCCACTCAGGAAGACTTGGACACACTGGAGGATTGGGCTAAGAGGAATTTAATGAGGTTTAATAAGGGTACGTGCAGGGTCTTTGCCTGGAAAGGAGTAATGAAAGGCATGAATGCAGGTTGGGGGACAATCTACTGGAGAGCACTTCTGTGGAGACAGATCTTGGAGTGCTTGAGGACAACAAGTTATCCATTGAACAGCAATATGCTCTTGTGGCCAAGAAGGCCAATGGAATCCTGGCATGGATCAGGAAGAGTGTGTCCAGCAGATCAAGGGAGGTTCTTCTCCGTCTCTACCCTGCCCTAGTGAGACCACATCTGGAATATTGTGTCCATTTTGGGGTTCCCCAGTTCAAGAGGGACAGAGACTTGATTGAGAGAGTTCAACAGAGGGCCACAAAGGTGACTAGGGGACAGCAGTACATGCCTTATGAGGAGAGATTGAGAGATCTGGGACTTTCAGCTTCAAGAGGAGAAGGTTGCAAAGGGACATGAAGGCTGGGTGCCAAGACAATCTCTTTTCACTTGTGCCCTGTGATAGGGCAAGGGGTAATGGGTGTAAGTAAGGGTCACTGAGCACTGGGACGGGATGCCCAGGGATCTCTACATCTCTGGAGACTTTTAAGACCCATCCAGACACATTCCTGTGTAACCTGTACTAGGTTTTTATGATCCTCCTCAAGCAGGGAGGTTGGTCTCGGTGACCCTGGGAGGTCCCTTCCAACCCAGTAATGGTCTGTGTGTACAAGGAATAATTTCAGTCTCTCTGCTGTTTGAAACACTTTGTACTGCTGCAAAATACCACTTGAACTAGAGCAGGAAAGATTACCCTGTGTTATAGTGCTCGTAGAGCAGGCTCTTCCTCTCGAGACTTCTTTGAGTGAGAGCTTTATTTCATCCCCTAAACTATGGAGGAGTTTTATTTTTCTTTTCAGAAGGCTTGTGTTTCATAAATAATGATTAAGATCATCAGGCCAAAGTGGGAATGAGAAGACTCCTGCTCTTGAGAAATGGAGAGGAGTTACATGAATTACAGCAGCCAAATAAAAGGCACCCAAAAGATTTCTTGGCAGGACTGTTTGTATTGTTTCAGGATATTTCACACAAAATCATTCCCATTATATTCATGGCTACTAAATCAGTCCAACAGGTGATGCTTTGTGTGAATTGGAAAGGCTATTTCCACTAGGGTTACACCTGAGGTCAAGTTTGCGTGAGACCTTGTTTTCCCTGACTCAGAAGGAAAAGAGCAGCACAGGGCTCCCACGGGAGCAGTGGTGTGAAAACTGCTTTTCTAAAGGGCTGGTCAGAATTTTGAAGTGCAACTTTTTCTCTGTTTCTCCGTTTGTTTTTCCGTTTGTTTTTCCGTTTGTTTCTCCATTTGTTTCTCCGTTTGTTTCTCCGTTTCTCTTTTCTCTTTTCTCCTCTCTTCTCTCTCCTCCTCTCTCCTCTCCTCTCCTCCCCTCCCCTCCCCTCCCATCCCCTCTCCCTTCTCCTCCCTTC
>VXBP01008303.1:0-150225 GCA_013400115.1 Rhinopomastus cyanomelas | reverse complement strand
TCCCCTCTCTCTCCCCCTTCCCCTTCCCCTTCCTTTCCCCCTTCCCTTTCCCCTCCATCTTTTTCCTTCTCCCAACACCAAGACATTTTGTTCAAGCAGTACTGATGTGAAAAGGATCATCTTGTGTTTATCCCTTCCTAGGTTTCCCCTGTGTTCAGTGTCCTTTCTGCTTTACTCTTTTCTTCAAAGCCATCACTCCTTCTCCCTCACCCCCACCTCCAACCCATCTAGGACCACAAAAGGAACAAGGAAAAGTGAGGCACGGGAGCGTCTCTGTTTCACAGACAAATGAGAACAGCTGAGGAAATATGTTTGTACAGATTCCCAGTGGCTCAGTGGATGTTCTCTTTCATTATTTTTTACACTACCAAATTGAATTAAGGACTTATTTGGGTGCCCTCAGGATTTTGTTTCACATGTTCGATTCCAAAGAGCCTCCCTTGGCACAGAAACATGATGTTGCCTAGAGCTGAACCAAGACTCTCTCCACAGGCATCACCACAGTGCTGACCATGACAACCCTGAGCACCATCGCAAGGAAGTCACTGCCCCGGGTCTCCTATGTCACGGCCATGGATTTGTTTGTGACTGTGTGCTTCCTGTTTGTCTTTGCTGCTCTGATGGAGTACGCAACCCTCAACTACTACTCAAGTTGCAGGAAGCCAAACTGCACTAAGAAGAAAAAGTCGGTAAGACGGGGTCATTTAAATACCTTGTTCTAGCCTGTGCGTGTCCAGGCAGCAGACAATCGTTCAGTGACAGCCCCAATGGGCTTCTTCCCAAGTGCAGAACCCAGAGGAGGCCACTTCCTGAGGTTTATATGTGGTGGCATTTTTGATTGAAAACACCACACACTTCTAAGAGTAACACCCAGACACACACAAAATCTGTTTACCTAGAATAGAAGGTTCCACATCAGTATGAGAAGGGACTTCTTCACAGTGAGGGTGATGGAGCCCTGGAACAGGCTGCCCAGGGGGGTTGTGGAGTCTCCTTCTCTGGAGATGTTTAAAACCCACCTGGACATGTTCCTGTGTGACTTGGTCTAGGTGATCCTGCTGTGGCAGGGGGATTGGACTAGATAGTCTCTCAAGGTCCCTTCCCACCCCTAATGATTCTATGATTCTATGCAGAAAGTACTTCGTAATTAACTTGATCTAGGTGATCCTGCTGTGGCAGGAGGATTGGACCAGATGATCTTTCGAGGTCCCTTCCAATCCCTAATGATTCTATGATGGAAGCACTGCCTCGTGTACTTCATCATTAACAGGGCAGTATAATGGAGAAAAGAAACCTCAGTACAAGCACAGAACCACTGAACCACACAGTCATAAAAGCAAAGAGCTTGGAAGGGACCTCTGAGGATCATCTAGCCTGGAAATTCTGCTAGAGCAGGATCACTTAGAGGACCTCACACCAGAAAGCATCCAGGAGGCTGTTGTGGAGAAGGGGATTCCACAGTCTTTCTGTGCCCCCTGTTCCAGTGCTCTGATACCCTCACTGTAAAAAGGTTTTTGTGTATGTTTAGACATCCCACGCTCCAGTTTGTGCCCTTTGCCCCTTGTCCTACCACTGGGCACAATCCAGAAGAGTCTGGCCAGACTGTTCCACACTCTGTCCCCTTTTTCAGGTTATTGATGTGTCGGATAGGACGGGACTCAGCACTGGCCTCTGAGGAACACCCACTAGACACAGGCTTCCAACCTGACTGCCCCAATGGCCACAACTCTCTGATCTCTGTCCCACTGAGTCACACCTAAACACTGAGTGTATACAATATTTGAGGAACACACAGAGTGCTCAGCATGAAGTGTTTTATGGAAACACACGTTTAAAGGTTGGGTTTAAGGAGTACTACTGTGCATTAGAGGGGTATGAAGCAATAAGTGTGTCTTCTTCTAAATAATTCTTTTGTTGTCTTCATTTAAGCTGCCTGATGTCAGTTTTGGTCATGTGATGGTAAGTAAACTCTTGTGTTCAGTGGGAGCAATGGGGGCTTGGATGTATTGTTGACATTTACTGGACTAATGTCCAAGAAACACTAAGACTATTTGTGCTTTACCCTGGCTCCCCTATCAATAGTGTTTGGCTTGTTTGTTAAAAGGTCAGGGGTGGGTTTTGGATGTGGCAGAGGACATAGATGCCTCTTTCTATAAGGACTTATCAAGTGATTTGGGAGGAAGAAGGGTCAAGTGTATAGTGTCGTGTCTTATTTTTACCTCAGAGATGTTGTGTGCCTGCTTTATGCACTACTGCAGCTTCCAATTGTCTTGGATAGAAAGGACAAGCACAAGTAGTGTCCTAAACTGTGGGGAGNTCCTTCTCCTTCTCCTTCTCCTTCTCCTTCTCCTTCTCCTTCTCCTTCTCCTTCTCCTTCTCCTTCTTCTCCCTCCCATTCTCCTTTTCCTCTCTCTCTCTTTCTTCTTCTCCTGTACCTCTCCCTCTCCATCTCCTCTCCATCTCCTCTCCATCTCCTCTCCCCTCTCCCTCTCCTCCTCTCAAAGCATTTACTCTACCTTCAGTCCTGAACAGATAGTTCTTAGGACAGATCATCAACAACAAGAACCCCCAAAACACAAGAGGCTGTTGATAGCTGAGAACATTTCCTTTGCAGAACGAGGGCATTTATTTGTCCTCACTTATGAAAGTTTTCCGGAGAGATCTAACTGATCTTTTTCTAACACAACTATGATAGGGAAGTGCAGACAATTTCAGTCCCCAGGGAGGAAATTTTGTAAAGACCTGCAAAAACTGAGCCCTACGAGCACGGTGGCACAGCAGAGCTCCAGGGGTGCTTTAGTCACGGCTGTTTTCTCTCCGAGGAGCTACGGTCACCAAATGTTTGCTCGTACAATAGTCTTTGGCCTTTGCTAGGTGGCAGTGCCTTGTGAAGCTGTGAAAGCAGCCACTTCAGGAATGAAAGGAAAAGCATAAGCATGTCATTTCTGTCATCTAATCTCAGGGAAAAAGTAATTCACAGCAAATCTGTGTGAAACAATCTGCTTCTACACGTCAGCCTGTTGCCCCGGAGAGATTTCAGGCACTTGTGTACGGTGAGATGAACCATGTCCTACAAGTCGTTGGCTGGATGCCACCGGCCACTTGTTCAGGTGTAGTTATCTATGCTGGAGATGCCAGCATTAAAGCAGAGGGAGGCCATATCCAGCTCTTAGCTCAGAGAGGAGCATTTTTCATGGCATTCATGGTATTGTGTGCCAAGAGCCAAGCCAAGGACTTGAAGAAAGAAAATGAAGTCAACAGGAAAGAGGAAATTTCCACTGAAGCACATTGGTCATATCACTGGTCTGCTCCACCCTCTCAGAATCACAGAACATTAGGGGTTGGAAGGGACCTTGGAAGATCATCTAGTCCAATCCCCCTGCCACAGCAGGATCATCTAGACCAATTTGCAGAGGAACATGTCCAGGTGGATTTTAAACATCTCCAGAGAAGGAGACTCCACAACCCCCCTGGGCAGCCCCTTCTAGTGCTCTGTCACCCTCACTGGGAAGAACTTCTTTCTCATATTTACGTGGAAACTCCTATGTTCCAGTTTGCAACCATTACCCCTTGTCCTATCACTAGATGCCACAGAGAAGAGCCTGGCTCCATCCTCCTGACACCCACCCTTCACATATTGATAGACATTAATGAGGTCACCCCTCAGCCTCCCTTTTTCCAAGCTAAAGAGACCCAGCTCCCTCAGCCTCTCCTCATCAGGGAGATGTTCCACTCCCTTCATCATCTTTGTGGCTCTGTGTTGGACTTTCTCCAGCAGTTCTCTGTCCTTCTTGATCTAAGGGGCCAAGAACTGGACACACTATTCCAGAGGCAGTCTCACCAGGGCAGAGTAGAGGGGGTAATTCAGAGAGAAAGTGTTCGGACACACTCTGACACCTTCAGCAGGAAACGCTGAGCACTTTGCATGGTAGTTATGGAAGGCCCAGAGCACCTTCCAGACTGCAAGCAGGAAGGATACAGAGGCACCACCAGCTTCTTAGTGCACAACCATCACGCTCCTGAAGACAGAGGCACTACTCAAGGTAATCACAGGGAGAGGAAAGGCTCCTGAGCTGGAAGGAAAGTGCACTGATGGGCCTGGAGTCTGTCGGGGCGGTGCAGACCGGCAGCAAAGCTGACGAGACCTTTCTCAGTGCCGCTAGTGGATGAGGTGACCTTTGTGAGGCTGGAATGGGTGGCTTGATGAGAGAGAAGACTACTGCGAGAAAGCTCCTTTCACGAGAAGGAACTAGTGTGACAGAGAAGATGACAAAGTGTAAATAGGAGGTGCCCCCAAGGAGAGCTCTGTAGGCACGAGTGGCGCCGTGAGAATACGTGACGACAAGGTACCCTAGTTCTGAGCACAGCCAGTGTGATAAGCACCACGGGGACGTGCCTAGGGGTGGCATTTTCAGACCTTGTGCTGAAGTCATCCCTATGTGCTGCTGACTACATCTGTTTTTATAAATCACGATAACATCAAAAGGCAGTGAGTGCAGCTATACTGAGAAACACAAGTCTGTTCATGAAGGGCAGGGAGTAGCTTCCTTATTGTTTAGAATCTCTTCAACATAGTAGCTGCAAGTCTTTGAAGCCATTTGTACACAGTAGTCCAACAGGCAAGTGAATTGCTAAGTGTGAAAAATGTTTATTAGGTCACATAAGTTTGAGTTACCCAAGTATTTTTTAACTAGAATCTACCTAGAATTATTTAACTTGCCCCTCCACAAAGTGTCCATGAAGATCCATCTGAAAAGGCATCTTCTGAAGGAAAGACAGATGCTCCCTATAGCTAGAACCTCCATAGTATCGACCCGTCGTTCACAGCTCCCGTGACTTCTTTCCCGTCACTGTTAATCGTGATCTGCATCACCCATGGACGTTTGTCAAACTGTTGGTTTCTTTTTGTCTTCTCAGAACTACTCCGTACTCGACATGAGACCGCCAACAACAGTCATCACATTGAACAATGCCATGTACTGGCAAGAATTTGAAGATGCCTGTGTCTATGAATGTCTGGATGGGAAGGACTGCCAGAGCTTTTTCTGTTGTTACGAGGAGTGTAAATCAGGCTCGTGGAGGAGAGGACGGATTCACATAGATATCTTAGAACTGGACTCCTACTCTAGGGTCTTTTTTCCTACATCCTTCCTGCTGTTTAACCTCGTCTACTGGGTTGGATACCTCTATCTCTAAATGTTGCCTGTAGTGGTGAAGACTGCTGTGTTTACTGCGGAGGGGTGGTCGAAGTGCAGCAAAAATGAAGGACTTGAGCAGTTGCATCTCCACCGATTAACTTTACCATCACAGAGCCTCACGAAGGTTTTTAACATGTAATTGCCTGACAAAGCAAAACCAAGGAAGAACTCTCCCCTTACTGGTATTCATTTTCTGAGACAGATTCTTAAAAAGTGCAGCTGAACTCCTAGTGTAAGCAATGAGTAACTACTGTATATTAGACCATTTATTGTTCTCCCTTGGCGTAGAAGCTACACGCCGTTCGGGCAAAGGTTAAACCTGTCGTATTCATTTTCCATCCCCACTTTCTCCAAAACGCTGCCGTATCCCCAGGGATCAGAGCAACACACTCTGGCAAATAAGCCAAAGTCAGCGAAGCCACTCACTTGTATTTTCAATTGCTTGAGCTACGTCCCATAAGTTTTGGGAGGGCGACCACTAATGACCACCAAAAGGCAGTAAAAATATCTTTGGTGGAATAAAACAAGGACGTTCTTTTCTACAGAGGTCTGGGGTTTGTGGGTTTAGCCACTGCCCTACACATTTGAATTTGAACTTCAGATGAAAAGGCAGAGTTTTGAGAACGTTGTTATTTTGATATCAGTCAAAGACTTGCCTCTCTCTGAGAGGGCTGCAGGCATCACCTCTAAAGTTTTACAGGCTTTTAACTGTCTTTTTTATGACCAGTTAGACACAGGATGGTCTCTGATTTCTACCTGAAGCAGGGCACGAATCCTGCTTGTTTGTGTCACTGTCGCAGATCACAGTTGACAGACTGTGAGTAAAAATCACCGCAGAGTAGCACTAGGAGTACGTAAATTTCTCAGACTGCAGTCCACTAGAAGTTCTGTCATTCATTCTGTTCTCTCAGAGTCCAAGAACACGCGTGCCAAAGGACATCTTTTTATTCCTTCCCTGAAGTTAACTATCGCAGCCCTCACTTGCAGATGGTCCCTGGGTCTGAGCTGAACACTGAGCACTTGAATTATAGGAACCTGGTTGCCACACGTGGGCTAACTATAGCTTGTTAGCCACATGCAGAGCAGGGTGTCTACTTTTTTCCTTAACTACCGACTGCATTTTACTCTTAAAAACTTCTTTGTGTTTTTCAAGCTTTTGACCATTAAATTCTTAAACTGCACATTTTGGCGAGAAATGGTTTTACGGAGTTAAACTAGATTGTGTCTTTTATAGGCTGTTGTTGTTGAGGAAACAAAACAGGAAGGAGGTGGAGCACCTCCCTGATGAGGAGAGGCTGAGGGAGCTGGGTCTCTTCAGCTTGGAGAAGAAGAGACTGAGGGGTGACCTCATTAATGTCTATCAATATGTGAAGGGTGAGTGTCAGGAGGATGGAGCCAGGCTCTTCTCAGTGTCATCTAGTTATAGGATGAGGGGCAGTGGGTGTGAGCTGGAACAGAGGAGGTTCCATATCAATATGAGAATGAACTTCATGGTGAGGGTGACAGAGCACTAGAAGAGGCTGCCCAGGGAAGTTGTGGAGTCTCCTTCACTGGAGATGTTCAAAACCCACCTGGACATGTTCCTCTGCAAATTGGTCTATGTGATCCTGCTGTGTCAAGGGGATTGGACTAGATGATCTTTCGAGGTCCCTTCCAATCCCTAATGATTCTATGGTTCTATGAAAGCAGACAAAAAAACTAAATAACAAAGGCTTTCCACCACCCTCTAGATGAGAAATGATTTTAAAAAGTTGAATTAGAACATATTTAAAAGCAAAATCCTCATGTTTTTTCTCTTCTGGAGGACCAGATAAATTTTTTATTACTTATAAAAACACATTCCTCCTTCACACAGTGTTTGATAAAGTAATGAGCAGTAGATGCTATTGAAGAACGTTTCCTTTTCTCCTCGGAGGGAAGATCGTGCAAACAAGCAAAAACTAATGCGATGCTAATTCTACAGAAACAGAAAAGCTGTCATGTGCTTTGCACATCATTGTCACTGCTCTGTGCTTCCACTGAGTTTTTCATTGAAAGATCACTATTAACATAAAATTTAACTGTAGTTATCTAAAATACACCGTTCTGTTTTTCACTCATTTAAAATACCAGAGATAGAGTCGGGTTCAGGTGTGGGGAGAGGAATAACTTCTCTGAGGACAGACAGAGTTCAATTTAGAAGCACAGTCTGCTAAACCAGAGACAAACTTAACGTTTCAAAGTACATGTTGAAGTTACTACTCACAGTTAGAAGTGACTCTGCAAAGTCTGATGCTCTGTGAACCTCTGTGTCCTGCAGTTGGAATCATGGATTTTATGTAGTGATGAGTTCTAGTTTCAGGAGTGCAAGAAGGTGACTGGATTAACTAAATACCCTGGTCTTTAACTATTAATTAGTCTGCTCCAAGAGTCACCTCTGGCCATGTTTTTCAAGGGTACAAGGAATATTTCAAACCTAAACAAGAGAATTTAAAGGGTTCTCTTTTAGGGCTTGATTCTGCAAGCCCTCCACACAATCAGTTGATTTTGATGGGTGTGCTGATTGATGGGAGGTAGTGGAACTGCCATCTCTAGAGGTGCTGAGGAAAAGACTGGATGGTGGCACTTAGTGCCATGGTCCATCTGATTGTGGTGGTGTCAGGTCATAGGCTGGACTTGATGGTCAGTCAAGAGGTCTTTCCCAGCCTCAATAATTCTGTGAGAAGATGCGTTTCACCATTAGCTCTTTAACAGGTAAAGTGAGCTTTAGCAATGGCATACTTGAGTGAACATCATGAATGTGAGGAGTGGAAGTGTAACGTGGACTTGTAAGGTAGGGTAGATGGTTGGACTCGACGATCCCAGGGGTCTTTTACAACCAGAGTGATTCTGTGTGCTTCCCATTTCAGGTGATGAGCATACACTTTTCTTACATTTCTGCTCATGAGTACTCAGTTCTTCTAAAAGAACACAGTCCCATCAGATCACTCCTTGGAAAGCTGGTTCTGCTAAATCCATTGGTGTTGTCTCTGTTCTCTGAGTGCTTTCATAAATGGAAATTGGAAGAGCATCACTCCATTCTTCCCATGGTCCTAACCAAGAAAGAATGTGGAGACATCACTGGGTTCTTCTCTTATGCTGACAGCAGAGGACACATTCTACTGTGTGACATATCGTACTCTGGAGTTAGGTGCAAAACTTATTTACATCCCAGGTAAGCATCCTCAGGCTGGAAGGTTCCAGAATATAGACCTCTGCTTGTTCCTACTCGCTTGGTTCACTCTCTGCTTCACTGCTCTATGCTCTGGCAGCCACTGAAGAGCTGTGGAGATCAGTGAAGACAAGCATTCTGGGTTTGTATCGATCAAAACACAATTATTCTACACATCTACATCTGTCTATAAACAACATCCTTCTGTAGCAGTAACATGTTAATTAACCCCTCAATAACCTTTTGCTTCTTTCACGGTGAGGGTGACAGAGCACTGGAACAGGCTGCCCAGGGGGGTTGTAGAGTCTCCTTCTCTGGAGATGTTCAAGACCCGACTGGACGGGTTCCCGTGTGACTTGGTCTAGGTGATCCTGCTGTTGCAGGCGGATTGGACTAGATGATCTTTCGAGGTCCCTTCCGATCCCTAATGATTCTATGATTCTATGATTCTTCCTGCAATCGAAAGAAACTGACATTTCTGAGCACTATCCCATGAGCTATGTGAGAACTAGCTCAGGGCTTTGTAGGACATTTTCTCAGATTGAAGACTTGATTCTATGAAACTCTTTGTACCTTTCCAAGAAAAAGAAGGGGATGGAGGAAGGCAAAACCAAGTGATTAGTGAAGGGAACGTGCTTGGATATGTAGTAAAACCACAAAATCAAGTCCTGTCACATCTCATTCCTTCCTTTTTGAAGTTACAGAAAAGTTTGAGGATTTGTTTATCTTTTCCCAGGAGGCTCTAAAGTCAAAGGTCTTGTTGAGTTGTGGCGTCTCCTTCACTGGAGATCTTTAAGACTCATCTGGATGTGTTCCTGTGCAACTTGGTCTAGGTGATCCTGCTTTTCTGGGGGGATCGGACTGGATGATCTTTCAAGGTCCCTTCCAATCCCTAATGTTCTGTGATTCTGTGATTCTCCTTGTTTCATTAAAAGTTGATGGAAAGGGCATCATTTTCATTGAGGGCAACGTTTTCAAGGCAGTTAAGAACATATAAAACCACTGGCCTGTTTAATCAACCTCAGTTCTGGCCCTGTGCTGGCACCCCGTCACCTCCACCTTGTACAGCCATTCTTCCAAGAGTAACTTTATAAAACCTTGCAGTTAGTTTATGCTGTGTCCACGTGTAGAATGCAAGTGGAACTCAAGTACATCATAGAATCATTCAGGTTGGAGAAGACCCTTGGTATCATTAAGTCCAGCCATCGATCCTACTCTACAAGTTCACCCCTGTAGACCACAAAATCTTAATCTATCTCTCTAGTCCAGAGTATGGCTGTAAATTAAAGCACCTCAGGCAGCTTGATAACCTCTCTTCTCTTTCAGGTGCTTTTGTTTTTGTTCATCAGCTCTCAGCTGTATATTGGGATGTCCAACATACCCATAAAATGTGTTAAAATTACAGCAAGAAGAATCAAGACAGCCAGAACTGTCTTCACAGACATGATGATGAATAGTGAAGCTGAAAGAGGAGGAAGAAATTATACTTTATTGCTGTGCTGTTCTTATCTGTCCCACACCCCTCATTCAGCTCTTCCCACCAACTACCTACATCTAATTCCAAATCATCTACCCGGTGGTTTGCACATTCATCAGCTGGAACAGCAGTGACACACGAGCCTTGGGCTGATAGGAAATGGCATTTCTGGAGCTGGAGGCATCCTGCCAAATAATTCAGATAGTTATTTCAGGTTCCTTTGCAGCCCTATTATGTCTCAGAGTCTAACGCCTCATGCTGCTGCATGAATTTATCACTATTCACCTTACCTGTCATTTCTTCTTGAAGGGGAAGGATGCTCACCTGCTTTTTAGACCACATTTCACTATGCACCTAGAAAAATGACTGCCTTTCCCATCCTCCAAGCAACCAGGAGCAAGACAGCTCTGAGAAGACCATAGCTGCTGTTTGGGAAGGAAGACTCGATACTTTAGGACAGGTCTCATCAGCCTGACGATCTGGAGGGTTGATGTTCTCTCCAAAGCTGTAAAAGTGCCCGCTGCAACTTGTGAAGGCTGTTTGTAACAGCCTGCACTTTTCCCACTGGCTGCTTCCTCTGAGTCTCCATCAAGCGCTGGGGAAAGGCGAGCCGTGTCCCATAACCTCCACTGCTTCGTGCCTCTTACATTAGTGCCTTCAGCGTTGCTTGGTATTGGCCTGAGGGTTCGAAAGAGGAGCAACGACCTCGCTGGATCTCTTTCTGGGAACCATAGTGTGCGACCAGTATTCTGGGTGTCTTACTCTTTGTCTGATGCTTTTCTTATTTGTTGATTTTTTAAGCAGTCTACAGGTTTCTTAATTCCTAAGGGACGAGAAAACAGCTGCGCGGTCTAGCAGTTCAGCACAACCCTTCCCTCTTCACCCACACCTTCGTTCTCCAAAGAGATGCAGAGCACAAACTCAAAGCTGGCGTTTGGCCATCCCTGTCTCTTCCCAGAAGAGTCCTTAAAATAGGCAAAAAACAAACTATGCATTAGGAGTGCATTTCTATAGCTGAAAGGTGAGGTTCCAAAGATGATGAAGGGAGTGGAGCATCTCCCCGATGAGGAGAGGCTGAGGGAGCTGGATCTCTTCAGCCTGGAGAAGAGGAGACTGAGGGGTGAGCTCATTAATGTCTGTAAATATGTGAAGGGTGGGTGTCAGGAGGATGGAGCCAGGCTCTGCTCAGTGTCATCTAGTGATAGGACAAGGGGCAATGGGTGTCAGCTGGAACAGAGGAGGTTCCAATCAATATGAGAAGGAACTTCATGGTGAGGGTGACAGAGCACAGGAACAGGCCACCCAGGGTGGTTGCGGAGTCTTCTCTGGAGACATTTAAAACCAGAGTGTCCATGTTCCTGTGTGACTGGATCTAGGTGGTCCTTCTGTGAGGGGTAGATTGAACTGGATGATCTTTCAAGGCAACTTCCCATCCCTAATGTTCTGTGGTTCCTGATATTTTTTTCTTTTCCTTTCAAGCTTTTTTCCCAATTAATTTTAGCTCTTACTTCCTTTCGCCTTCCCCGTCCTTCCTCCCTCCATTCACCCATATAACCAGCCAGAACAAAACCAACCCAACTCATGCTCGTATACGAAAGCTTGTGTTGAAACTCACACATCTGGAAAAGACCCACAGTGTCATCAGCCCCAGGCTCTATTTATAGGCCTACGAGCTTCTTGAAGGGTGCCAGCACATAAAACCCTTCAAGACTTATTTGCCTTAATATTTGTACCTTCTCAGCTGAGGTCCGTGATTTATGTGGAGAACAAGCAGAGAATCTACTTTACTCCTGTAGGGAAGTAAAAGCATTTGGGCCACTGCTTTAGATACTTGAACCGAAACTACGTTTTGGATCTAAAGTGAAATGATGTTGGTTTGACAAGTCATGCAGTAGGTTTTTGTGCCTGTGTTGGGTAACTCAAAGAGACGTGCCCTGTCTAGGCCTGAGCCTTGAATGAGGGATAATATTGTCCTAACAATGCAATTTATCTAGTAGCTGTTTCCTCAGATGACTTTGAATTGTGCCTGGCTTCAAGCACTGGGGTAGTGGCTCTGAAGTTCCTCGAGGGAGCTATCCAAGGTCTGTGATGATGGTTTCCTTTCTACAAACCTCTTCTTCTCTTTTCTCTCTTGCGGTTCCTCAAGCCAGTGTCTGTACCCAGCTGAAGTCCTTGAGGATTTTCTTAGGATATATGTGAAATTAAACAATGAAATTCATGGTGGAGCTCAGTGCCTCAGAGTTGGACACCTTAGAATTCTCTGCTTCCTATCAAACCATGATTTGGATCTTCTCATCACTGGCTATTGATGAATGATAAAGTAAGACAGCAGAAGATGTGGTGATGTTTATTCATGTATCTGGGGGTAGAATTTCTCAAGGACCAAACCAGGCAAACAGGGCACCGATACGGTCACTTATTGCCAGGTATCATTTCACCTAGGTAACGAATGGCATTAGCCAGATGGCCCACGATAGCCCATAATGGAAGCACTCCTGTAATTCCACTGCACCTGGAGGCCTGTGCCAGTATGTAGACCTTCTTATAGGAGAACCCAGGTGATGTGTCTAACACAGCACTTAATACTTTACTTCCATCAGTCCATCTTTGTCCAGCCCATGGCAGCGCTTTGGAAACGAAGCTGTGAGGTCACAGGGTTATTGTTATTATTACTGAGGCTGTGCTGTGATCACCAATTTTAAAAACTGGGCACCTACGTCTCAGTCAAAAACTTCCTCATCAATCAAGACTGTTGACCAGAGAGAGTTTTGACTTAAAATACTCCTACAAGCAAACAAGAGGCGCTGACTATCCACTGACTGGCTTCCAAGCTTCTGGAGAAGCAGAACTGTAACTCAAGTGTGACTTGTGATTTACAAATTCAAAGCAGGTTAATGTTCAAATTTCTAATTTTAATAAAAAACGATGAAGAGAACAATAGCAAAGATGCTTATTTTTTAAAAAAGTAAATATTTTAAAGCCAAAACCTGCTGACAAATCGATGTGGAACAGGGCATGCTACAGAGTCCATTTAGTACCTGCAGATGCTGAGTTTAGAAGGTGAACTGCTGTCGAGCTTGTGGACAGCAGGTACAATAGCACTTGTGATGGTGCTTCCAAGGCAGACCAGGGGAGAACCCCAGTTCCAGAGTGCTGCAGAGGAGATGGAATTCCAGAACAATCTTCCACAAAGCAGTGCTCCAGCAGGAAACCTTGTGCAGGGAGATGACAGTGTCAGTCCCCCACATTCTCTGTTGCAGTCCCCTGTGACTGTGTTGTCACCGACAACAAACCCTGAGCTGTCGTGTGGCCATCACAAGCAGGAAGAAGAGGCTGGAGGGAATCTGAGCCCAGTCTGGGGCTATCACAGGCAGTCATCCAACACCTCACATAATCCTTTTCAAACCCAGCATTGTGCTCCCAAAACACTTCTTTCCAACATAACAAAAGGGATTGTTTTTTCATTTTCAATGAGCACAAAGGCAGCAGAATCACATCAGAACTGCCAGCCCTGTGCCAAATGGGACTTTCTTATCAAATACGACTCCAGATTTCTGACCATCCTTCTTTCCCGAGTTTTCCTTAGGGGTGTGTGATTTCTTTGCTAGCAGTACAGCTTGTGATGTCATAGTGAAATGAAAGTACAATTATGTGCCCAATGTGCCTTGACTAATACAGGTAGCACTAGTACCAGTATGTCACTCTAAGTTAGACAGCCATCCCAGTTATCTCCCAAACTGACCTGACCAGAGCAGTCAAACACCTTTGTCCTCCATCTCCTCAAGGTCTCAGACGACGACTCGTCCTTACCAGCCATGTCCATTCCAGTTTATTTTGTGTTAAGGAGTAGGGCTGTGCAACTAGAAGACTATTTATATTCGTATTTTGATCCAAACATTTGTATTTCTGGGTACAAATAAATACACACTATCAGAAAACGCGAGCATCGTGTGCACGTCTTGTTGGTTGTGTTTTCTCACCAGAGCTGAGAGCTTACAAAAAGAAAAGTAGACATCGACCTGGTCTAGGTGATCCTGCTCTGGCAGGGGATTGGACTAGATGATCTTTCCAGGTCCCTTCCAATCCCTAATGATTCTGCGATCTGAAAATATCAGATAGTTAATAACAGGTAGTTAACTTTCAGATAAGATGTTTTTAAAAGGAATTCCAAAAGACCTTTAAAATATTTTCAGTAGTCAGCATGAGGAATCCATAAACTAAAATATTTGGGACTGACACAAAGTGAGACAAATGTCCTACAAAATTCAAAGAAGAGCAACAAAATCAACAGTATCTTTCACATAAACTGCTGGAATGTAAAGACTTTATCATTTTAAGGTTATAATCAAATTTCTTTCCAATACTTTCCCAGTCCCAGTGGTTTTGAGCCATTGAAAACCAGGTCTTTGGGTCTGCTTATGTGATGAAATGTACTGGTAAAGCTGAGCTGCATTTTTGCAGGTAGAATTTATTTGGCAGCCATTTATTGTTCAACACAAGTGTCTCCTTGATTTATTCTCTTTGAATGCAATTGAATTCCTGCCTCCCTACAGTCATGATCACAGAATTGCTCAACTCAACCCACTCCCCCTGTGCAGTCCCTACTCCTTTTCAGGACTCCCGTCCGTAGTAACAGAGGATCCAACAGCTGGGTCACAGATAACGTGGAAATTCCACATTGGTCATGATCCCACAGGTTTCCCTACCCGAGCTTGTTTATCATCTCTGTACATTCCTACTTCTAAGGCATCTTTTTCCAAAAAATGTTTTATTTCTCATTAAACAATTAAACCTAGTCCTTCCATAGTGTTTTATTAAACCTCAATGAGGAAATCTCTCTTTTCCCTTCAGAAACTCCCTTGTTTTGACTCGTTAGGTTCAAGCGTGAAATCCACTTGTGTTTTGATGCAACAAGTGACGAGCACTGAGCTGTCTACTCAAAGACAAACACAGATCCCAGGCCTCCCTAACTGCAGCTGGCACAACACCTAGGGTGCTGTCGCACCATAGATGCGGTTATGTCCCACTCCCCAGGTGAGCATCGTTGCCATGACTATTTGTCTTCTGCACATCCATCCTTGCCACAGCGCGAACTCAAGCCCAGATGTTCCAATCCCTAATGACTCTATGTTGTCCCTGGCAGAGCTTAACCTGGGATACCCTCTGTACGCACCCATCTGGGGGGGCTGAATGTGAGCTGAGCACATCAGTCCTTTGAGAGATTTAAGGCGCTCATCCTGCCCCGTTCAGGAGGCATCTTCCAATTTAATAACGTTTCCTGCCCAGTAGGCTTGAGCGTGCAATAAAGCACAATGATGAATCACCCCAATAAGTTCTGCCTTTTTGTGTCACCCTCTGTCTCATGACCACAAATCTAGTTAAGAGCTGAATTACTCCTTGACAGCTTCAGTTAAAGCAGACTCCGCCTGCGAGAAGGGAAATGAGCAGCGCAGAAAAGCACAGAGCTATCCAGAAAGTGAGGAATAAACGATCCAGGCGTCGCACAGTGACTGATGCTGGAGAAACACTGTCACTTAGCAGTTAGAGTCAGATAGTCTCTCATTTTTGAAAGAGATTTTCATAAATAGAAGGCGTCTGCACTTGAGCTGCAGAAGGATTCAGACAGGATGCGACTCCACGCGCAGCAGTGTGTGCCGGTCGTGGGCTGGGGACGTTTGTTAACCTTATGACCATCCACATGTTCATTCAAACCACAGCAGAACCAGCCTTGAAAGAAAGAATTTGTCATGTATGGAAAGTCTATGCTCACAGGGGCCTCAGGAGCCCTTCCTCAACCAGCACACACCACACACCACTTGACACGTTACAGCAGCTTCAGGTTCTAGATTGTCAGGAGCTGGATTGGTTTTTGCAGATCTAGTCTGGAACAGGCTGCCCAGGGGGGTTGTGGAGTCTCCTTCACTGGAGAGCTTTGAAACCCACCTGGATGTGTTCCTGTGTGGCTTGGTCTAGGTGATCCTGCTGTGGCAGGGGGATTGGACTAGATGATCTTTCGAGGTCCTTTCCAATCCCTGATGGTCTGTGATTATGTAGTGTAAGGTAGGACTGTGTTGTCATCCCAGCTCACGCAGCTCCACCGTGTGCTGCGCTATGGCTGTGTCCTGCACACCAAGGGGATGTGTTGCTGCCCTGCACTCAGGTGAATACAGATCAGCAATCAATACCCTGGGTTGGGCATGTCCTTCGCACCCACAGGATCAGAGGGGATGCTGAGAAACTAGAGGGCACCTGTGAGGAAGATGCTGAGATGACCAGGGGCTCAGGGCAGATGAGTTGTCAGAAGGGAACTGAGCTCATATAAAGCTGAAGCTACGGAATGTTCTAGTTGTAAAATACTACTGCTTGAAGTAGTTATAAAGATAATGGGGTCAAACTCTCAATCTTTTCTCAGCATTGTCACAATACAGCAGGAGACACTCTTTCACCTCAGGAGGCTCAGGTTGGACAAGAGAAACATAGAATCATAGAGTCATTAAGGATGGGGAGGGACCTCGAAAGATCATTCAGTCCAATCCCCCTGCCACAGCAGGACCACCTAGACCAAGTCACAACTTCCCCACAGTGTAGTGCTTCAGGAAAGGGTCAGCCTGGAAGCTCTGCAGCAGCTTCTTCCATTGAGGCTTTCAAGACCTGGCTGAGGAAAGCCTAACCTAGCACGAACAGTAGTCTTGCTTCAAGCGTGAGGTTGAACTTATCACCTGCAAAAAACCTCCACATCAATAATCAGTATTTTGATGATTCTTTTAAAGAGTTTTTGTCACTGTAGTAAGTTACCTCTCAACATAAACTTTCCCTTGTAGGCACCGTGAGCAATGACGTGACCAAAACCAAGGGGCAAACTCTCTGCCTTGCTGCCTTCGTTCGGTCTCTGAATAATTTATCTCTTCACACAGCACAGAAGCCACGTCAGGACTCCCACTGCGACTTCCCAGCGAGGCCTCTCAACACCATCTGGAGAAATGGATTTCTTTACGACTCTGCAACAAACATCCCAGCCTGAGCATGATGTTTGCGCTAACGAGCTTTTTTAACGTGCATTGCTGCTCCAGTTTGGCCACATTCAAACACTCTTCATTATGCAATGTCTTGAAAGAAGCATCTAACACGACGCCAACCCCCCTGGAAATGGTAAATGAAGTTATTCCCATAGTATGTTTTTCATGGAGGAAAATCCTCAGCTGCTTTTAGTGAGCAAACGACACACTGCAGCTCGACACAAACGCAGGCTGCAAGAGGCAAAGGTAATTAACTCTGAATATTCTAGTCATGGAATTGTTTAAGTTGGAAAAGATCTTTAGGACCACCAAGAAAAACCATTAACCTGACCGTGATTAAGCAGCAGGTTCAATGTTAGTGAGGAACTATGGTGTCTCTAAACTGCAGAATCACAGAACATCAGGGATTGAAAGGGACCTCGAAGGATCATCTAGTCCAATCCCCCCACCACAGCAGGATCACCTAGATCAAGTTGCACAGGAACATGTCCAGGTGGGTTTTAAATGTCTCCAGAGAAGGAGACTCCACAACCCCCCTGGGCAGCCCTTCCAGTGCTCTGTCACCCTCACTGTGAAGAAGTCCCTTCTCATATTGCTGTGGAACCTCCTCTGTTCCAGCTGACACCTATGTGCTCTGAGGATACCTTGACAAACACTTGCCCATGGAGGCTGGAGGCAAACTGACCGGCATGCACAGCCACAGAGACTCATAACCCCTGCCTGACTTGCATTTTATCCTGTACTGGGCACAATGTGAAGAACAGCTCAGAGATGGCAGGGCCACACGAACGTGAATCCTTGCTGGAGTGGTTTTTCATACTGCTCTCACACACCATCCAGCAGCCCTTTGACAGACCCTGCACTCTCTTCACAGGTGGGGGTGTGGCCATTGTCACTGCTCTCTGGCTGTAACTGCTGCTGAAGGGCACGAGGCACACAACGGGCACTGATGCTTCCACACCGGCTCAGCGTGACTCACGAGAGGCAACTCCCTGCTTTAATTCATCCCACTGAACTCACCTGCCCAAAGATTAATAAAGGATTAATGATTAAGTAATGATTAATAAAGGATTAATGGCTAAGTAATGGTTAATAAAGGATGTGTTTTCCTGGAGGGGTTGAAATAAATGCATCTTTTTCCTCACTTGTTTGCTCTTTGCCCTCTCTTTAAATGAAATGCACCTGATAGACAAAGGTGAGGGAGATTAAGTGTTTCTGCCACCTGATAAAGAGGTAGCTGCACCAACCAGATGCTTCTTGGCTACATCAACAGAGGTAAGCAGAGCTCCTGCCCTTCTGCTCCGGTCCTGCAAGTCAAACTTGAGGTAGGTGAAGAGTTTTTACCATTTTTCCTATTTTCTCTCTTATTACGGTTGAGTAAATTTAACTGCTTCCAGTGATGTCAACATTTATTTAGAAGGAGTGCACCTGAAGACACTGTGGTTGCTTTTCACATCAACTCTATAAAAATTCCAAGTACATCAGCACTTAGGAACATCTAGGTGAGGAACATCTAGGTGGTCCTGCTCTGGCAGGGGGATTGGACTAGATGATCTTACAAGGTCCCTTCCAACCCCTAGTGTTCTGTGATTTCTCAAGACAACACATGAATTTCAGTGAGAATGTTCCTGGAAGTCAAGTATTTTAACTGTTGAGAGTGTTCCTGCAGTCTCTTTGAGACTTTCAGGTTTGTTAGTCAATAGTGTGACTTCATTACTTGGCAAAGCACTGGGCACCTTTCTCAGATGAAGCGCTCTGTTGTGTTTTCCAGTTACAACATCCTTCTTCTTCCAAGACTATGGGTGGGGGGGGATATTAAATGATGCATTAAGGCTATCAAAATTTATTCTAGCTCTCTCACAGAGCATTTAAATTATTGAAGTATTCTGCATGTTAGCAAGTACTGAATCACAGAATATTAGGGGTTGGAAGGGACCTAGAATGGTTTCTTCATGCTACCAAGTCACACAGGAACACATCCAAGTGGGTCTTAAACATCTCCAAACCCAAGTACTTATTTTCTTATTATTTATTTATTACTGGACTAGATGATCTTTCGAGGTCCCTTCCAATCCCTAATGATTCTATGACTTGGTCTAGGTGGCCCTGCTGTGGCAGGGGGATTGGACTAGATGATCTTTTGAGATCCCTTCCAATCCCTAATGATTCTATGATTCTTTTGAAGCTTGGGAAATTGAATGCTTCTGGCAAGGGGGTTGGACTGGATGATCTGTTGAGGTCCCTTTCAATCCCTGATGTTCTGTGACTCTGTGATCCCCTGTAAGCCTGACTTCCACAACTGTATTCACCTTTTTCCCCCACACATGTAGCCTCTGCATCTTTAATTCTCTGGCTCAGGCCTCTGTTCTGCCTCACTTGCAGCCTCAATCTCTTTTCTAACCAAACTTCTGGGCATATGTTGACAACGGTCTTTAAACGCTCCCAATCCGAACGGAGCTGCTCTGCAATGCAATTCACTTGATTGTTAATAGTAGTCATCAGGACACTTCCTAATTATTTGTGAGAGAATACTTGTGCAGATTAATGAAAGGATGATTGCAGGGGAAAATAATGGCTGTCTTGAGTGCCTGCTATTTATCTGGAAAGCAGTTTTAATAAGGGAAAAGCTTCTGGCATATATCACATAGATGCTGCATTGTTTCAAGTCCTTGTGCTTCGCTTCTCTCCGACCCAATTTTCTACAACACTTGCATTTGGTTTGGAGTTCCTCTGCATGGAGAAATTGAGAGCTCTAGCAATCAGTGACAATGAGTGCTGCTGGACAAAGTAGGACTTGCCATATGTCTGCTGTTTGAGTTGTCTCTCACCATAAATAGAAAATGATGTCTTTTGTGTTTGTCTGATAAATGAGCCTAGATTTCCCCTGGTGCTGACATGAGAGTGTTGAGATGAAATCACAGATGATTGAAAGATCATCCAGCCCAATTGCTGTGCCACAGCAGGATCACCTAGACCAAGTCACACAGGAACACATCCAGGTGGATTTCAAATGTCTCCAGAGAAGGAGACTCCAAAACATCCCTGGGCAGCCCCTTCCAGTGCTCTGTCACCCTCACTGTGAAGAAGTTCCTTCTCATATTGATGTGGAACCTCCTCTGTTCCAGCCAACACTCATTGCCTCTTGTCCTAGGATTAGATAACACTGAGCAGAGCCTGGCTCCATCCTCCTGCCACCCACCCTTCACATATTTATAGACATTAATGAGGTCACCCTCTTCTCCAAGCTGAAGACACCCAGCTCCCTCAGCCTCTCCTCATAACAGAGGTTCTCCACTCCCTTCATCATCCTCGCTGCTCTGTGCTGGACTCTCTCCAGGGATGCTTTTTTCCTATGTGCAGCACCAATTGGCATTTTTTTACACCTCGACAACAATTCTTTGTGAATTCCTTTTTGCTGTGGGTCTGATTTGCTGGCTGGCTGTTTTTCTGAGCAGCGATCCCAGCGTTCCTTCTCTGACAATTGTAATTATCTTTTCTCCATAAAACACGACTTTACATTGATCTATTTTAAGTCCCACTTATTTTTATCTGCACTTACTGACTTGGCAATGACTCTGCAGCACTACTCTGCACTCTTTGGACCGACGTCAACAACTCACAGCTATTATCATTATATCATTAGACAAGGTCCTGGTACCTTTGACCTGTTTTGTTCTCTGTTCACTTGTTAATTTCTGTTGTTGTCTTTGCTTGGATCATAATTCATCATTCATTCGGTATCAACCTGAACGAGTTGCCCAGAGAAGCTGTGGATGTCCCCTCCCTTGATATGTTCAAAGCCAGGTTGGATGGGGCTCTGGTCTACAGAGAAGTGGATACCATGGCAGGAGGGTTGGAACTAGAAGATCTCCAAGGTCCTTCCAAACCGAAGCTGTTCTGTGAGTCTGTGCTTCTGCATCTCAAGTTCTAATGGGAATTCTAATAGAGGTGCTTGAGAAGCAGGAACAGAAAGGCAGATCCTGTGCTGCAAATATTTGTTGGTGTTCTCCACAAGTGCTGCTTTCCAAGTGTTTTTCTAGTGTAAAACCTTCTTACCCAAGATGTGGACAAGAAGCCCATCGCTTGCTGAAATCCACCCTCTAGGCACTTCATAGCGAAGATGTACAAGTGGTTCATAAACAGCCTGTGGTGAGAGGCTGGAGCTTCCACAACATAATCAACATTTTAGTGAGAACAGTCTAAGCTTATAGCAGTCTGATCTGTTGCCAGAGGCTGGAAGAACACTTCCAGGAAAACCTCGCTTGACATTTAAGAACAAATAACAGGTCTACTAGGAAGCACAGTTTGAAGTCTTTGGGCAATTAATTTATTCCAAAAAAGGTTTCAATAGAGAACTCCTAAAAATGTGGTGGCAATCACAGAATCACAGAACATTAGGGATTGGAGAAGACCTTGAAAGATCATCTAGTCCAATCCCCCTGCCGCAGCAGGATCATCTAGTCACACAGGAACAAGTCCAGGCAGGTTTTAAATGTCTCCAGAGAAGAAGACTCCACAACCCCCCTGGTTGTATTAACCCCCTTCAGAAGTATTAAGGAGGACTGCTGGAGATGCCAAATGTCTGTGAAGCTGAGGAAGAGAAGAGGAACTGATTCCCTATCACCACCACCACTCTCTCCACCGTCCATGAAGCTGACTGCACCAAGAAACTCCTTGAGAAGATGGCCAGAGAAGCAGAGTTTGTCCAGAGATCCGTGGAGCTGATAAACAAGGTGTGAGGTGGGGACAGCTGGAGTCTGCAGTCCTGAGTGGTGATGTGACCTCTTAACTACCTTCTCTCCCTCACCCCTTTTTCTCTCCTCTGCTCTCTAAGTTGAGCATCTCTAGTGATTCCTGTGCCTTCTGAGTTTGGAATTAGACAACTTTAGTAAACTTTGACTTTTGTGTGCATCCACGGTGTAAGTTTCCTTAATCTGACCCCAAGTGAATCCACGAACCTGAGTCACTGTCTTCTCCTGATGATCGGGATGTGACAACTACCCAGCCCTGAACCCAATGGAAAGGAAGTCTTCTTTGTTCCATGAACGCTACTGAAGACTGCAGTGGAAGTCCCCAGCTCAGCAACAACTGGATGCCTGAGCTGAGCTAAAACAACCGAGAAGAGCTTCCAAGTTTAGCTCCCAAGCCCTAACAAGTTCAGAGCATTCAGAAAGCACCACGTGTCATGGTTGATGCCTCTCCCCAAAATATATTCCACTTAGCTCGTGAGCAAGCCGCTGAAACTGCCAGTCAAAAGAAGCCCGAGGCAGTCTGACTTTCTAGCTCATTAGTGATGGAAATTGATGTCTTCTTGGGAAGAATCATCAGTCTGAAGTGTTGATTACAATATTTATCCTCGCGCCAAAAAAACAGGCGCTGCAAGCGGCGCAGAGATGTCCCTTCCTTGTTTGACACAAATCAGTCACACACGGGTCTGTAACGGGATCTGTTCCTTGCCTTCTGGTGGGGTTAGAAGGTGCTAGCCTTCATGTGGGTGGGCAGAAGTGGTTCACTGGGAGCACTGGCAGCGTGAGTGACCTGAACTTGAATGGGTCATGAAAGAGCTGTGTGTTTTCCAAAAGCAAGTGTGACAGGGGTTTGTTATCTTTCTCAGCTGCAAACACGTTGACAGATGCACTGGAGTTCCACATAAATATGAGAAGGAAGGTCTTCACAGTGAGGGTGACAGAGCACAGGAGGATGGAACCGGGTTCTTCTCATTGTCATCTAGTGATAGGACAAGGGGCAATGGGTGTGAGCTGGAACAGAGGAGGTTCCATATAAATATGAGAAGGAACATCTTGATGGTGACGGTGACAGAGCCCTGGAACAGGCTGCCCAGCAGGGTTGTGGAGTCTCCTTCTCTGGAGATGTTTAAGACCCTCCTGGATGTGTTCCTGTGTGACTTGGTCTAGGTGATCCTGCTGTGTCAGGGGCATTGGACTAGATGATCTTTCGAGGTTCCTTCCAATCCCTAATGACTCTATGACTTGGTCTAGGTGATCCTGCTGTGGCAGGGGGATTGGACTAGATGTTGTTTCGAGGTCCCTCCCAATCCCTGATGTTCTGTGAGTTCTGATGCAGCTCAGTGTGAAGGATGCTCTCCTGCTCCCTTTAAGCCATTGTACACACCCTTAAAAGGTTCTTCAGCAGCTGAGCAAAAGCCATTTTCTTTGCTACAACATTCCTCATGAGAAAATGGGGGAGAAGACCCCTACTAACACAGACTGCACCTTTTTTTTTCTAATTAAGACATCAACCTAGATCAGGTCTTACATTTCATCTCTCTCTGGCATCTTAAAATGGACTAGATGATCTTTCGAGGTCTCTTCCAATCCCTAATGATTCTATGATTCTGGTGTGGCAGGAGGATTGGACTAGATCTTTTGAGGTCCCTTCCAATCCCTAATGGTTCTATGATTGATCACCAGCCATTTGAGCCTTTTTGCCTGGCCTTAGCACAGCAGATTTAATGTTCTGCAAAGAGAGGAAACAACACCCTGGGTAGCTCCTTAAAAGACTCGAAATGCCCAAGCAGTGAGGCAATCAGTAGAGGACAACACAGGTAACTTAGAATATTCCATTGCACCTTTCTGATGTTAAGTGACTGTGATTATACTGTCCACTTTTGGGTGTATCTTCAACTCCCTTTAGAGTGTTCTCTGTGTAGCCTCCAGAAACATCCATTCTTTGATGTCCAGAAGCATCTGTTCCAGAAACATCTTCTAATCTAAAATAGAAGAAACAGCACTACCAGGGCACAAATCAAAATCAGAGACAAGTTGACAGTCTCCAGCACATCCCTCACACTCCAAGACCACCTTGTTGGTTTAAAACAGCTTTCAGGGAGAGAAGGAATGTTCACACGAGCTCTTACTAAACTTAACAGTTTAGTTCTACTGGAATGGATGGTTAGATGGGCCAGCACCCATTGATTGTGCTATCACCTCAGAGCATGAAACCAATTCACTTGCAAGCAGTCTGTGCTTCATTAGCATTATAAGTGCTGCAAGAAAATAATTAGCTCCTAGTGCACTCTACAGCTAAATCACTGGAGCAGAAGTCAACGTTAAAACAGTCGATAGCTGGTCGCTTGGTCCTGTTTTATTAATGCTGCTTGGATTTGTGCAGTTTGCAACCTGGGTTTTATCTGCCCATCCTGAAGGCCAACAGCATCCTGGGGTGGATCAGAATGGGGGTGGTTAGTAGATCGAGAGACGTTCTTCTCCCCTTCTACTCTGCACTGGAGGGACCACATCTGGAGTATTGTGTCGAGTTCTGGGTCCTTCTGTTCAAGAAGGACGTGGAGCAGCTGGAGGGAGTCCAGCGTAGAGCAATGAGGATGATGAAGGAGGTGGAGCACCTCCCTTATGAGGATAGGCTGAGGGAGCTGGGTCTGTTTAGCTTGGAGGAGACTGAGGGGTGACCTCATTAATGTCTATAAATATGTGAAGGGTGGGTGTCAGGAGGATGGAGCCAGGTTCTTCTCAGTGTCATCTAGTGATAGGAAAAGGGGTGTGAGCCAAAACAGAGAGGTTCCACATCAAGATGAGAAGGAGCTTCTTCCCAGTGAGGGTGATGGAGCACTGGAAGGGGCTGCCCATGGTGGTTGTGGAGTCTCCTTCTCTGGAGAAGTTTAAAACCCACCTGGATGTGTTCCTGTGTGACTTGGTCTAGGTGATGCTGCTGTGTCAGGGGGATCTGACGAGATGATCTTTGGAGATCCCTCCCAATCCCTAATGTTCTGTAGTTCTGTGACATGACGCCACAAGCTTCACCACAGCGACACCGATCCCATACCTGTGCACTACAGTTGACAAAGGCCACCATCTGTCTAAACCAGCAGCTGTCTGGGGAATCAGTAATTTTCACATGTGCTAAATTTAATCACGGGGCACCACGGGACCCTTTGCTGGCAGACCTCAGAGAGGGGAAGGAAGAGAATTTAAAACCAGGTGCCAGAGTCCTTATCAGCTGTGGCAGAGTAAAGGACATATCTCAGAACTACTGTGAGGCAGGAGGTCTCTGCAATCAGCAGCCCTGCAGCAGGCAGAACTGCTGCCTTCACACTTCAAGTGCGTTGGTGCTGAGGAGGTCAGAGCAGCTGGTGACCCCCTTCTTCTATGTGACTAATGGCTCCCGCGTCCTTGATTTTCATCGGGCACAATCACACTGGTTGGAACGTCAGCAGGTGTGACTGAGCACAGAAGCCTGCCCATAGCCCCTGACTACATGTATAGATATGATTTATGTGATATTTACATAAGGGGAGAGCCCACTCACTATTTTTCACGCAGAGCAGCTGCACTACCTTCACAGCCTGGATGCAGTGGCTGAACATCCAGTGCCTGAACATCCAGTGCCAAACTGATTTAGATGTTTTAAAATCATAAGGAATTGATGACTAGATCAATAAACTACTGCTGTGCTTATTGGTAACTCTGGAACTTCCTCCTCTAATTATTGAACCATCATCTCATATTAAAGTTTTAATCACAGGGTCATTCAGGTTGGAAAAGACCCTTGGGATCATCAAGTCCAACCATCAACCCTACTCACAGAATCACAGAACATTAGGCACTGGAAGGGACCTTGAAAGATCATCTAGTACAATTGTCCTGTCATAGCAGGACCACCTGGATATGTTCCTGTGTGACTTGGTGTAGGTGACCCTGCTGTGGCAGGGGGATTGGACTGGATGATCTTTTGAGATCCCTTCCAATCCCTAATGATTCTACGATTCTATGATTAAGTTGCACAGGAATGTGTCCAGGCCAGTTTAAACATCTCCAGAGAAGGAGACTCCACAACCTCCCTGGGCAGCCCTTCCAGTGCTCTGTCACCCTCACTGGGAAGAAAGTCCTCCTCAGATTTATGAGGAACCTCCTCTGTTCCAGCTGACACCCACTGCCCCTTCTCCTATCACTAGATGACACTGAGCAGAGCCTGGTTCCACCCTCCTGACACCCACCCTTCACACATTTATAGACATTAATGAGGTCACCCCTCAGTCTCCTCTTCTCCAAGCTCAAGAGAGCATCATGAAATTTTTGCAGTGAAATTCTCAACCTTGTAGCCACCTGTGACTCAGCATCAGAAGCAGTGGTGAGGTCTTTGCATTTCAGACCAGTCTGTGTGATCTTCTCCCATAACTTGATGTGGTAACTCTGAAGACACAGCACTCTTTGATAGTCTTCCATTTAAATATGTATTATGTGGAGAGCTGCCTCCTCCTCGTTGCTTTGAGTTTTCCCCTTGCTTGCTTACTCATAGGCAGCCTAGTTCTTATCCTGGAGTTGTCGCTCACACCCTTGCCCCATGCCAGCAAAGATTTATAGACCTGCACCATATCTACCCTGGTAGTTGTGTCTTTTTCAGGCAGAAAAGTCTGTATCGAGCTATTCCTTGCACAGAAGCTGTCCTGAGGCTTTTATCATATTTTATGTGCATTGAGTTTCATCTGCTCTTTTATCTTCGTGCTGCGTCATTAGAGCTGTCTACGATTCCTCATTGTCATACCTTACCTTCACCCTTATCTTTTCTATTCTGAGTGACTTCCTTTGCTGATTTCTTCCTTCAGCTTGAATCCGGAGCATTTATTCCCCTTTATCAGCACAGGGCACGTCTCCTGGTTTCATGGTACCTTCTTTATGAGCTTTTGGTGAGGAAGCTTGTCAAAGTACTTTTAGAAAGGCAAACACATGGAGCAATCAGACCTTCTTTGTCCATTTGCTTTGTTTCCAGCACAATGTAGGTTCCACATCAATAGGAGAAGGAACTTCTTCTCAGTGAGGGTGACAGAGCACTGGAACAGGCTGCTCAGGGGAGTTGTGGAGTCTCTTAAGACCGAGATGTTTAAGACCCGCCTGGACTTGGTCTGGGTGATCCTGCTGTGGCAGGGGGATTGGACTGGATGATCTTTCGAGGTCCATTCCAATCCCTAATGATGGTTCTGTGGTTCTGTCAGTATCTGCCGCTTGGAACTGCAGCTCTTCTGAGGCTCTGCAAACATCCAGTGAGGTGAGGACTGTCTTTGGTGACAGATTATGGCAGAGAGACTGAGACAGGTCTAGTGTAGGTTTGTGTGAGATTCTGGTTCACAACTCTAGCAGCTAAAAACTACAAGCCGTTGCGCCTCACTTGGTAGCCGAAGAGTAAATAGTGTAAAAATGCTGGCAAATAATGGCAAGTGGCTTGGCAAACACATATGCCAACTCCTTCAACACCCACAGGTGTAACACCCCCAGCCCCACAGATCTGTGCTCATTCCAGCAGCACAGCAGGGCATCAACCATCTCCTCTTTAATTGTGATCCCCTCATTCCACTTCTCCTGGCTCATGGGGCTGCGTGTCCAGGGAACAACTAGTTCTATCGTGAAGGACTGAGGAGCACCTGAGCCTTTCCCCCTTCCTTTGTCACCACGTTTCCTCCCCCATCCTTCTACTCTTCACATACTTATAGAAACCCTTTTTTATTGTCCTTAACAGCTGTAGCTAGGCTGAGCTCTAGCTGGACTTTGCTTCTCCTAATTTTCTCCCTGAGCAGCCTCATGACATCTTTNGGTGCCCCTGAGCAGAGCCTGGTTCCACCCTCCTGACACCCACCCTTCACACATTTATAGACATTAATGAGGTCACCCCTCAGTCTCCTCTTCTCCAAGCTCAAGAGAGCATCATGAAATTTTTGCAGTGAAATTCTCAACCTTGTAGCCACCTGTGACTCAGCATCAGAAGCAGTGGTGAGGTCTTTGCATTTCAGACCAGTCTGTGTGATCTTCTCCCATAACTTGATGTGGTAACTCTGAAGACACAGCACTCTTTGATAGTCTTCCATTTAAATATGTATTATGTGGAGAGCTGCCTCCTCCTCGTTGCTTTGAGTTTTCCCCTTGCTTGCTTACTCATAGGCAGCCTAGTTCTTATCCTGGAGTTGTCATTCACACCCTTGCCCCATGCCAGCAAAGATTTATAGACCTGCACCATATCTACCCTGGTAGTTGTGTCTTTTTCAGGCAGAAAAGTCTGTATCGAGCTATTCCTTGCACAGAAGCTGTCCTGAGGCTTTTATCATATTTTATGTGCATTGAGTTTCATCTGCTCTTTTATCTTCGTGCTGCGTCATTAGAGCTGTCTACGATTCCTCATTGTCATACCTTACCTTCACCCTTATCTTTTCTATTCTGAGTGACTTCCTTTGCTGATTTCTTCCTTCAGCTTGAATCCGGAGCATTTATTCCCCTTTATCAGCACAGGGCACGTCTCCTGGTTTCATGGTACCTTCTTTATGAGCTTTTGGTGAGGAAGCTTGTCAAAGTACTTTTAGAAAGGCAAACACATGGAGCAATCAGACCTTCTTTGTCCATTTGCTTTGTTTCCAGCACAATGTAGGTTCCACATCAATAGGAGAAGGAACTTCTTCTCAGTGAGGGTGACAGAGCACTGGAACAGGCTGCTCAGGGGAGTTGTGGAGTCTCCTTCACTGGAGATGTTTAAGACCCGCCTGGATGTGTTCCTGTGCCACTTGGTCTGGGTGATGCTGCTGTGGCAGGGGGATTGGACTGGATGATCTTTCGAGGTCCATTCCAATCCCTAATGATGGTTCTGTGGTTCTGTCAGTATCTGCCGCTTGGAACTGCAGCTCTTCTGAGGCTCTGCAAACATCCAGTGAGGTGGGGACTGTCTTTGGTGACAGATTATGGCAGAGAGACTGAGACAGGTCTAGTGTAGGTTTGTGTGAGATTCTGGTTCACAACTCTAGCAGCTAAAAACTACAAGCCGTTGCGCCTCACTTGGTAGCCGAAGAGTAAATAGTGTAAAAATGCTGGCAAATAATGGCAAGTGGCTTGGCAAACACATATGCCAACTCCTTCAACACCCACAGGTGTAACACCCCCAGCCCCACAGATCTGTGCTCATTCCAGCAGCACAGCAGGTCATCGACCACCTCCTCTTTAATTGTGATCCCCTCATTCCACTTCTCCTGGCTCATGGGGCTGCGTGTCCAGGGAACAACTAGTTCTATCGTGAAGGACTGAGGAGCACCTGAGCCTTTCCCCCTTCCTTTGTCACCACGTTTCCTCCCCCATCCTTCTACTCTTCACATACTTATAGAAACCCTTTTTTATTGTCCTTAACAGCTGTAGCTAGGCTGAGCTCTAGCTGGACTTTGCTTCTCCTAATTTTCTCCCTGAGCAGCCTCATGACATCTTTATAGTCCTCACGAGATGTCTGCCTCCCCTTCCACTGGCCATAAAGCCTCCAGAATTACTGGTCACCTCCCTGATCTTCTTGCTTTAGGACTGAAGAGCGATTATCTGCAGGGTTCACTTGATGGGTTTGACTCACGTGGGGATACGCTGCCGGTGGTGCTGACAGATGGTTAACTCAACCATCATTGATATCACATGGATTAAGTCCTGGCGGATCGGGAGGAATTTATTAAAGGCTTAACCATTGTCTCCTCCTTAAATTGATTCCTGCTTATTTATGGCTTTTAATAGAAGTCACGCTCATCATCAGTCACCTTCTCTTCAATACACGGTGCTAGAAGATCTGTTGAGACTAAACCAGCTACGTTCACACACCTTCAGCTGAGCCCGTGTGCTTCAATAAGATGAACAGGGAGGAACCACCCAGTGTCAGGGTGCAGATGCCCACTGGTTCTAAGGGCTTGGTGACTGGAGGCACCAGTTAGTAAAAGCAGAGATTTCAGCTAGACTCAGACTGCCCTCTTCCAGTGTTGTTTCTTGTCCCAGAATGGAAAATACAGCAGAAGTTTCAGTGCACAAGGAAGGGGTGTTTTTTTCACATATTAGATCAATTCTCATCAGACCATGCTATGAGTCCAGATTGCTCTGGTGGCACTGAGAGAAGCTGGAGACTGGCCTTTTCATGGAACCCATCAGAAGGAACAACAGTGCAAAGACCCAAGTATGGGGGCTGAGAGAGCTTCTTCCAGGGCTGGAGGATAAAGCATCTCTTGGCTGATTTCAGTTTAGAAGTCTGTTAATTAACTCACAAGGTAGATGTTGTCGGTTCAACCACCTCTGTGTGTGCAGCTGGACTGCAGCATGACACAATAATTCTGATTTTAAAAAACCTTGGCTTACGTGTCAGATGTCAGCAGGACTGTGGGTTCCAGCTACCTGGAGTTTGTAGCCTCAAATAGGGCTGTTTTATCTGAGACACATGCAATCCCCCAATTTTACGTCATTATCCTGGATAACCCAGCTGGACAACTGCTTCCAGGAAGGCTGGTACCTGAAGGTTAGATGCTACAATGTGCTTCACTACATTGCTCAGCTGTCCATGGTGGAGCTGAATCACAGACTCATAGACTCGTGGAGGGAGGTCTAGAGTCATATAATCATAGAGCCATTAGGGATTGGAAGGGACCTCAAAAGATCATCTAGTCCAATCCCCCTGCCACAGCAGGATCACCTAGACCAAGTCACACAGGAACATGTCCAGGATGCCATGGTGGATCCCAATACAGATGTATTTAGGCTCCTAAGAAGTTTTGACATGTCTTCTGCGATGAATTTAAAGAAATAGACAAAAAAATGAAGTTCTCCCAAGTTGTGTACACCAGAGATGCTTCGTATTTAATGAAAGGTATCACCTGGTGCTGGCTTCCTGTGGTCCTTTTTATTAAGTGTCACTTTTCAGTGCACTCCATGAGAGAATTATAATAAGCTCTGACACACTTACTGCACAGAACCCGTTAAAATCATCGTCTGTCCTTGCCCTGTGAAAATGTGCCCCCCGAGAGGTGGTGTGAGCATTGATTTTTTTTCAAAATAAAGAAGAAAATTAACAGCCAGAAAAACTTAAACTTCTGCATTAAAAAAAATAAACAAAAGGAAGAAGGAAAAAAAGAACAAGTCTAAAATTTCAGAGGTCACACATGTCACTGTGATGCTTCATCTATCTGGCTACTACATTAGAGTCCACTTTGTTCTGGTGGCCCTGAAAGAAGCTAGAGATTGGCCTTTTAACGGAAGCATCTCTTGCCTGATTTCAGTTTAGAAGTCTGTTAATTAACTCAGATAAGGGTAATTAGCACAGCACCACAGAGCAATGTCACGCTTCTTCCAGGGCCTGAAAGAACTTAGTCACCCAGCTGGGTGCCCTACGGTTCTGCCTCACATTAAATCTTGAGAAGATCCTCCTGTTTGATAGGAACATGGGGACCTTTGTCACCTTTGAGGGGCTGAGTCCATGCTGCAGGCAGGTGCCTGCAGTACTCAGAGGCTGAGAGCTTGTGCTTCTGCATCTATCCCCAAGGCCAGACACACCAGGACTTATATCTAAATGATGTAAAAGACCAAGATGGATCTTGCTGCCTTGGAAACCCCAAAGTATGGGCCATTCATAGAAGACCTCAGATCAGTCTATTTTCTGACATTCACAAAGTCAGAGATCAATAAACTCAAGTTGAGTTGTGAAAGGTTGAAAGAGTTAAGTGCTTCTCAGCTGATTCTGGCAACTCCACTTATGAGCAGTGACTTCAGTTTGCCTGAGGGGCCAGTGTGTCATTCCTGTGTTAGTCACAATTCAGTTATGTGGTTCTGCACAGCTGTCATGAGTGTCAAACAGAGGGCAAAATATACATCTATACATCTGGATGAGCTTTCTATTTGATTTGGTGGAGAAACTTCAGCATGAACACAGCAGTAAGACTTAGAGATGTCTATCTTACCTCTGAAAGTTGAGTTCCTGATGCCACACGAGATGCTCCAGCAAGCGACTCTGAGAAAGCCCCATCACTAGAATTCAGGACTCAGATAAACAAGGACTGTGGATTCAGGTTCTCACTTTGACTCAGCAAACACAGAGCTTTTCAGCCCTCAAGCTGGGACTTCATCAACAATACATAATCCGGCGTGTCAGGGTAAGATTATAGCTTAGAACACCCACAACACAATTACAACTAATTTCTCTCGTGGTGTGTCACCACTGCCCATTCATGCTCTAGAATAAAGCCCAAAGGCTCTCTTTAGAAATGGACTGTCGGTGACAGCCCTGCTGAAAACTCTGCCATGAGCGGAGCCTTAAATCACAGCGTGACTGCAGCGTCTCAAAATGAAGTCAATCCAAAATAATTGAAGCCTTTCTAAAGATCTGACTCAGGTTTTGGCGTTGATTCTGCTCGTGTCCAACTGTGAACAGACAAAGGAATGATGTCTTACTCAAATTAGCTACTAATCCTCTAAGTCAGCTCAAAAAAACCAACCCTGTATGCATGTTTCCAATTGTTTATGCTTGAAAATCCTGCTTTTAAATAGAAGTACGTAAACATCACCCCATCCACTGTAAAGTAAAAGCTGGTCCTTATTTGAAGTAGATACGAGACTATAGTTCACGAGCTGGACAGTGTTGAGATCACCCTGTCCCCTCCCAAGGCAGGTTCAGCCACAAGTCAACTTGCACCGGTGCTGATAGATGCTTCAAAACATCATTTTTTGTCTTTTTTCACAGAAAATACAAGGAAGAGCTTATTCCTTTTGCCTCTGTAGCTTCTTGTTTTGAAATGTGAACTCAGGTCTGCCTGAGGTTTTCTTTTCCAAACCAAACACCTCCAAAGCTTCCTTCAGCTTCCCCCCACTCACAGTAACTTCAAAATCATGCTTGCAATGCCCATGTCTCCAACCCTGCCTGCTTTAGTGCAACTTGACATCAAACACTGATCACAGGTCTGCTCATCTATCGCCAGGAAGAATTCATTCCTGTCCTGCACTCATAGTTTTCAAAAACAGTAATAAAACAAGAGCCTTTTTAACACAGAGCTCACTACTGGGTTGCGTTGGATCGATTTACGTTTGACATATATCAACAACTATTTGTTTAAAGTTGTCTTTCTTCTGTCTTCTACCATCTTCCAGGTGTTTATTGCTTGCTTCATTATATTTCACTTTCTTTCTACAAAGTAGAGGTGGCAACTCACTACAGTGCCAAAACACTCAGTGATACCAGGCGCCTGTAGTTCCACCATAGTTTGTGCTCTTCCAAATGATGGCCACTTGCCCTGATGACACAGCCCAGAGGGTTATGGATGGCTCTTACTAACCTCGTGCAAGTTAACATGGTGTCAGCAAATGCTTTTAATGTGCTCTCAGCTGCTCTAGAACTGATGCTGCAGAAGACCTCAGCTCTGTGGTTTGTCTGCCAGCTGCTCTAGAACTGATGCTGCAGAAGGCTTCAGGTCTGTGGTTTGTCTGCCAGCTGCTCTCAGCTGCTCTAGAACTGATGCTGCAGAAGGCTTCAGGTCTGTGGTTTGTCTGCCAGCTGCTCTCAGCTGCTCCAGAACTGATGCTGCAGAAGGCTTCAGCTCTGTGGTTTGTCTGCCAGCTGCTCTCAGTTGCTCTAGAACTGATGCTGCAGAAGGCTTCAGCTCTGTGGTTTGTCTGCCAGCTGCTCTTAGTTGCTCTAGAACTGATGCTGCAGAAGACCTCAGCTCTGTGCTTTGTTTGCCAGCTCCTCTCAGCTCCTCTAGAACTGACTGATGCTGCAGAAGACCTCAGCTCTGTGGTTTGTCTACCAGCTGCTCTCAGCTCCTCTAGAACTGATGCTAGAGCTCAGCTCTATGCTTTGCTTGCCAGCCTGGATGCCTGAGATACTCAAGGACATCTCAAGTTGCACTAGACAGCTATGGTTAGGCAACCAAATCCCATCTCTAAATCTCAGCAAAAGGAATGTCATCCAAAATTCTAAGATGTGGTTTGAATTCCAGACAAAAATTAAAAGCTGATGAACATTTGCACATGGGAACTGAAACTGTAAAAAACATAACTAAAGCCTTAAAACATGTGAAGGTAAAAAAATCTACTTGAAGAAGAGCTGCTCCTTAACTGTTGTGAAATCCATGCAGAAAGCCTTCCTCTGCAGGCAGAAAAGAAGTTGTGTCCCCACAGGACTCATGGAGGCTCTTCATCTTTGCAGTGATTTCAAATTTGCCTTTAAGGCTACACAAGAGGTAGCTTTCTCTAAATTCAGTCTATGCTGAAGAGTGACTTGTTGTCCATAAACTGACAAAACATGTCTGCAAGATTGATGAGGTCCAAAGCTAGGTGCAAGGGAAGAATGAAGATGATGAACAAATATGTCTGTGAGGGTGAAAGGGATGTGAGGAGGTGGAGCCCAGCACATGCACACTCCAACCACACTCTGCAACGGGGGGTTTCCAGTGCACTTCACATGGCATGAACAGCAAAGGTGCAGCTGTTGATCCAGTTGATGATCCAGTTGACTTTTTTTGGTGCCTCCATATCAGCCTTTTGAAGGATGAGCCAAACACCACGAGAGCTGCCATCTGATGCCTGTTTCTTGAACTTCTGCTTCTTGCTTTCATCACTGCCACGCGACAGCTGCCAAGTTAAACAATTCTTGCTTCTCTTTGTTCACTTGAGCATAAAGACACAGGTCTGTGGTCTTGCATAGCTATTTAATTATTTGGAATAAACATAATAAGAGTGAAAGGAACTGCAAAAAGTGGATAAATCATTTTCTTTTCATCCTCTTCATTGCTTAATTAATAGTGCATGGAGGCAGGGCACAGTAGAGACATTAGAAAAGATTCAGTCTGGTTGTTATCACTCTCTAATTAGCACTGCATGTGGGTAGGTACAGCAGAGACACTAGAAAAGCTTCAGTCTTCTTGTTATCACTCTTTAATTAGCACTGCATGGAGGTAGGTACAGCAGAGACACTAGAAAAGCTTCATTCTTCTTGTTATCACTCTTTCTCACAGTGCTAGTATGTGCATCTTTTTTGTTGTTAAGTCTTGATGCATGAAAATAGAGTACGAGGTATCTGAGCTATCTGATAGAGGGGCTCAGTCATCCACAAGGACCTAAAAAACATCTTCCAGCTGCACAGTGCCTTGCCAGCCTCATCCTTCTTTCATCTCTACCTGTACTGCCACATAACAAGCACTCTCCTGTTTTATCATGCTGAGACAGACCTTCTCCATCAGATGCTGGGCTGACCTGGGGAAAAGCACCTGCCAATTAAATCCTCATGGGTTCTGCAAAGCTACATGTAAATGCTTTTTATCACAGTCACAGAACCACAGAACATCAGGGATTGGAAGGGACCTCCAAAGATCCCACTGCCACAGCAGGATCACCGAGTCCAAGTCGCACAGGAACACATCCAGGTGGGTCTTAAACATCTCCAGTGAAGGAGACTCCAAGTTAATTCAATGTCCTTTTATCTTCCCTGAGAAGATTTAAAAAAAAGCAGAGAACCAATATTCCTCTGGAATTAGTGATGAGCAGCAGGATAGTAAGTAGTGACTCGTCCGCGCCGTAGGTGATCGCACCAGCGCGCTTGAACCGCGCAGCTAAACCAAGCCATGTCATTCACTCCAACAGTGCCTCAGTTCAAGTATAATTGTCCTGAAGCCTTTATCCAAGAAATGCCCATCAATTACAGAATGAGTCGTCACCCAAAAGGAGAAAGAACTGAAGAAATACAATTAACTACAGTGTACTTACACGGGACAAAGCAGGCAGCAAATGCTTCCGTGGGAGCCTTAGCAGGAGTCGTGATGCAACGAGCTGGTGCTTGAGTGGAGTCCACAGAGTATTGAGACTTGAGTTATGGAAAGACTCATGCCCATAGCCCTCTGCAAGCATGAAACACAAGCTCGTGTATCCATGCATTTAGAAATCAGCTCCTGTACGTAGTTCCTAGGCCTGTTGTGTCCTACTTTTGTCTAATCTTTAGTCCCATCACACAAGAAGAGATGAGAAGGACACTGCAGAGAGAAGATCCTTGTGTGCTTTGAGGATTACATGATTAATACGCATCTTCCATGAGAGAATTATAGAATGATAGAATCACTAGGGATTGGAAGGGACCTCGAAAGATCATCTAGTCCAAGTGGGTAACTCAAGACTGGAGGTACTTGCCCTATGATTTTGCCTATTTCACTCTTACCAAACTCTTTGTATCCCAGGCTTTTTCTTCAAAATGGGATTTATCTATTAGAAGTTATCTACAAGGGCTGCTGAAGGAAAGAGTCTCTGCTTTCCCAGTGGCATCTGTCATGTAAAGCAGTGAAAAAAACCCCACTTGAGGTAACCAGACGCAGTGGAACCTTTAGTGTTCAGAATAGTTAAAGGAAGATGTAAACCACAGTAGATCTGAAACACAGAACGAAGCCGCTGTGACGCCAAAATTAATTACAAAACACAATAGAAAACTCTCATGGCTGAAGTTTGTGATTTTCTGCCCAGAATACTAATCACCACTGAATTCCTGTTCGATTTTAAAATATTTTCATCTAATCCATTTAGGTGGAATTCTAAGTGGATTAGAATTCAGGAATTCGGAGCTAGAGTTTCTCATGAGAAGATTCACTTTGAAGTACTACCAAGATCATTAATTATATGTTTTGAGTGTTGGTTTGTTACCTGGATTGTTATACTGCTTGATAACTTCATAAATTTGTACATTATTAATGGCAAAATAAATTAGAAACTGAAAATCCATAATTATTAATTATATGTTTTGAATGTTGTTTTGTTATATTGATTTTTATACTTTTTGATAACTTCATAAATTTATACATTACTAATGGTAAAATCAATTAGAAACGGCAAATTCATAATTATTAATTATATGTTTTGAATGTTGTTTTGTTATATTGATTTTTATACTTTTTGATAACTTTATAAATTTATACATTACTAATGGCAAAATCAATTAGAAACTGAAAATTCATAAAGTACCATAAGACATGTTGATAAATCAACTAAAATCCTGACGTGAAACAGCAATCAGAAACACAGAGACTGGTCCAGAGATGGAGAAATTCACCAGAATAACTTGCCCTGCATCAGTAACTACTGGTCCAGGCTGCACTGTGTGAAGGTGGCTCAATTGTATTGATAATGCAAATGAATAATCTTGACACCAGTCAACTTCCTCTGAGTTAAACTGATTATAAAGAGACTGTTTGGATCCTTTCTGTAGAGAGTGGGAATGCTGCCCTTCCATGAGCGAAGCGTTGAACCAAGCTCTAGTCAAAGTCAAAGTAGGCTTCGAGTGTTTGGTGGGACCAACAACCATCTTGAAAGTTATTGTACAGACACTGTTTGAATCCTTTCTGTAGACTGTGGGAACGTTGTCCTTCATAAATGAAGTGTTGAACCAAACTCTAGCCAAAGTCAAAACAGGCTTAGGTATTTGGTTTGACCAAAAACCATCTCCAAAATGATTATAAAGACACCATTTGAATCCTTTCTGTAGACAGTGGGAATGTTGCCCTTCCATGAGCGAAGCGTTGAACCAAACTCTAGTCAAAAAGTCAAAGTAGGCTTAGAGTGTTTGGTGAGACCAACAGCCATCTTGAAAGTCTAAATTAAAACTCAAAACAATCCAACCACCCAACAAAAACAAAATAATAGGGCACAAAACACAATAGAGTCAATTCCAAAGCTCTTCACCTGAGTGGAAGGGTGACAGCTCTCACAAAGGAGGCTCAGGTGATGATGGCCATTCCAATGTGATTAGGGGTCAAGACCATTCAGCGTTAATTGACTTAGTCAAACATTAAGTCATCACTGGCTGAACACACCTGGTCCTATTCCAGTTTAGGAGTTGAGCTGTCCGTACAGTGGAGAAGTCAGCCTTCCCAGCTGTGTGCCAGCCGGCCTGTGCTGCCCACCACGGTAGCTAGCCAGCCACACTAGTCTAGTGACATTTCTAGAAGGATGCCTGGATGTGACTGCAGAGTTCATTGAGTTTTCTTTTCTGCTTCGTAAACCGCTGCAATGCACTTCACAGGTTTTTATTTAGAGGAGGAAATGAAGTGATTATATTCTGCTGTTCCAAGCCAAATTCTCTTTGGGGATTATGTTCCATTCTAACAAAAAAGCTGTAAAAATAATGCATTCTCGGTGCTTATTTCTCTGTTCTGATATTTTCCTACTTCAGAGGCATTTGTTTCCTTCACCGTTCCTCTGTGAAATGAAAAACTGACGATGGAAATTGACTTCAAGTTTGTTCCTGCAAACACGACCACAAATGCTTGAAGAGCTCCCAAAGTGGGTTTTATTTCTGCAGCCTCTGCAGGCAAAAGAAGACGCGGTTGAGCTTCGTCTGGGCAAACGAGGGGTTGTGGAGTCTCCTTCTCTGGAGATGTTTAAAACCTGCCTGGATGTGTTCCTGTGTGGCTTGGTCTAGGTGGTCCTGCTGTGGCAGATGATCTAGATGATCCTTCAAGGTCTCTTCCAATCTCTAATGACTCTGTGATTGTAAGTGATGATCTGATGATCCTTGAAACCAAAAGATTTTTACTCACTCTGCCTCTGAAAAGTTCTCTCTTGTCAAAAGTCATGATAGAGCAGTGAGCAGCGTGGTGGGGTAAATCTAACTTTTGAATGGTGTGGAGCAAAGGATCCTTACAGGTCCATGAGGAGCTCAGGAACGGCTCTACTTTCTTTAACGGTGTAAAGAAGACCATGTTCTCCTGTGGCTGTGTCTCAGCCATCAATGTCTTCTCAGAGACACGCACACGAGTGTCAATGTAGTTGTTTCTCTTCCAGCGTTTTGCTCTGGTTCAGAATTTCAGGGGACTGCTCTGGCCACCTGTCAGAAGAGCCAGGCTGCACGGTGTGCTCCTCATGCAGGCAAGCAGAACACATCAGCGCCGCGATCGCCGCGCTCTCGGTCTACGTGCAATGCGAAGTGAGCACACAGAGAAGATCAAAGGCACAACTCTCTCTCATCTTGCTTTTCTCAGCCTTTCAACTCCTTACCTTCGCTTGGCAAAGGCAGCTCCAGTAGTTCATTTTAGAGCAGCAAGGGTCTGTTTTGGAGAGGATGGTGAATCTGCCCTGTGCCATGGTTCTCACAGGATTAGCCATAAAAAGGATGGGGAATAAACAAGTGCACACCGGGACCTTTGGGAGGGTGCTGTAGACTTGAGAGTGTCGTGGTTGCTAGGGAGGATGATGTGCAAAGAGCCTTTGTTCCAGGTAGAACAATGGGTACTTTAAGCCCACCACACTAATTAAGTCTGTTCTTTCCAGCTTCCATGACATAGGTGTTTAATCACAGGCAACTTCATTTCTCCTTATCCATCAGCGCAAAGTAGCTGTAAATGTGCACGACGGGATCTGGGCGAGCACTCAGCTTCTTGGTGTCCAGGGCAGTGAGCTCTGGCCTGGTGGGCGTGAGGGAGCAGAGCCCCACACAGCTGGAGCACTGCTTGAGCTGCACAGACATTTGTATTTGATGGGACAAACACATTTCCACACATGGACTTTGGGAAACACTAAAAACAAAGGCACGGAAGCCACCTGAGCACCCGCTTCCCACCGCTTCTTTGTTTCCCACTCCAGGAGATCCAGAGGACTGCAGACAAAATTCATCAGGAGGCTATGGGGAGGATTTGTTTAAATTAACAAATTAATGGGTTTCCTAGCCTTATTAATCCTTCTATTCAGCACGAAATGGAGACTCATAATAACTATTGTACTTCTCTGTGCGTAAACGTGCTGCGATCACGCGACAACAGCATCGTTATCTGCAAACACAGATTTGGTTTAAAGAGGAGTCGTAATTACTAGGGGAAAGTTAGACATAACAGCATCTGCCTGTGCTGTAAGAGGAGCCAGCAAGGGAGAAGGCTGCTCTGGCTGAACAGGGACCTTCTGCTGGGCCTCAGGAAAAGGAATTAGAGGAAAGGGCAGGGAGGTTGGAACTGGGTGATCCTGTGGTCCCTTCTACCTCTGACTGATTCTATGACTCGGTCTAAGTGATCCTGCTGTGGCAGAGGGATTGGACTGGATGATCTTCCAAGGTCCCTTCCAATCCCTCATGATTCTATGACTTGGTCTGGGTGATCCTGCTGTTGCAGAGGGATTGGACTGGATGACCTTTTGAGGTCCCTTCCAATCCCTAATGTTTCTATGATTCTGTAATCTCAAGAACAGTCCAGGGGTACAGGGCATGCAGAAAATCAGGATGGCAAAAGCCCAGTTAGAATCATTCTGGCCACGGGTTGATTCTACAACTACATCAACAGCTAAAAGAGAGTCTGTTACCGCACGTGGAGGGGAGTGCTGTCACCAAGGGTGAAGAGACAAGGCTGAGGTACTTCATGACTTACTTGCCTCAGTCTTTAACGACCAGTCCAATTCTCCTCAAGGTACTCAGACTCCTGAGCTGAAAGACAGGCACGCTGTGCAGGATACACTGCCCATAATCCAAGAGTAAGAAGCTAGCAACTTGTCACCTGGACACACACAAGTCCATGGGGCCAAAGGGGATCCATCAGAGTGCCCAGGGAGCTGACAGAAGAGCTTTCCAAGCCACTCTCTGTTATCTATCCAGCTAAGAGAGGAGCTCTCAGATGGCTGGAGGCTGCTAATGTGACACCAATCCACAAGAAAGGGCAGAACTTTGATCTGGGCAGCGAGGGCAGCCTGCCTTCAGTTTCAGGGAAGACTATGGAGCAGTTCACCTGAGCACAGTGAAGCACAAGACAGCTGGGGGGACAGGGCCAGCCAGCACAGGTTTCTGAAGGCAGGTCCTGCTTGATCAACTTGATCTCCTTCTGTGACCAGGCGACCCACCTGGGGGACGGGGGGAAGGCTGAGGGTGTTGCTTACCTAGACTTCAGCAAAGCCTTTCACACAGTCTGCCACGGCGTTCTCCTGGAGAAGATGACATCTCATGGCTTAGACAAGTGCACTCACCGCTGGGTAAAAGATGTCTGAACGTGAGCCAGCAGTGTGCTCAGCTGGCCAAGAAGGCCAACAGTGTTCTGGCCTGCATCAGGAGTAGCGTGGCCAGCAGAAGTGATCATCCCACTGTACCTTGCACTTGTGAGGCCTCACCTCAAGCATTGTGCTCATTTGGGGGCACTTCTGTTCAAGAAGGACTAAGCTGGAACACGTTCAAAGAAGGGCAACAAAGAAGGGCTAGTGATAGGCCTGGAGGACAGGTCTTACGAGGAGTAGCTAATGGAACTGGTGTTATTTAGTCTAGAGAGAAGGAGGTTGAGGGGAGACCAGGTTGCTCTTTACATCTATCTGGAAGGAGGTTGGAATAAGGTGGGTGTTGGGCTCTTCTCCCTAGTGACTAATGATAGGACAAGAAGCAAGTGGCATTAAACAGCATCATGGGAGGTTTAGGTTGGACATCAGGAGAACACTCTTCCTTGAAAGAGTGGTCAAGTGTTGGATCAGGCTGTCCAAGGCAACGGTGTAGTCACCGTCATTGAAGGCAGTGTAGATGTGGCACAGAAATAACCTGTTGGTTTTTATTTACAAGAGGAGAAGAGCCATTTTCCCAAAATAGTTTCCTTCCTCCATGATTTATGGCCCAGGAAGACCCTGAAGCAGAGCTAATTGCAACAGATTTTTTAACCAAAGTTTGTCAAACTGAATCCACCTAAATTTTAGGATGCGCTGCTCTGAGGAAAGTTCATTGACATTTTGTAAAGAGCTACCATCAAATATTTAAAAACTGCCCTTTTTGTTTTGAGCTTAAGCCTTCTCCATTAACGTGCCCCTGAAAAGTGAGGTAGGAAGATATAGAAGGAAGAAGGACTTTTATTGCAGCAAAAATAAGTTTTCTGCAACTTTTCCCAAAATGAACTTTTTGATTTCTTTCTTTTTCAGACATTTATAGGACATCAAACCCATACCACCCACCTGGAAACCACAGAATCACAGGACATTAGGGATTGGAAGGGACCTCGGAAGATCATCCAGTCCAATCCCCCTCACACAGCAGGATCACCTAGAGCAAGTCACACAGGAACATGTCCAGGTGGCTCTTGAACGTCTCCAGAGAAGGAGACTCCACAACTCCCCTGGGCAGCCTGTTCCAGTGCTCTGTCACCCTCACTGGGAAGAAGTTCCTTCTCAGGTTGATGTGGAACCTTCTATGTTCCAGCTTACAGCCACTGCCCCTCATCCTATCACTGCATGACACTGAGAACAGCCCGGCTCCATCCTCCCAACACCCACCCCTCATTAAATGTTATTAAAAGTACACTTAGAGCAAGAAACTTTTAGTTTAGCTCTTAGTCTACATTCTTGTCACTGCTTAGACCAAGAAAAGAAAGAGTTTTAAAGTGCAAAAATTCTCCCACACTTTCCTTATCATCTCTAAACTTCTAAGTGTTCCAGAGCTCTTGTTTATCTGGTGCCATCGTCAATGATTCCCTCTCCCAGGTGCTCATCACACTGACTGTCACGGGTTCATTCAGTCAGAAAGAAATAAAACTCCACATACCTTTGGCCAGAACGAGTCTGATTCCAGATCCTGCGGCTTCATTATCTCCTGTGAAATGGAACTCGTGTGTCTTTTTAGTCAGTCCCAAAACTGGTTTCATTCTAAGCCTCTGCTGTACTTGGTAGTCAATTAATACAGTCCTATCACTGTAAAGGTGAAGCTTCTGCTACAGGATGACTGCATATGGGTGATGCCACCTGCCTAAAGTGCTCCTTCACTTAGAGAAGGAGTTCCTCTACCTGGGTGTGTCTCCCACAGGTGTGACAGCCACGCGCACCCTAGTGTCCCCCGATGCCTGGGTGGCTCTGCGTCTCCACTGGAGCTGTGTGTGGGAAGTGTGCTCACTGCAGCCCTGTCACTGCCTGGCTCTCATCAGCAGGTCCTGCAAAAGCTGCTCCTCCTGGCAGGTCTTTCCACTTCCTAGGCATTTTCCTGCATCAGGAAAACCTTATGAACTCCCCTGCACACTGAGATCTGCAGCTCTGCTGTGGAACAGGCCAGTTCCAGAGCAATTCCACTCAGATTTGAAAGCCACCACGTGCAAAAGGCTCTCAGGAGCTGGCTGGCCTCAGTCACACAGCTCTCAGTACAAAGAGCACAGAGGAAGGCTGGTGGGTAGCTGCAGGTATTTCAGACACAAACGATCTCGTTTAACTCTGTGGGGGACTGTACTGCAGGCAGCTACAGCTGAGCTATTCATCTCAACTTTCAATACAACCAGAGGAGAAACACATTCTTATGCATGATCCAGACAACTTATTTTAGACACCTGCTTTCAGACATCTCTTTCTTTCTACCACTTGCAGCGGGAGCCTAGACAAGCAGCCTGGATGCAGGGTTTTGTCCCAACAGTCGGGTGATTTGACTTTGATATTTTCTTCTTCATCCAGCATCATGTGGCATTTTCTGCAAGAAGTGATAGAAAATACTCGTATACAAACTGCTTCCCTGCTGAAAGACCCAGGAAGGCTGAAATCTGTGGTAAAAAAAGTCTAGACGAATGCTGAAAGATTGTTGGGCTGATAGGAAAATGCAGGGATCTTGGGATTTCAGTTGGTTAAAAATCCTGCCCAAAGCACAGTCAACATCAGCTTGCTCAGGGCTTGGCTCAGTGGGGTCTGAAATATTCCCAGGATGGACATGACTCGGGTTTTTTGGGCAACTTGCTCCACTGCCTGACTCTAACCTTGGGGAAAAGTTTCTCCTGCCTTGTTTGAGTTCACACTCTCCTCACATGCACCACTGTGAGGAGCCTCTCTCCATCTCCTCAATGGCCCCTTGTAGACGTTGGGGTAGTTGTTAATTGTCTGGAGAAACATCACTTTCCCAAGCTGAAAAGGATCAGCTCCCTGCCTGGGGCAAGCACCACAGCTCCATCATCTGTAAGACCCTCCACTAAGCTTCCTCCAGTTTGTCCACCTTTTTCCTATTTTGTGGAGCCAAAACTGGACACTGTCATGAGAACATTTCCTCAGTGCTCTGCCCATGAGAGATGTGAGGGCTGTGTGGCACCAGTCCCTGGGTGAATGAGGCAGGAACCCTGCAAGTGACTGCTCTGTGTGGAAGAGACTTAGCTAATCTGCCTTCCACATACCCAACACAACCTTGTCTCCAGAACTGCTCTGTCCATCAACAGGAGTCCTCAGGGGCACCCCTTCAGGTTTGCACAGAGGTTCAGCACAACTAGGATAAAGACTGGGTGTGGGTAGGTCTGGGGAAATCCTTCACAGCCTCTCTGCCTCTGTAAATTTTCGTGGAAGGGGGAACACCAGGAGGCAATGCCCAGGTGGTGTGTGCACATATGGGACTTGTCTAAAAACACCCACTGTCTGCAGCTGGCTTCAGTGAAGGGGCTTTCTGCTTCCTGAACTGCTATGAGAAAGCAAAAGGGGTGTTATTAGAAGTCAGAGAAGGTGATACCTCATCCAAAACTGATGACTGTGTGTCTGCATTCTCTCTTGTCCTTGGTTAGGAAGGATGATAAAATTTAGCTGTGGTCCAGCTGAATAACTATGAGATAGGATGTTGAGCATGAAAGCTTTACAGTTGTTCTACGTGGTATCACTCAGGAATCATAGAATCACTAGGGATTGGAAGGGACCTCGAAAGATCATCTAGTCCAATCCCCCTGCCACAGCAGGATCCCCTAGACCAAGTCACAGAGTCAGTCAAGGTTAGAAGGGATTCTACTAGTTTGCAGGGAGATAAGGATGTCATCAGCATATTTAAAGTACAGGAGCAAAAGCTACCAACATGATAACTGAAATTCCCACATGATCAACTTCTACAGGCTGATCCAAGGGCCATGGAATCATAGACAGACTGTTTAAATTAGCTGCATGACAGACATTTTCAAGCTAGCTTGTGGCAGCCTCCTTCAGGAAATTCTCTGCTGTCCTTGTGCAGCAGAAAGTAACCCAGAAAAAAAGAGCAGTGCACAAGAAACAGAACCAAAAAGAACACACCAAACCCCCCTACTTAGCAATGCTGATGATTAAACAAGGACTAAGAGTAAATATTTTTCCTGTTCCCCACTGAAGTGAAAATCTACCACCACTTGAGATGCTCCTAATTATAAACAAGTATTGGAAACCATCCCAGGCTCCCGAAGACATTCAGCCAATTTCTCCTGGAATAACAGAATGCTGGCATATACATCATAAAAATAGGCTTCTGTCACGGGTTTGTCCTGAGACAGAATTAACCAGTTAATTTAGTTACTGCGCTAATGGGCCTAAGCAAAAACAAAATGAGAAGGGTTTTAAAACCATTTACAAATTGCAGGCAAAAATCAACACTAGCTCAGTTTGGGGGAAAAGATAAACGAGACACTTTTAAATCACCCCACATTAAAACCCCACACAAAGACATCAAGAGATTAATCACATGTTCTTACATAACTGAGCCAAGCGGGCAGCACCAGACTCTCAAAGGAAGGGACTTGCAGCAGCTCCTTTTCCTCATGGAAACACCGAGTCCATTTAGTCCGTGCATACCTCATGCCTCAGCAGGCATTTTAAAGTTCATGTGGAGTCTCCTTCTCTGGAGACGTTTCAAACCCTCCTGGCCATGACCCTGTGTGACTGGGTCTAGGTGATGCTGCTGTGCCAGGGGGGTTGGACTGGATGATCTTTCGAGGTCCCTTCCAATCCCTGATGATTCTATGATTCTATAACATGAACAGAACAGCTGAGGCAGCAATACCTGAAAGTTGCTCCAACCACCTAGAAAACAAAGAGTGAACACCACAGCAGTTTAGCTACAGATTTGATTCATTAAGTCAAAAGGACGATGGGTTTTCACAAAACCAATTCAGAACTGACGCTGGGTGCTCACCCCATTTAATTCAATTTATTAAAAAAAAAGGAGGGGAAAATCAAAAGAGGAAAAAAAAAAATTAACGTCTGTCATAATCCTGTCATTTTTTTTTTAAATGTATAAAAGGCTGGATGTGATTTTTGCTCTAGAAGAACCGCATAGGTTTCCTGCTGGTAGCATATGCGTCGTTCAGTCTGCAGCGCCGATGACATTAACATATTCTTGAAAGTCATAAAACTCGTGTCATGCCTGCTGTTGCCTGCCCATTATTCTGTCAGAGAAGAATGTATTGCCTCCTCCCTGCGAGGAGCAGCCGTTGTTTGCACATGGAGGATCAGCGTTGCACGGTCTGCCTCCCTGCTGGAGCGTGGAAGGTGTTAATAATCTAAGGAGTGTGAGCAGCTGTTGTCTTTACAGTAATTAGCATCATATTTCCTGATTGACTACGCCGCGCGTTCTCCCTCTTCAGTTGTTTGTGTCGTCGCTGCTCTCAGAGTATCCCGCTCGCTCATTTTCTGGGATTATGTCCAATTTGACACTGAAAAGTCCATAAATTGAAGGCAGGAATCAGAAAGCAGACACAGTGACTCACGGAACCTGTTGTCTACAGTTCCTCTCCGTATGAATTTTGTCGGTGGCAGCTCCACAGCACGAAGGACTGCATCCACAAAAGGTGTAATGAAAGGATTAGAGCTGAAAGAATCAATGTTTTGAGCCTCTCACTTGTGGAAACTTACGTGCCCAGTCCGCTAGCCCAGGTTCACTAGAGTGTTGAACAGCTTCCCAAACGATCACGTTACCTCATAGAAAACACTGAAGGGACAAGAGGATTCAGCGTCCCTGAGGTATCTGGATGTCAGGTTTCAAGCCCAAGAGGCCCCCTTCTGTAGCTCTTATTCCTACAAGAAGTTCAGTTCGTTAACTTGCTCCGTTCTTGCCTGTTCTGGTACCGCACTTAAAACGCACACCAACATTTACCCCCAGCTGGGGTAAGTTAGTTTCTCCTCAGGTTTGCACACCTGACGTGTTGTCTAATTCTGTCTTGAGTCACATACAGAAAAGGAAGCGTTTCAGGACAACGAGACTCAAGGATTGTACTGAAAAACACCCAGAACACTCCAAATTCTTATCTAAAATGTAGTTATTTAGAGCCACACAGACCACTGGGCTAGAAGCAATTGCTACAACCCTTCCAACCTAGAACAACAACACAACCCTAATCCAGCCCTGAATTCCAAAAACAGGAAGGCTATATGGGGTGGAAAACATAACTATTGACTGGAATTTCTGGTGCGTATTATTTCTGCGTTACCTTGTCAACTGCCCTGTGGTGTTTACCCAAAAAATGGGATCCATTACTTCATCTGAAGTGTCCCTCCAAACACAAATGAAACAATTAATTGTCATCATCCTGTTCGCATCTGCACAGTTGGTCTCGGGAGGGTCTCAGGTGGGGTCTCCTAATTGACACTTGAAAACCTTTTTCACAGTGACTCAACCTTCTTGGCAAGAGTGTCAAGCTATTATAGACCCAAGCCTGGGAAAACAACCTTCAACAGCCTCTTATCCACCTGGCTCTGCTGTTTGAGGGTTAGTTGTTCTCTTCTTGGGCAATGGGTGGAACATAGGATGTTCCATATAAATATCAGAAGGAACTTCTTCACAGTGATGAGGACAGCACTGGAACAGGCTGCCCAAAGGACTTGTTTAAGACCCATCTGGATGTGTTCCTGTGTGACTCGGTCTAGGTGACCCTGCTGTGGCAGGGTGGTTGGACTGGACGGTCTTTCGAGGTCCCTTCCAATCCCTGACGATTCTATAATTCTTATCTGCACTTCAAGGCTGGCAACAGTTACTCATCCCATCTACCAGACACTCTTGTTTTACTAACCCCCTACTACCTTCTTCTCAAAGCTCACGCACATCCCCCTTTACAAGCCCCAAAACACAGTTCCCCAGTAAAGCAAAACTCTGCTGTGAAGGGATGGGCAGAGAAACAAAATTAAACCTCTGGGTCCACAACTCTAACCATCAGCATCCTTGTGTCACCTCAGACAGCCAAGATCTAAGACAACAAAGCATAATTATTACATTTTGCTTATGAAGCCCCAAAATTGTATAAGAGAGGGTTAAAGGCAGAAATCTATACTCAGAGTGTTTCTCTTTCTGTTTTCCTACTTGCCCATAGACAGCTTGAATTAGCACTTGCCCGGAAACAAATTCTGTATGTATTAACCAAAAAGTGTAATCAGAATGAAAAGCAGCTGATGAATAGTTATAAAAATAGCAGGCAAACATCAAAGTGCCTTTCATAAGAACAATATTCCTCATCCTTACATGAGCTAGTGCAGAAGTGGTGCTGTGTTGCTAGGAAATGCTCGATCTGCAGGTCACAGCAGCGTGGCAACCGGAGCGCTGGTCACTCGGCACGTCCAAGACGTACGCAGAGCTGAGCTTCACGGCTCAGATGCAACTTCTCTCCATCTCCAAAAGAAAAGAGAGAAAGAAAAGGTAGTAGGTGGTTGTGTTTTCTCAATACTCTGCCTATGTTGCCAGATTTTAAAATCTTATTGTAATTTTAGTCCTAGTGGTTATCGTCTTAGAGTGCTTCTACAGCAAAGTGACCAAATCAGAACCTACTCTTTTTTTTGTTAGCCCATTTCTTGTCTTTTATTGGGGAGATATTTGAGCGAGTGAAGCTGTATTCCACAAAGAGAAATGGGGACAACTCAGGCTGTGTGTATGTGCAGGAATTCTTCAATGTATAACAACTCAAGGGGGAGGTGTCAGTGTTGTTTTGGGAGTTTTACCCACCAGTCGCAGACTTGAAGGAGAATTAAATTCTCAAGTCCTCTCTGACCATGGACTTACTCTGACCAGCCTCTTATTTAAGTTAATCACACTGAAATATTTTGCATTCCTGAGGATAACAAACAAACAGTTTTCACCTGAAGATTGGGTACAGTCACTGGTCACTCTTGCATTTACCCCATCTCTTGTCTGTCGATCCTTTTAAAGGTGTTGCTGATTAACAAGGAACCCAAGGACACTTTATGCTGGCTGTGGCACTAGGATCTTTGACCTTCTGCACCTACCTTTAGGCAGTGTTTGGAGAAGATAACATCTTCTTTCCGACTTCACACAGGTGCTGTCTAACCTGTCTTTTGCTAGGACTGCAAAACATTTGGTCTGAAGAAGTCAGTACTTCAGTACTTCGCATGGATAGGTTTCCAATGGGCTTTCCTCTTGATAACAGGTAGACATGTCTCATGGGGAGAAACCAAGCTCAACACACCTGTTGAATAGGGAAGGAACTTCTTCACGGTGAGGGTGACAGAGCACTGGAAGGGGGGTTGTGGAGTCTCCTTCTCTGGAGATGATTAAGACCCATCTGGATGTGTTCCTGTGCGACTTGATCTAAGGGATCCTGCTGTGGCAGGGGAATTGGATGGGATGATCTTTTGAGGTCCCTTCCAATCCCTAATGGTCTGTCATTCTATGATTTGTGGAGACACAGCTGACACCAAGTTCATGACAACCTCACCACATCCATTTCAGACGAGGATCCTTCAGGGCACCTTTAATTGTTCCTCTGAGCCGATGGCACATTAACGGTTGGCAGCTGGACATCCTTCACTTCAGCTTCACTTGGAAATAATGCAGTTTGCACACTTGCATTGTTCCAGGATATGAGCTAAATCTAGTTAAATAAAGACAATCCAGGGCACACTCTGATCCAAATGAAGTAACTAATACAAATGCTTCTTACAACTTTGTCTGCAGGGGCAAACCCTGAAGTCCTAAGCCCTTCCAAGCAAGTTAGAAGTGAAAACAGTACGATCCTATCTTTCATCACCATTTCTTTCTCATTGCAGGTGCTCATTGATAACACCTCTACTGGCATTTTAAACTGAGTACCCAGGTCTCCTTCTCTGGAGATGCTTAAAACCCACCTGGATGTGTTCCTGTGTGACTTGGTCTAGGTGATCCTGCTGTGGCAGGGGGATTGGACTAGATAACCTTTGGAGGTCCCTTCCAATCCCTGATGATTCTATGAATTCTTCTGAAGATCTGCAACCAGGAGACGAGTGGCTCTCCTTGCTCAATCCCACAGGTCTTTCTTGTGTTCTACAGGGATGTATAATCATGGGGCTGAGCAGGTGTGTCTTGCTCCAGTCCTTCCCCTGCAGAAACATGGGTGTGGGGGATAAAATTATACCAAGGAATGAGAGAAAGAGGAGAGAAAACCACACGGAGGGAAGGAAAGTTAGAACCTATCGGGGCAAAGGATGGAGGGTCTTATCTTCACACCAAATCTATGGTGTAAGCAGCAGAAGGCAACAGCTGGTCCACCCTGACTAAGGGATCAGAGAGGAACTTCAGCCCTTGCCAGTGCTGTTTGTAGAGCCATGGAAAAGGGACATCAATTGATCCTCTCGTTGGTCATGTGATGGAATCTGGTTGGTTAACCTAAGCTCTCATTTCATGTCACAGGGTCAGGAATTAACCACAACCCTTAGGTTGAACAGAAGCACAGCTGTCAACATGAAACTGCATAAGAAAAAACCCGAGTAAGCCTTCTAAAACAAGCAGCCTTGTCAGAAGATGCCCATCACTGTCTCCAGCAGACTTTACAAACCCTTCTTGGTTCTGTTTTTCAAACGTAAGAGCATGTTGGGAATCCAAGAATTCAAGGTTATGGCACTGCCACCCCCAGCCAATATCCTCTGCTGCTCTCCTGGGTCACTTAATCCCTTTGTGTTTATCTCTGTGTGAATTATAGATGATGTTATTTACCTTCTGAGCTTTAAAAGGATGTCATGGGCTTGATTAGAATCTTCTGCAGCTGCCTGAAGGAGCATGGCTTCTAAGATACTCCTTCTTATTTGCACTTGAGTTACAAATTATTACCCTAAGTTTATTTCTTTTCTTCCCAAAGTTAGCTCACAGAATCACACAACATTAGGGACTGGAAGGGACCTTGAAAGATCATCTAGTCCAGTCCCCCTGCCACAGCAGGATCAACTAGACCAAGTCATACAATCATTAAGGATTGGAAGGGACTTCGAAAGATCGTCCAGTCAAATCCCCCTGGCACAGCAAGACCACCTAGACCAAGTCATAGAATCATTGGGGATTGGAAGGGACCTCAAAAGGTCACCTAGTCAAGTCCCACCAACACAGCAGGATCACCTAGACCAAGTCACACTTCCAGGCGGGTTTTAAACTCCTCCAGAAGAGGAGACTCCGCAATCCCCCTGGGCAGCCTGTTCCTGTGCTCCATCACCCTCAATGTGAAGAAATTCCTTCTGACATTTATACGGAACTTCCTCTGTTCCAGCTCACACTCACTGCCTCTTGTCCTATCCCTAGATGACACTGAGCAGAGCCTGGCTCCATCCTCCTGACACCCATCCTTCACATATTTATAGACATTAATGAGGTCACCCCTCAGTGTCCTTGTCTCCAAGCTCAAGAGACCCAGCTCCCTCAGCCTTTCCCCATAAGGGAGGTGCTCCACTTCCTTCACCATCCTCATTGCTCCACTCTGGACACCCAGCAAGAGTGTATCTGATGTTCCTGGCTTCTACAGGTTGTAACCAGAAAGGACCAGTTGTTTTTCATTCCTCTAACAAATGAGTCAGTTCAGCCGATGCAAGTACATCGTGTCCCTGGACATGTTTACTACAGTGGCATTTGCAAATGTTATATATTTGATCTCCACTGGGCACCCACATTTTCATTAAAGCCATTAAGATGATGTAGGACAACGAGAAAAAACAGGAACACATAAATAAAATATAAGGAATCTCTCCTTCCCAGGATGTTTCTTAGCACAATGCAATGGCTTTAATTAAGACTCGGGGCTCATCCCAACTCAAAGGACACACGATGCGTTTCATAATCAGGCTGAGAAGATGCTTCAGGTAGGTTGTAATAGAACAAATCCTGTGCATCTGTCTTTTTCTCCTGGGAGGAAAACTAATGTCAATAGATTTTCCTGTTGCTATCAGGTGGAAGCATTCTTAGAAATACTAACTGTGCTGTACCCTGGATTAGCTGGTGATGGTACCTCTCCACTTTTGATACCCTACCACTCCTGTCCCCATGTTTCACTTTTAGGACTGTCCATGATCAGGATGTACCTGGAGTTTCCCTCTCAGTTAGCTGTAAGGTAAACAAAATGTGGTGATGGTCTTCACCTGGTGGTCATGACATGGAACAGGCTGCCAAGGGGGATTGAGGAGTCTCCTTCTCTGGAGACATTTAAGACCCACCTGGATGTGTTCCTGTGCAACTTGGTCTAGGTGATCCTGCTGTGGCAGAGGGATTGGACTAGATGATCTTTCCAGGTCCCTTCCAACCCCTAATGATTCTATGATTTAGATTTTCACTACAGTCAAGACGTTGAACTGATCAGTTAAAAGGAAGAAGCTTAAAGACACCTGTTCTGGTGATGAAACATTGGCATCTGAGCTGTCCTCAGAGAGCTTGATGGATAACCCAGTAGAGTTCCTCTCCTGTACAGAATCCATCCCACACACATCCCACCTCATGAGATGGTGTCCATCTCGTATACAGACACCCACCGCACCTTGGATGCAGTGTCACAACCCAAAGCTGAATTCAGCCTGCTGCTCTTAGGGGTTTCCTTCAACATCTTTCTAGTTTTTACTCCAGAAATGAATAAAAGATCAACTTTCTGCATCTAACTATGTACGTCAGCCTTCCCAGATGCCTCTTCTCACACACCCTGTGCTGGAGGGAGCAATTTTCTCTCTCCAAGAACTAGCTGAATGTGTTCTGCAGCCTTATCTGGGAGATCAAGTAAACAAGTGCCTCTCACCCACTCTCACCCAGCAAGGCAGCAACACAGAGCAGTCTCCCTGTCTGGGAATCCCTACGAGATATTTCTGTGGCATGTCTCAGCTCCATATTTATCTTTCATCCTGCAGAGCTCTGTATTCTCCTTCCTCAATTAGCAGCAGGAAGGTCTTCTCCTTACACTTCTATTTTTTGAGTGTGTTAGATGACTTCTCCCTGGTTTATGAATTCACATCCGTCATCTAAGGAATTAATTGCTTGATTTCTTTGGTAGCACCATGGAGGAGCAGGTCCTCTGGACCGCAGCCACTGTCTTATGATGCTGATAAGGGTTGATTGGCAGATGTTGTCTTTGCTTTGGTAGCCACTTCTTAGCATCATTTTAAATCCCTCTCCAACCAAGCACTTTGATCACAGCACCATGCCTGCTGCAGGCTTGGGGAAGAGTGGCTGGAGAACTGCTCTGCAGAAAAGGACCTACGGGGGCTCACAGAGATGTCCAAACACAAGCCAGCAGTGTGCCCAGGTGGCTGAGAATGCAGACAGCATCCTGGCCTGCATCAGAAACAGTGTGGCCAGCAGGCCAGTAGAGAAGTGATCATCCCAATGCACCCAGTGCTAGTGAGGCCTTACCTTGGGTGTTGGGTTCAGTTTTGGGCACCTGCGACTACCTCCTAGCACAAAGTCCTATGTGCGTATCCGTTCACCACCCAGAAGGGACCACGGTCATTTTTTCAGGTCCATTATAGAAAAGCTCTTGCCAAATCCAGCTGCAATAATCACAGAACATTAGGGATTAGAAGGGACCTCCAAAGATCATCTAGTCCAATCCCCCTGCCAGAGCGTTCTCCAGCTTTCCAGCTAACACATTTGGAACCTGTGGACTTAGAACAGATTCAAGCATCCTCCTAAAGATGAGGCTACACTCAAACGTCGGATGGCCACCAGTGCCAGTCAAATATTCCTGGTGCACCTGCAGGGCACAATCAATGGCCATCATTCCGCAGTTTGACTAAAAAAGCCATGGCTATCAAAAGCAAAATGATCTCACCAAAACAGAGCCACGTTTTTTCCACCGTCCACCCGCTTCGCTCAGAACCCCAGACAACATCCACAAGCGAGTCAAACGTAACATTCGTTCCGGGGTGAGTGAGTCCCAACACAACTTGTTGAGGTGGCACCTCTTCCCTCACGCGGCACACAGTTGGCAGTGAAGAGAGCAAGGCAAAACACGCGTAACGCGGCGCTGACGGAAAGATCTTTCTCTGGTTGTCAGAGAACTCAAGCTCTACCCAGCAAAGGCGGCTAAAAATAGCGGAGTAAGAAAATGCGAGACTTCTGAGCTATTACGGCACACAATGCGCGGTGATTAACGCAGCGCGATGTGCAGAGGGTCAATTAGGCAGTGGGATGAGCACCCAAAATTAGCAAGTGATCATTATACCCCTTTTACTGCATCTTCTTTGCCACATTTTCCCCCACAATTACTACTCAAGTTTCTTTAAAGTGTTTATGACTTTCAGAAGCTGTTGGGATGCGTTTTCCTTTAGTACTTTTATCACAGATTAGCGGTTGAACGATGAGCTGAGGTTCTGGAGCGTTTACTCCTTTCTATTGGACAAGAAAAACAGTGAAGGACAGCGGGCAGCTTCACAGCTTAGAACCTTTAGGGATTGGAAGGGACCTCGAAAGATCATCTAGTCCATCCAGCTTCCCTGCCTCTCAGAAAAAGATGGACAAAACTCTGGAGAATCTGGTCACTAACACCATAATGATGTACCATCAATGCAAGGGTACGTATAATAAAGAGAAATGGTATCTGAAGATGGTCCAGGTGATCCTGCTGCGGCAGGGGGATTGGACTGGATGATCTTTGGAGGTCCCTTCCAATCCCTAACGAATCTAGGATGATTCTATGATTAAGGAGACAGACAAATAAGTGTTGGTTATGCATTTAATGCATGCTTTGCCAAAGATGACTTTCCATAGTTGTCCAGTTTCTGAATGTCTGGGGGGCCCTCAGCAGTCTGGTGACAGGGACAACATGACTGGACAGACGCTATACGCCACATTAGAAAGCAAAGAACATCCTAAGAACTTTAACTACCATGCAAATAGCTGCTCCCTCACATGCTATTGTTCCACAGATTTGCTTCATTCATCTATGACCTGTTTTCCCTCTCTCCCCTAGCCCTGTTTTTTCTTTCTAGCCCAGATGTCCACCAAAGCGCAGGACAAACAATGACAAACAACTGAGGGGACACGCAGCGTTCTTCACTCAGGCGTGTAGAGGAGGTTCAGAAGCACAAGCCGTGAGCCCTGGCAGCACTTCTCTGAGCCTGCTGCCCTGATTTCCAGCATTTTAATGATGCAAATCAAGCAGATCGTAGTCATTAGATAGTTCTATATATAGCTGAAGCCAGCATAATGAATGCGAGGGTGTGCCTTCCACAGTCTGTGGAGAGCCTGACACCACCGCTCTGGAAAAAGGGAAAACGTCCTTTTTCTGGGAGATGCTGAATCCATTGTCCTTATTGGACTGGATGATCTTTCGAGGTCCCTTCCAATCCCTGATGATTCTATGATTCCATGTGTAGCCTTTGTCGGCAGTGTTATAGAAATCTATGTTGGAAGGGACCTCAAAAAATCATCTAGTGAGCAGGGACATCACGGAATCACAGAACATTAGGGATTGGAAGGGACCTTGAAAGATCATCTAGTCCAATCCCCCTGCCACAGGAGCACATCCAGGCGGGTTTTAAACATCTCCAGAGAAGGAGACTCCCCTGGGCAGTTCCAGTGCTGTGTCATCCTCACAGTGAAGAAGTTCCTCCTCATATTGATGTGGAACCTCCTATGCTCCAACTTGCACCCATTGTCCTTTGTCCTATCACTGGATGACATTGCGAAGAGCCTGGTTCCATCCTCCTGACATCCACCCTTCACATGTTTATAGACATTAATGAGGTCATCCCTCAGTCTCCTCTCAACTAGAGAGACCCAGCTCCCTCAGCCTCTCCTCGTAAGGGAGGTGTTCTACTTCCTTCATCATCTTCGTTGCTCGATGCTGGGCTCCCTCCAGCAGCTCTGTGTCCTTCCTGAACGGAGGGGCCCAGAACTGGACACAACACTCCAAATTTGGTCTCACCAGGGCAGATCAGAGGGGGAGGACAACCTCTCTCGATCTGCTAACCACCCCACTTCTGATGCACCCCTGGATGCTGTTGGCCCTTTTGGCCACAAGAGGGCGACACTGCTGGCCCACAGTCATCCTACTGCCCACTAGGACCCCCAGGTCCCTTTCTCCTCCACTGCTCTCCAACAGCTCAGTCCCCAAACACGCCTCCAATGCAGCCCTCTTACATAAGATCTCAAGCCTGGATGCCACTCTTAGGTTTCCTTGTAAACACCAGAGCAACTGGGCAAGGTCTGGCAAAGCAAGCGCAGCTCAGGTCATCTGAAGACCACAGCAGGCACCCTTTGGCACCACAGCAGGTGCTCTGACCACAGCCACAGGAGTGAAAGCATCGCTCACAGGTGATTGCAAATGGAATTTATCGGAGGGCAACGAGCGTGTCCCAAGGGAAGGCACTCCAAACGCGAAGCATGCCATCGCTTGGACACTGGTGGTGCAGATAATTACAAGGAACTCTCAGCATTCCCTGGGGATCCAGCCCGTTCCGTTATCAGACGATGCCTGTCATAAACCTGCCCCCACTATTGTCTAAAAAAACCTTGATATCAAGCCCTTTGAAATATGTGGCCAATAAAACAGTTGGGCTCCCAAGTGTGGGAAGGCGATGATAAATGAACAACACGACCACAGACTTACGAGTGTCCTTTAACAGCCACCAGGAACACTCAGTGACTCTCACAAGCGTGTTTCCTGACACACCAGGGGCTTACCAGAGCAGGAGAGCTCCGTGAGAGCTTTTCCTGGGGTTTAGGGGGATTATACTTCAGGCTTTGCTGTGCTCTGATGACTGGATCTGCATCTGGACTTCTAGGCTCACTGGAATAAATATGGCAACCACTAAAATGCTCATGATAATCTCTTCCACATCGCTTAGTCATTAAAGTTGGGCTTAAACCCTGCCTGCATGGGATCTCCATGGGTTTTTTCAGTATGTAAGTTTTTTGGAAGAATAAGGAGAGAGTTCAGAGTCTTTCATTGATCATATAATCATGGAATCATTACAGATTGGAAGGGACATCAAAAGGTCATCTAGTCCAACCCCCCTGCCAGAGCAGGATCACCTAGACCAAGCTGCACAGGAACACATCCAGGTGGGTTTTAAACATCTCCAGAGCATAGAGATGATTTTCACACAAAGATGCAAGAACATTTTCTACTACTAAATACTCTCTTTGCCCCTTTAGAAACCTACGTTTGCTGTGCAACAGGCTGCATCTGATTTCAAGTAGAACTGCCAGCACCAGGATAACTATATTTCAGGTGAATTTGGAGATGAATGTGAGTCATTCAGCTGACAGCACTTTTCTGACTCATGACCTAAAAACTAGTGGCAATTTGGTTTTCGTGGAAAGCCCCCACAGCTACTTTCTCTTATGAGCAACTGCCTGGTAGTGTTCACACGTGACAGAGAGCGAGCCGCTCTGTCACCTTGGCACAACAGGATCACAGAGCATCAGGGAGTGGAAGGGACCTCAAAAGGTCATCTGGTCCAATCCCCCTGCCAGAGCAGGATCACCCAGAGCAATGTGCACAGACCAGCACAGAAACACTGAGCTCATCACAGGGTGCAAATCCTACCTGCCAAGCTCTTTACAGTCCCAAATCATATGTGAGAGGCAGGGAGCTGAACTGCTGGAGAGATTCCACTGTGGAGCCACAAAGATGATGAAGGAAGAGGAGAACCTCCCTTATGGGGAAAGGTTGAGGGAGCTGGGTCTCTTGAGCTTGGAGGAGACTGAGGGGTGACCTCATTAATGTCGATACATATGTGAAGGGCGGGTGTCAGGAGGATGGAGCCAGGCTCTGCTCAGTGTCATCCAACAATAGGACAAGGGGCAGTGGGTGTGAGCTGGAACACAGGAGGTTCCGTATAAATATCAGAAGGACATTTCTGTTCACAACAGTGCATTAAATCAAACCCTGCAGCCTGAGCAGGAGTGACCAAGGGCTCTCGCAAATTCTCAGTCCAGATGAGCTGTAGATCAGGATTTCAGGTCTTGGAGCAACTCACAATAAAACTACTGCAGAGCCCTAAGGAGAGCTTCTTTATTCCTTTTCTTGTTTGGGAGCCAAAAGAACTGTTTACTGATGCAGGCAAGTTTAAAAGGAAACCAGAACTACAACTTACTAATCATCTTAAGGCTTGTGGAGGCTCATGAAAAGCGAATTATACACGAAAGCATGGGCTTTCATATAAAAATTGAAATAATCCCCTCAGGGCACAATCCAGAGAGAAACAACAACATGACCCCGAGTTATAAACAGAAAGAGATTTTCAGTGCACTGCAGGGGATTTTGTGAGGGGATCCCCATTAATGCTAATAGGAGGCAGAGGGATGAAGCCCACGCGCTCACGGGGAAATTTAGCCCTTCACGTCAGATGTTCTGAGAACCAGGCAGCTCAGCTCGCTCCTGCCTGTGCAGCCAGCCAGAGGCAGGGATGAAAACAGTTAATTGCTTTCTGATGTTCGGGTTGAACTGAGGACACAGCCTCAGCAGAAAGCACCTAGAAGTAGTGCTCCTTGTAAGTGCCTAATTCTCTGCACAGACTCGGGATCCCTCGCCCTGCAGCTCTCCAGCAAGAAGTGGCTTTTAGATGAGATGAGATTATCCTCTAACTTCGTTGTCCATGCAAACAAAACAACCTCAGGGCACCAACACACTCCCAACCACTTTTATCACAACACAAATGCCTCCCTCTCTGCAGGGCTGTTAAAGCAAATCACGGGCCACAATGAAAACAAAGGTCCAAATGAGTCTTGTATAAACTTTTTTCATGCTTTGGTGTCTTTAGCAACCAAGTTTTCAAATGCTCTTATCTGTTCTTCAGTCACTCACCTTTTCTGTAACAGGTTGAAGGCAGCGCTGATCTATCCGAGTAAACAACAGATTTCTCACTGTTTTGGGAGAAGTTCAGCTTTCATTCACTTTCTTCTTCTGCAACCAGAAGTGAGGGGGGACAAACTGTGAGAAACAAAAAATAAAGCCAATGGAAACAGTAATCACAGAACATTAGGGATTGGAAGGGACCTCAAAAGATCATCTAGTCCAATCCCCCTGCAACAGCAGGACCATCCAGACCAAGTCTCACAGAACATGTCCAGGCAGGTCTTAAACAATCTCCAGAGAAGGAGACTCCACAACCCCCCTGGGCAACCCCTTCCAGTGCTCAGTCACCCTCACTGGGAAGAAGTTCCTTCTCATATTTATGTGGAACCTCCTGTGTCCCAGCTGACAACCATTGCCCCTCATCCTATCATTAGCTGACACTGAGCAGAGCCTGGCTCCATCCTCCTGACACCCACCCTTCACACATTTATCAACATTCATGAGGTCACCCCTCAGTGTCCTCTTCTCCAAGCTCAAGAGACCCAGCTCCCTCAGCCTTTCCCCATGATGGAGGTGACTAATAAGCTGACTAATAAAATGGCAGATTAAGAAAGGTCATCTAGTCCAATCTCCTCACCATGGCAGGATCACCCAGACCCAGTCACACAGGAACACATCTAGGTGGGTCTTAAACATCTCCGGAGAAGGAGACTTCACAACCGCCCTGGGCAGCCTGTTCCGGTGCTCTGTCACCCTCACTGTGAAAAAGTTCCTTGGCTGTTGGCTCTTCATCTTATTTATCTTTCCAGCTTCCATATTCATTTCAGCTGTTGCAATTAAGCAGCTAGATTCAGAATTCTCTTAAGAAATCAGTTTCACAAAACTTGGGCTGGTTAAGCAAGAACGTACTGACTTATTAGGAAATTCACCTGACAACAGATCCTCTGCTGGTCCTCAGTGAGCCAAAGGAAGGATGCTCCAGGGGGAGCAAACCGAGCGATGCCGGGAACCCGCAAAGCCCCGTCAAACTGCAGAGCGGTCTATTTATCCTCCTATTGATCTCGCCCTTCTTCCTCCGCTGAACAAAGACGGTCTCATCAAACCCCTGACGTTCCCCGAGTCACACTGTGCCCTAACCTTTGTGATGCTAAAGACCTCGGGTTTGCCTCTCTCGAATCTCTCACCTAAACCTCAGGAAGGGCATTTTTCCTGCGTGGTTCTCCTGCTGTTACCTTTGTGCTGTCATCCTCAGGTCCTTTCACCTCTAAACTCAAACATCAGGCTTCTCACAGGAGGTGGCTGCTCCGGCACCGACAACTTCCCCTTCTTCCCTGCATTTCCTGCACCGTGTTTTATAAATTGGAGTCTAGTTATGTATCTGACAAGAACTGAACAGTCAAAGGCACCCATGGTGTTTAACCAATGACTTCCCCTTCTGTGCTGCCTCAGAAGCAAGTCTGAAATCAGAGTTCACACTATAGGCTGCTAAATACAAGCCTTCTTTACATTTATTTGATATATAGAATCATAGCATCATTAGGGTTGGAAGGGAGCTCGAAAGATCATCCAGTCCAATCCCCCTGCCTGCTGCTGGTGTTTTTAATTTTTAAGGAAGCTACAGGATATTGGGAAGCACTGGAGATGGGAATGATATTTTTCCCAGGGTCAACTGTTTCCCAAATGTTAGGGGCTCTGACCATGACAATAACCTTCTAACTGCCATCACAGAGCTTGGGCATTAATCTGAGCATCATTAATTGTCTCTTTCCCTATTTGACTTGTGTTAAAGTACTTTAGGTTTGTTACCATTGACTTCTGCCATCACAGAGCTCAGGTACTAATCTGAGCATCATTACCTGTCTCTTTACCTATTCAACTTGTGTTAAAGGTACTTTAGTTTGATGTCATTGACTTCTGCTATCACAGAGCTTGAGTATTAATCTGAGCATCATTAATTGTCTAACATTAATTACATATTCAGCTTAGGTACTTTAGGTTTATATCCTTGCCTTTACAAATAATGAAGAAGTTCAGAGCATCTGAAACTGAAATCCTTCCTGTAGTTATCATGTGTAGCACAAACAGCATCTTACTGTTACCTCTTGTTCTGGCTCTGAGCACTCAGGCAGCTGAGATACTACAGCTGTCTCTGCTGTGAGAAATCACTGCTGGGACAAACCCCCCCTCTCCCAGGACAGCCACACTCAGTCAGGCGTGTGGGGTACTTACTCCTGCTGTACACTCGGTGAGCCCTGCTGAGGACATTGTGTCACAGCAGATAAATCAAAAGCACTTTGAATGGGGCAAGACTGCACGTTGGGGAATCACAGAATCATCAGGGATTGGAAGGGACCTCGACAGATCATCTAGTCCAACCCCCTGCCACAGCAGGATCACCTAGACCAAGTCACACAGGACCACATCCAGGCAGGATTTAAATGTCTCCAGTCACTTTTCTTAGCACAGCACTCGTGTTTTGGGGAAGGAAATGTAGCCCAGAGTGGCCAAGCAGTCCTCTAAAATTAGATCTACGGTGAAGAGCCTTGGTATCAGAATTTTGTGTGCTTCCCTGAATTTTTTCATGGATTTTTTATTTTCATGGCTTGTTCATTTCTTAGAGTCATCCCCGAATCAAGACAGCTACGTGACCCAGCCAGTGTTTTGATGTAGTTCTACATAATGAGCCCGTGATTATTATTTTATATAATAATAGATAAAACCAGCCCCTTTTTTGCCCCCTTTGCGTGCCCACACGTGTTAAAGGACGAGCACCCTGCCGCAGCGCACAGGATTCTCACTCACCACACAAAATGGGCCAGACTCGCTGATCTGGTATCATCTCCTTGCACTGCATTACAAACATAATCCAGACCTAAAGCCTTGTTAGCTGCCATGGAGGGGATTATCCTGCTGCAGAGATGAAGCTTCTGAATGCAGAGGGAGTCTTTAAATTGGAGTCCTCCTGAGTCTCCTCCCTGCGCTGTGGGTGAAGCAAGGAAAGAAAAGGTGTTGCTGAACCACATGGAGAAGTCATTAGCCACTTACCATGAGGCAAAGCATTGTGACAGCTCGTAGCCTGCCAGTAACTGGACTGACAGAAGGATTTCCCCCAGACCCACCAAGTGTGTGCAAGGAGGTGGCTTGTTTTGAGCTGCATAGGGTAGCCCTCCTCAACCGACTGTTTTCACTGTCGGGGTTGCCATGTTCAATGTGATTCTGAGTCTCATCCAGCCAGACTGTGAAGCAACAGTGTGATAAATCTTCCATTAAAAGATGCAGCCCATCAAAAGGGTTTCAGACTGTGGATGCTCTGAAATTGCTCAGTGTTTGTAAACTAGAAGTAATAAGTACGTACCAGGGGATGCAATAGAGATCTATCACAAAGACAGTGTTTTCAACACTCTCCACAAGACTTCACTGCTCAGACAGGCACCAGCGATGCTCCTGGGAGAACAGCATCTGAGCACTGCTGTCAGTGGGCGCCTCACCAGTGGGGTCTGTGCAGAGCCCTGAAAACAAAACCTGTCAGCAACCTGTCAGTCGTGTGGAAACCAGAGTGTTCCCATCGTAAAGGCGGTTTCTTTCACCGACTGACTTGTTTTAACTATTGAAACTGCAGACTATCCCTTGTTTTCTCACACAGAAATATTTCCTCCTGTTTCCAACTACAGCTGAAAATAGTTTCGGGGGACGTTGAAAGCACCTCAGCTGTTATTTGCAGGGAAGCTGTGGCAACAGGTCTCAGCAGCCATCACAGCCAATGGCCCAGCTGAAAACAAACAATGAGAACGAGGAAGAATTGTTTTCTGAAGTCTGTGTTAGTGGGAAAGACCCAGCAACCTTCTTAGATGNAACTGAGGAGCCCAGAAGTGGACACAACACTCCAGGTGTGGTCTCACCAGGACAGAGTAGAGGGGGAGACGAACCTCTCTTGACCCGCTAACCACCCCCCTTCTGATCCACTCCAGGATGCTGTTGGCCCTCTTGGCAATGTCATGACAGCAAAATCATCAGGAAAGAGCGGTGCAGAACACGCTGGAAACCCTGGCTCTGCATCACTCCACTTTCCACTGAGATGGGTTTTCTCCCACTTATATGAGGAATCTATTGCCCTGTGCTACCACCTCATTTTCTTTAGGCACTTCACAGCTGCTTCATACACCTGTGACACTTGAAGGATTTCTACTCATCTCTTTATTCCCTGGAGAGGGAACTGCACGTGAAACTGAAGCACCTCTTCTTACCTGCAGAGCCCTGGTGTGCGAGCATCCTTGGCCGTTTGTTCTTCGTGTGAGTCAGCACCTGCTATCAGATAAAAGAGGGAGGTTACTGGAGAATGTAGTTTCATAGAATCATTAGGGATTGGAAGGGACCTGGTTTGTTTGATAAATACTCAGCTTTGGCTAAGTAAGAAAACAACTTAATATCTTGGCTGTGCATTTCTGAAGCAAAAACTGATGTTCTGTTGCCTGAACGTAGGTACCTAGAGCTGCCCAAACACCCCATGGGTCCCTTACTCCTCAGCCTTTACTCTAGATCAGCCTGGAACTTACCTCTCAGCTCTCTGTAGATTTCAGTTATCTTAAGATCAAATGGCATCAGGCACTTACATGCCACATCTTTGGCTTCTAAGGACCAGGGCTTCAATGCCATGCTGAGAAACAAGGGTGACGAGGTGTCGGTGCCTCTTATGCCCCCCCCAAAAGCCTCTGAATCCAGCTGGGTGTGTAAGAACACTGCTCAGAGACAGGAGATCCAGATTCACAGTGAGATCCTCAATCTGCCCGATTCAGAGCAGGAAATCTAAGCCTCCCCAAAGACACCTAAACCACGAGGTAGCGCAGAATGTCTCCTGTTATACATCATGCAAAAAGAATATTCATACAACAGGGATTCAAGCCTACATCGTGCAGCAGGGTCCTTGACTAAATTACCACTGAAATTTTGTTCCTCTTTCTAGCTTCAAGAATAATTAGGAATGCGAAGGGTAACAGCCACAAGGGGAAGAGCCTGGTGGAGCCAGGCTCTGCTCAGTGTCATCTAGTGATAGGACGAGGGGCAATGGGTGTCAGCTGGAACAGAGGAGGTTCCACATCAATATCAGAAGGAACTTCTTCACAGTCAAGGTGACAGAGCACTGGAAGGGGCTCCCCAGGGAGGTTGTGGAGTCTCCTTCTCTAGAGACATTTAAAACCCACCTGGATATAGTCCTGTGCATCTTGGTCTGGGTGATCCTGCTGTGGTGGAGGGATTGGACTGGATGATCTTTCGCAGTCCCTTCCAATCCCTAATGCTCTGTGATTCTGGAAGAGTTTATAATTGTTTGGAAAGTCTTAATTTTAGTGGCTAAATCAAAGATTCAAACACCTGTAGGGTTCAGATGGCAACGTTCTCTCAATTTACTGTGATCTGTGGAGGAAAAGGCAGTCAGACACATCTGATTGTAGAAAATCCCAGCACAGAACATTCAGCATGGAACCCTTCCATCAGTAAATGCACTCAGCACTCCCTTAAAATTATGAGAGGTATATTAAGAATCACAGAATCAGAGAATCATTAGGGATTGGAAGGGACCTCAAAAGATCATCTAGTCCAATCCCCCTGCCAGGAAAACAATTTTCTGTATCTGAATACTTACTCAGGTTTTAGCATTCCACAGCAAAAGTCAACAGACCCTTCTGTCCTCATTTTCTGAATGAGAATCTTTCGTCACATTGTCTTGGCACAGTTGGTCTTCCCACCTACTGCCAGTGGAAGTTGTCACCCCAAGGAACTGTTTTACTATCTTCAAGGGGTCGGCATAGTCTGCATTCATCTCTCAAAAACACTAAACAGAGAGCCTGAGGTAGCCAGAGAACGAGTTCAAGTGCTTGCGGGCTGCTTTTAACACCTAGGTCACAGGTATCGACTTTTTCAGCCCAAGGTCTTCCAGGTGCCTCAATAGTCCACATTGATGTTTCACCAGAAGTCCACTCCTGAAGAAGATTTCCCAGCTGTGCTTTGGTTCCCATTGCTTAACTGCCATCAGAGTGCACTAACTAGATTGCTCTTGGATTAAAGTACACAAGATGTGTACCAGGAGCATGCCTACAGCACCCCAGCTCCTAATTAGGATGCAGTCTACCAGAGCGAGCAAGACCTAGTGCAGAATGAACTCCCCTGAGAAGCATCTCTGATGTCTTCACAAGCATCTGCCTATGTCTGCAGACCTGCTTCTATCCATTTGTTGTGTGGACAGCGCAAGAGTAGCCCTGCCTCTCACCTGTGAAGCTGCAGGTCCTTACTCTGGAAGATGTTACCAGAGCATGAGGACAGGAAAGATGCTTATTCAAAGGGTGGGAAGAGGGCTCAAGGAGACCAAGAAAAGGGGGGTATCTGCCTCACTGAGAGGGATGCAGATGGTTTTGAGAGCAATACCACGTGGGTTTCAGAGAATCACTCAGATTCACAGAACGTTAGGGATTGGAAGGGACCTTGAAAGATCAACTAGTCCAGATAATAGATCCCTAATGATTCTATGATTCTATGTCATACAAACAATTTGGTGCTTTGTTGTCTTCAGAGTAGTGTAATTTCCTGGGAACTATTGTAGATGGTACTTACTGAAGACAGACAGACATAATACCATCAAAAGTCTTCCATTTCCTCCTCAAATTCACAAGAACATTAAATTATTCTAGAAGCCTTTTGAACTCCTGTTGTGCCCAAAGAACAATAGCAACCCAAGGAAAATGGCCTTTAAGTAGTATTAAAGACTATTCAATCATGGAATCATTCAGGTTGGAAAAGACCCTTGGGATCATCGAGTCCAACCACCAACCCTGCTCTACCAGTTGACCCCTCAACCAGATCCCGCAGCACTACATCTAAGTGGCTTTTAAACTCATTCAGGGATGGTGACTCAACCACCACCTTGAGCAGCCCATAGAATCCTACCAACAGTAGAATCATAGAAGTCTATCAACGGTAGAATCATAGAATCATAGTGGTCTATCAACAGTAGAATCATAGAATCATAGTGGTCTATCAACAGTAGAATCATAGTGGTCTATCAACAGTAGAATCATAGTGGTCTATCAACAGTAGAATCATAGTGGTCTATCAACAGTAGAATCATAGTGGTCTATCAACAGTAGAATCATAGTGGTCTATCAACAGTAGAATCATAGTGGTCTATCAACAGTAGAATCATAGTGGTCTATCAACAGTAGAATCATAGTGGTCTATCAACAGTAGAATCATAGTGGTCTATCAACAGTAGAATCATAGTGGTCTATCAACAGTAGAATCATAGTGGTCTATCAACAGTAGAATCATAGTGGTCTATCAACAGTAGAATCATAGTGGTCTATCAACAGTAGAATCATAGTGGTCTATCAACAGTAGAATCATAGTGGTCTATCAACAGTAGAATCATAGTGGTCTATCAACAGTAGAATCATAGTGGTCTATCAACAGTAGAATCATAGTGGTCTATCAACAGTAGAATCATAGTGGTCTATCAACAGTAGAATCATAGTGGTCTATCAACAGTAGAATCATAGTGGTCTATCAACAGTAGAATCATAGTGGTCTATCAACAGTAGAATCATAGTGGTCTATCAACAGTAGAATCATAGAGGTCTATCAACAGTAGAATCATAGAGGTCTATCAACAGTAGAATCATAGAATCATAGAGGTCTATCAACAGTAGAATCATAGAGGTCTATCAACAGTAGAATCATAGAATCATGGAATTCTATCAACAGTAAACAGGAAACTCCAAGCCAGTTGCACCAGTTGGCAGCTCATCCAGCTGGAATTCTAGATTGCTGATCATAAGTTGTCATAGTAACTCCCTAATCCCTCAGGCTCAGACCCACCAAATGCAAACCACAGCAGCATGTCAGTAGATGTGCTAATTGTGAAGTGCTTCATTACTTAAATCTAAATACCTTACGTTAGCTTCACGTGTCTAGTCTTCCCAGATCATTGAGGGGGAGGCAATATACTTTAAATAGAGAAGATAAACAAGAAAGATGTGGTATTAAACATCTCTGATGGGACTGCTTACCCCGTGGTAGCCTGTAAAAATTAATATGTGCTACTCACAGACACGTAGCACCCCACACATGTTAAACAACACCGAGCACTTCCGCAGTTACAGATTGCGGACCCAAGTTCCAGCAAGAAGGTTGCTCACTAGACTGGTTGTTTTGGTTGGCGTGATGCTCGCAGCCCCATATGGTTTTCAGAGGACTTGATTTGAAAGGTTTGTGGAATACGAGCAGCAGCTTGAGGGTAAAGAGCTGGTTAGTATCTACTGAGCTTTGCAAAGGCTCTGGTTTTGCTCCTGGATGCTCTGCCTGGAATTGTTAGTCCTGTGCGTTAGGCACGGACAGCGATCACGTAGCGCCACGCGTCTCTGTGACTGCAGCACACCAGACTGGAAGCGCGAGAGGATGTGGGGCTTCTGCTGACGTTTTCTAAAGTGAACTAAGAAAACAGTCACTTTTTTCCTTCCTCAGCACTCTGAAAAATATCTAGCTGGAATAAACACTTTGTAAGGCTGTTTTTCATGGGGTTTTTTAATTGCTTGTCATTGGAGTCTGCTCCCCTTTTAAAATAATGATTCACATTAAAAACACGTTGTATTTATTTTCTACTCCCAAGTTGGAGGTGGAATGAGGAAGGTTTCTACCTCAGGGTCTCATATGTGCAGGAGCCAGGCACTGGGGGGGGGAGTGGAATCCAGCAGCTGCTACTGGGAAGGGTAAGTGTCTGACTGCAGTGGTTGGAGGGATGTGCTTGGTACATGTGCTTGTATGTGGTTACTAGTAGATCTCCATCCTGCTCAGACAGAGAGGAGAGCAGAATGGGATTGTTGGTGCTGTCTGTGCTCATCTGAGTGTTCTCTGCATTGATCTGGGTGCCCAGCCATGTGTATCCACGTACGTAAGGGGTTGCATGTATGTGCTCTTTGTGCATGTGCCTGTGGGGACTGCATCTCGGCATCATCACTGCGAGGTTGTGGAGTCTCCTGCTCTGGAGAGGCTTAAAACCCACCTGGAGATGTTCCTGTGCGACTTGGTCAAGGCTGGACTAGATGGTCTTTCGAGGTCCCTTCCAGGCCCTGATGCTCAATGCGATCACGTGTTGCAGATGGGACGTGGAGCTGTTGCTGTCCTACCTCTCTCAGGCTGTCGGATCCAGCACGGGATGGTTTCCTCTTCAATGTCTGTGCCGCTGCGCACAAGCGCATTCTCCTCTCCTTGCTAAACAGACAAAAACTGGACTGAATCCAGACCCCAAAACTTAACTGTCAGTCGTGCGTTGAGCTGTCTGCAGAAACCATGGTCCAGCTAGCTCCAGATGAGTTGTTTAAAGTCCACAGATGAAAATTAAATACCACTAATAAGAATTAACTGCAAGGCTCCAGAAGGACATCGTTAGTCTTTGTACAAAACACACCCAGAACCACAGTGGCAGATGCCAGGGCTGCCCACAGCCTCAATGCAGCTCTTCCCTCCTCGTTAGTGTCTGCTGCGGGCCCCCCGTGTAGCACAACTTCCCAAGTACTAGTCAGCTCAGGTCCTGCAGGTCTGCTCTGCCTCTGGTTAACTCAGATCATCGCATCAATGAAACACGGAGGATTCTTTGCTGCCGTGTGTGGTGTCTGCCAACAAGGGGCTGAAGGAAAGGTTTTCCTGAGCAGCACCTACTGGTTGTGCACCGTGTGCTCAGGGAAGCTCTGACAAAAGGAAAAGGGAACAGAATCATAGAATCATTAGGGATTGGAAGGGACCTCAAAAGATCATCTAGTCCAATCCCCCTCACTCAGAGAGAGACAGCAACTTCTGCTGGCTGTAGATGGGGGAGGTCTGTATTACAGCAGAAGTTTCTCCCAGCACTAAGGTATCTCTTGAGAAAAGACTCCATACTGTCTATTCAAGAGCCAGCAAAAGCAAAAGAATACCTGGAGAGGACTTCTCATTCATCTGTGTAAAAGTGTTTTGAGTTGGAAGACCTTTAAAGGGCATCTGGTCCAACTGTCCTGCAGCGAGCAGGGATGTCTTCATCTAGACTAGGTTGCCCAGAGCCCCATACAACCTCATCTTGAACTGTACTAGGGAGGGGATATCTGTGACCTACCTGGGCAACCTGTTCCAGTGTCTCAGCACCGCCATTGTGGCTACTTGGGGTTGTGTCTGACAGGGTTTTGGTAGTGAGAGGGGGGTCTGCTGAGTTGGTCCTTGTTTGAAGAGTTGAGAATCACAGAACAATAGGGATTGGAAGGGACCTACTACCACACAGTGTGCTCAGGCCAGTGACCTGTGGGGGACTCCCATGCTCACTGCTCAAACTCGTGGAGGACTGCCTCACGTGGAAGGAACACCATGTCAAAACACAGGAGGACTGTGGGGAAGCTTTTCCCCAGAGGGTGAAGGAGCTGTAGAATGGACTGAATTGGCCACCGTCCCCACCAGCTGCACTTCTGGGGGGAAGAAGGTAGCAGAGCTGAGCCTGGGAAGAAGGGTGTGGTGGGGCAAAGGTAGCTTTAAGAGCCAGTTACACCTCTCATCGACTTATTATTGGTGAGGTGGTGGTGGGTTTTGTTGCTTAAAGTAAACTGGTTTTGTTTTCCCCAAGCTGAGTTCATATTTGCCTGTTACCACAACTAGCGAGTGAGCTCTCTCTGACCTTTGTCTCCACCCTCTAGCCTTCTGTTCTTCTCCTGTTCAACAAGACATCACCAGACACTTAGCATTTACAGTAGGATCAGGCTTCTTTCCTCAGGAATTTAGGATGCTGTTGGTGTTCTTTGGGCAAAATCACAGAACATTGGGGATCGGAAGGGACCTCAAATGATCATCCAGTCCCATCCCCCTGCCAGAGCACCATCACCTTGACCAAGTCACACAGGAACATAAAGTTCAACCTATTTAGATTTTGAGTGTTAATTCCCATCTCCTTCTTTCTGCAGTTAGAGCATCCAGACTGTATGAAAACTTCTATCTGTCCTCAGTCAGAGAGAGCTCATCTCTAAACGCTGCGCAGCACTAAAACTGCTGGTATCAGCTGATGGAGCCACCAAAACTGCTGAATCCACTCGCCGAAGTGATTTACTCAGACAGGCACGATGTGCTTTGTGAAACAAAAAAGTGAACTTCCTTGCTAACAACAAGGCTTTTTTCTCTCTGCCTCCTGTTCAGCCAGGTTCACTTCAGACCGTTGCGTCTCCACACCTTGGAATTGCTCATTTTCCTTGCAGCCAACTCAATCACTACTCTGTCAGCAGAACCTGTGCAGGCTTGAAAGGCAGGAGCCAGCCAGAGCAAAGTGAAAAGTTTTACCTGGCCTCTGGGTTTTGCAACTTGTTTTTTCTTCTTTTCTTTTTCCTTTCTATTCTTTGGATAACCCAACCTTTGAAAAAGCTGATGAGAAGGAGTAGTCTAGACTGCATCACCCGGAGGAGACGGGCCAGCACAAGCACAGTGCAGCGGTAATTTGGGATAACTGCTGCTGTCAGACTTCCACTAAGTAAAAATCCTTTGTCTAACAGAGACATCATTGAAGTTTGAACAACAGGTGTGACAGCTGACTCAGACACATCCCAGGCTGCAGGTCTTCAGCAACATCTGGCTTTTCTAGGTGAGAACAAGAGCCCGGAGTCAGATGCAGACAGGTTGAAGGACGAGGGGATGAAATGCCGCGCGGGGAAGCAGAGACAAGCTCAGACAAACAGCAAGGCAAGCTCGGATGTCTCTGGCACAAAAGCACTGCCACACGGAGTGATGAAATAAGTAGCAGAATGTATGAGGAGGAGAGTTTGCTGTGCTTCGAAAGGTCTGGAAGGGGGGAAAGAGAGAGATGGGAGCAGACAGAGGTGATGCCCTGTGTGAGATTCCCTGTGCGACTTGGTCCAGGTGATCCTGCTCTGGCAGCAGGACTGGACTCGATGATCTTCCAAGGTCCCTTCCAATCCCTGATGATCCTATGAAATTTGACATCAGTTACAGTAGCTAGAATGAAGTCTGTAGTTGACAACATCTCTGTGTAGAATAGTGATCAAATTAAATAGAACAAACAAATGAGAGAAAATGCTGATTTCCATGGAAAGGTATGAAGTGCTGGTGGAAACTACATAAACAAGTAGGTGCTGAAGACTAGCAGAGCTTGAAGGAAAAGTATCATCTCCATTCTGGCCATCCAGATAACAATGGGCAGCTTGATCAAAGCTGCAAGAGTTGTTTTGATCCTGTGGTCCCTTCTAACCCAGACTGACTGTAATGACTTGGTCTAGGTGATCCTGCTGTGGCAGGGGGATTGGACTGGATGATCTTTCGAGGTCCCTTCCAATCCCTAATGATTCTATGATTCTGTCAAAGAGAGAGCATCATCCAACAGCTCAAGAATCAGAACTCTTCTACAGGGGGATTGGACTAGATGATCTTTTGAGGTCACTTCCAATCCCTAATGATTCTATGATATATGAAAGTAAGAACTTGAAAATCACTTTGAAAATACACGAATCACTAAAGAGAAGATACATGGAATCTGAAGCTGAAGAGATCCCTTGACCCTGTCTAACAGGCTTTGCAGAGCACAGCTCCAGCTGAGAAGAAGAGTGGTGCCATTCAACGGCAGCTGATAAGAGGCAACAGAGTGTCCTGAGGGGACCACCCTTCGTGTGATTATGCTACAATAATTAACACCTCTAATCAGGCCAAGAAGATGCGAGGTTCAAAACACTGGTGGTGTTCCTTTCATTGAAGAGAAGTGGGTTGTCCTTTCATCCTAAACACTGTGTCAGCCCTGTGTTCCACAGCTACAAGTTGCTAAAGCTCCTGCTTTTCACAGCCGGCTCCGAACACCCCAAACTGTGCACAGCGTGAACTGATCGAACCTGACTGGAACAGTTTTTCCTCATGTAAATTGCTGCAGGCTTGAAAGGATTTCAGATCTCCCTGCGGTAGGTACAACCTATTTTTAACGTGGATCTGATATGACATCTGCTTTAAAAGTGGAGTTGAAAGAGAATACATCTGTGTGCTAATGGGGGTAAATGGGATTGTGAAGCGTGTGCTGCAGGGCTGATTTTTTGGAGAATGGGAGAATTATAGGACCACAGAATCATTAGGAATGCAGGCAGACAAATGATGAGCATCACAGCAATGCTAACCACTGGTTGTTCTGGTGCTCCTCGCCACACATCGTGACAAAGACTGACCAGGGCAGCTGCCTTCAAGCCACGCAAACACAGATGAGTTCTGAGGTGGCTAATAGCATCCACGGGGCCAGAACATTCCCCCAGCACCAACTTTCAAAACACCAACCTCCAAACCCTCCACCAAACCACCAAGCCCACAGCAAGAACCGCTGTCTACTCACTAGTCTAAACCATCACAGCGTGTGCTGAGACCTCAGCGCCGTCTGGGCTTGTCGCTACAGCATCAGAAGTGATCAGAACTCTTGTACTAGCAATTCACAGATCATTAGGGATTGGAAGGGACCTCAAAAGATCATCTAGTCCAACCCCCCTGCCAGAGCAGGACCACCCAGACCAAGTAGTACGCGAACATGTCCAGGCGGGTTTTGAATGTCTGCAGAGAAGGAGACTCCACAACCCCCCTGAGCAGCCCCTTCCAGTCAATGGCAGCATTTAAGTGGTTTCAAAAGCATTTCAGTAAGGAGCTAAAAACTTCCTCTCTTCCATGGCACACAATTTAAACCAAAACTGTGGCACTAACATTTGAGAGCTCACACTGTCTCGAGTAGTCCCTTGGTTACTACCACAGAACATCAAAGGCATGACAGTAAAAATTCTTCTGCTCCTCATCAGTGTTGATAAAAATGTGAAGGGTGGGTGTCAGGAGGATGGAGCCAGGCTCTGCTCAGGGGCATCTAGTGATAGGACAAGGGGCAATGGGTGTGAGCTGGAACACAGGAGGTTCCACATCAATATGAGAAGGAACTTCTTCCCAGTGAGGATGACAGAGCACTGGAAGGGGCTGCCCAGGGGGGTTGTGGAGTCTCCTTCTCTGGAGAGGTTTAGAACCCACCTGGATGTGTTCCTGTGTGACTTGGTCTAGGTGATGCTGCTGTGGCAGGGGGATTGGACTCTATGACCTTTTGAGATCCTTTCCAATCCCTAATGTTCTGTGTACAGGACTCAAGACTGGCAGCAGCCTGAAATGCACCACGAGTCACCTACTTCTGTCAATGCAGGAGAATTATTAAGGAACATGATCTCAAAGGAACAGACATCTGGTTACGAAACCGCAGGGTAAAACAGGAAAACATCTCTGTGGGCAAAGCTGTCAAGGCTACAAAAATCTGCAAGTAAAATTGCTGTAAATAATTATCTGGAACCAATGAGGCAAGAAAGACAGACAAACACTGCCAACAGAGAATAAGATGCAAATATAAAACTCGGGCTGCAGCAAATGAGACTCGTGAAAGCCAACCCTTGCTCTAAAGAACAAGATAAGAGAAACCTTGTTGAGGTGACTCTGCTCCAGTAGCAAAGTAGCATCTGTGCAGATAACGAACCCCGGGCTGCTCACACGTTGCTAGTTTCTTCTCAATGTTCTTGTTTTCCATCTTGAGCATGACTGAGGAAGCTGAATATGTAGATTAATCTAATCCTGGAATTAGTTTCCTTTATAACTGCTGGATGTTTGTAAACAAATCTCATATTGCTGAAACGCAGCCTGCCCTTGCAGTTGAATGTCAGGAACCCACAAAGGCACCTCTGGACTGAGCGAGTGGGACATTTATAGATATTATTTAAATAACTGAGCCACCCTCTGCTCAGTGGCATCTCGGGGTAGGACGAGGGGCAATGGGTGTCAGCTGGAACACAGAAGGTTCCACATCAATATCAGAAGGAATTTCCTCTTGTTCAGGGTGATGGAGCACTGGAAGGGGCTGTCCAGGGGGGTTGTGGAGTCTCCTTCTCTGGAGACATTTAAAACCCACCTGGATGTGTTCCTGTGTGACTTCGTCTAGGTGACCCTGCTGTGGCAGGGGTATTGGACTGGATGATCTTTCGAGGTCCCTTCCAATGCCTAATGTTCTGTGATTTCACTAATCTCACTCAACCTATTTCCACATGAATTCTTCAGTGAGACAAAGAAAATTTGAAAGTATAATGTTAGGCTAACCTAGCTCTTACAATTTTCAACTCATCAGCTCATCAGCAAAATCAGATAGTAAATTCTCGGGTGAAAGGCTTGGTCGGCCTCCAGCAGTCCCCAGATGCAGTGTTTGCACCGCAGGTGCTGTCTGAGAGATTTTAACTGCCAGCCTAAGCAGCAGGTGAGCTTCTTCAAAGGCTTATGACAAGGTCAGCTTGAAAGATTTTTCTTATAGGAACCTAAAACTGTCTATGACAATAATTCAGTCTCTGACAGATGTGGAACCCTACAGCCTGCCTCTGAAACATGAGAGTGTGGAAGCTCTTCCATGGACAGGATTGTGTGACAATGTGTTTAATATTCATCTTCCCCTAACCTTGTTCTTGACAAATAACTTGAACTATCAAGTGGCCTTATTTACTGGCAAAACTGGGAACTGCTCCTCTAATGAAAGTATTTATTAGCCGGAATGGATCTTGCCAAGAATTTGTATGTAGTGCATGCGCACACCTCACATCACATGCAGCAGCTCAGCCGAGGTCTTTGAGCTCAAGCAGGTTATGTGTGGACCCTTCGTTGACTTCAGTTGGTTCAGGGCAAAAGAGTTGTTCCATTTAAAGGCAGTTAGATGTAGTGTTGGGGGTCTGGAATTTTACTGTTGATAGGATTCTATGATTCCATGATTCTACTGTTCATAGAATTCCATGGGCAGCCCAGGATGGTGGTGGAGTCATCATCCCTGGATGAGTTTAAAAGCCACTTAGATGTAGTGTTGGGGGATCTGGTTTAGGAGTGAACTTGTAAAGTAGGGTTGATGGTTGGACTTGATGATCCCAAGGGTCTTTTCCAACCTGAATGATTCTGTGATACCCTTCTCAGTCTTGCACTAACACATTCCATTTTCAGACAGTCAAGACAGAGAAAAGTCTTCTCCACCTCAACTTTGGCCAATCAATTCACACTGCTCGGCCCACAGCTGGTGAATCTAAAATCACGGAATCCTTAGGGGTTGGAAGGGACTTCGAAAGACCATCTAGTCCAATGGCCCTGCCAGAGCAGCATCACCTAGACCAAGTCACACAGGAACACATCCAGGTGGGTTTTAAGCATCACACTGGTGTCACCAATTCTGATGTATTTCCATGTAGCAGCTAGACTACTCCTGATTCATAAAACTCAAAAAAAAAAACACCAAGAGAACTCTCTCTCACACATGTCCTTGTTTTTTATGAATTCTGGTACCTTAATAAACCAATTCATTGCATAGATCCTGTAACCACCTGAGCACAAAACTGAGTGCAGGAAAGACAAGGAGACCCTGAAGACAAACATCTCGAAGCATCAGCACTCCTGAATGAATCTAAAGGAATCTTAAGTTTTCAATTTATGTTCGTGAGTCCCAGCACTGTTTGACTTGCTGTGACTTTATTTCCAGTAAGTGGCTGAAGCTCTTTCCACAACCAGCCCGTGAAATGCACCTTATAGGTTGGGAAGTGGAACTAGGTGAATGTATTAAATAGAGGGAGGAGAGCACCTCCCTGGCCTCAGGAATTTTAGGAACCTTTGTCCCTATTCTCCTTAACACTGCTTGTTAAGTTAGAAGGCTTTTTCCCCATTTTAACACTTCACTCAGGGATGCACAAGGCCAACTAGAGAAAGGGGCTGCAGACAAAACACGTGAGTTAGGGTTTCCTTCGGCAGTGGGCAGACAGGTGAAACATGACATGAAGGAAAAGCACTAAGGTTAAAACCAGCATATATCTAAACCATCTCCCTCTAAAACATCTGTTGAGGAATGTTTTTACCTCACTCTCAATAAATCCCCAACACCTGTTGATTTTCACTAGTCCTTAATAAAGCATTCAGGTTTTCACGTGCTGGCTTCACCTGAGGGGGTTAGCACTCACTCTGAATGGCGAGGGCTTCCTGGTGTAAATCCACTTCAGAAGTATTAATTCAATGCTTCAGCGACTTCATGATGTTTTCTGACCTGGTTCCAAGTTGTTTCCTTTGCATCTCACTACAACACACACAGAGGCTCACGTTTAGCACATTGTTTTCTGTCTAGTTTGGGTACCCCTGGATTTATGTCATTTGGAATGTATGAACTTTGTTTTAAAGTGGGGAATAACTACCTGACAGCTGTTACACTGATGATTCCATACTTTTAGTAGTATCTTTAAAATAATAGAGGGTGTTTGTGTCTGATTCCCTACTATTGGATCATCTGTATTTCTCTATCTCACAAAGCTCAAACCGTCCGCATAGAAAAAGTTCCTTTGCAAAGCACTTGAGAATCACAGAAAGTGAGGGAGTGGAAGGCACCTCAAAAGATCATCTAGTCCAAGCCCCCCACCAGAAAGTTCAGTATAATCAGTACAATCAGGAAAAAATACGTAAACAAACCCATTAACTATAAAAAGTTACACAGAGGAGCAGCAGAAAATAGCAGCCTTCTCGTTTTGAACCTGCTTTCACATGTTAAATATAAAGTCATTCCGAGTCATGGGAAAGGAGACTACAGTGCAGGTTGTCTGAAAACATGTTTTGCAAGTTATTTGCAATTAATCTTTGACTTAGTCCCTTCCTCCTGCTGGGCAGGCCAAACATCTTCATTTCTAACTTTATGGCTGTGGAGTCTCCTTCACTGGAGATGTTTAAGACCCACCTGGACATGTTCCTGTGCGACTTGGACTCTGTGATCCTGCTGTGGCAGGGGGATTGGACCGGATGATCTTCCGAGGTCCCTTCCAATCCCTAATGTTCTGTGATTCTGTGAAAGAATAAATCATTATCTCTTTTTTCAAGACAGTTGGCCAGTCTCAGATTCCCCATAGATATCCCAATATCTGGTGGAGTTCTGAATGAGGACATTTGAATGTCCTTGTTTCTTTCCTAATGGCCTCCTGGAGATGGTTTCTTTCAATGGGCTTTGCCTACTTTGCCTTCAAGCGCTATAATTCACTCATCACTGTCTCCCTGGCCTTTAAACCCTTCAGAAAGGGTACATGACTCTCAAGAATAGTCATATATTTATATCTAGTCCATAGCTTAAAACAAATGTCACCACACAGCCTAAAGAGATGTCAGGGAACACCAGAAACCCATCCTCCAAGACCAGCCATGAGCAAGTTACAGATAATTCACTTTTAGTTAATTTATTATGCAACTAATATTTTGTTCTGCCTTCTAGAGAGAATTTTACAGCAAAAATAAATTCCACTTGCTCTTCAAACTCACCCTATTTTTATGGAATTCTGTATATGAGACACAGTCACAGTAACTTGTGCCCTCCTGATGTGCAGATTACACCGATAACTATAACGAGAGTCCATGACAAATACACTTCATTGTCTTAACATGATCCGAAGCACCTGGGCAATTTTCATTTCAGCAGATTGTCTCCTGATGTGAGAAAGAGCAAGAGGCCAGGAAAACATGTTTATCACTGTGATTCCTTTGTTGTCAAACGTTAGGCTACACTCACGTGAAGCCCAAAGAGCTTCATCGCTCTCCTCACAGCCTGCCTTGGCGTGTGGGCTCTCACAGAGCGCGTGTGCTCAGCTGTGTACAAGCAGCAGCAGGGCTGTTTAAGGAAGGAAAAAGCATATTTGAATAAAATCCTTAAGAAATGATTGGTATCAAGAGAGCTCTTCCCCTGCTGCTCCATGCACCTACCACTGAATCTACACATGGATGGGAACCAACCTGACTTGGAGTGGGTGCTGAGACTCATCTCCATTAGCCTCTTAATATTTCAGATTATAAACTACAATGACCAACGTGAGGGACAGCTACTGCTCTTCTCACCTGTGTAACTCGAGGGCTATGCACAAGTAAAAGCCACGTTTGAGAATCTCTACTGAATCCCTATAACTCAGCCTTGCTCACTTAGGTTGCACTCACCACTTTGCCAATTCCTTTAACTCAAGACAAAAAGAGACCCACCAGTCATTCAGACCAATCCCACAAACGTATGGGAAGATGAGGGCTGAGACCTTGAACGCCTCACGGGACTTAATACTCATAATGAGAAGTTTGATTTCTTCCATCAGCCAATTCTAGAAGACAACACACGTAGTTAACACACAATCAGAGTGAAGGAACTCAAAGCCAATATATGATCTCAATCATAGTGTATTCACAGATTAAAAGATTTGGAGCACTCCATCGCAGAAGCTAATTAATAATTAGATGTCCAGTGCTCTATCACATCTTACGTCGATACTTTCATAACAGAGGCATTTGTTTAGTTTAAGAAAAAGTAGCTTAACACCAGTTGAGAGCTCTCAGATGAAAAACAAATCTCCGCAGCACGCCACCCCCGTTCCAAAAGAACAGTTCCTTCCACAGCACGTTTTCAGGAGTTGTGTTTATTTCCAAACACCGACAGTAACGCGTCTTTCACTGTGCACAGACTTGCTGCTGAACTGCCTGTTGCAAGAACGTGAACATCAGTTACTCTAACACAAAGAGCTAAATACATTGACAAAGACAAATGAAGTCCCAGAGAGGAATCACCAAACACCTGCTAGTGTGACTAAGTTTTTTTATCCAGGAGAGTAGTAGATTGTGTCAATAGAAACTTTTGGGCACAAGGCATTCCCTTGTGATGGTGCCTTTTATCTGCACGATGACTGCATTTGCACACAGGCTCTTCTAATTTTGATGGTCTCCTTCTGCAAATTGCTCACAAAACAGAACGTCAAGAGCGACCGAACCCGGTGATGGCAATAATTTTTATTGATACCATATGTTGTGGCTTCACTCATCCTTTTCTTCATGTTCTTAGTGTTTAATATATGAACTAAATGAAACAAGGCTTCTTTGAGTCTTGGAAGAATAAATAATTATGAGTTCCATCCTACTACGACATGAGCAACAAGAAGATAGCACATTCCGATGGTGCAGGACACAATCATCATGGGGAAACCTAACCTGAAACAATTAAGCAGAGGAAAGATTAGTAAGGATGTGAGAGGATATTCTCCCATTAATGAAAAAGAAATCTAGGTCATCCTGCACATCTCAAGCTTTGAATATGTTTACAGCAGTGTCACAGTCATGGATGGACTGAGAGCACAACATCCAGGAGCCTAATGTCCAAGCTCCTATTTCTACTCATGGATCATTTAAGAGACAGAAGGTCAAAGGTGGCACAATTCCACGTCACGTGCCCTGCGTGGGTTTCACTTGTTTGTTCCCCCAGACAACACACTACCAGTCACGCGGGTGAAATACCAATTCTTACAGATGATCTGGCATAGAACAGATTGTCCTGTGCGCATCGTTGCAGGTGAAGTATGTGACCCTGGTACAACACCTTGACAATCTTTGGCTGAAACCCATTCCCCTGTTGATCTGTAGTCAAACACAGCCAGCACTCCTCTCCCACACCTCTCAGCATGTTGACTTGACTATTAATGGACTGTTAGAAATAGACCCCTTTTAGTTAAGGGATATTTAAGGCAGCTTTAAAAATGCTGTAGCTTTGCTGTGGTATCCAAACACCATTTTTCACCATAGAAGAAGCTTTTCAGACAACATTTCGATTTTATAGACTTCTTTAGAGGAACAAACACAGGCAGCAGGGACATCAAAGAATCACAGAACATTGGGGATTGGAAGGGACCTCAAAAGATCATCTAGCCCAACCCCCCTGCCACAGGAGGATCAACTAGACCAAGTCACAGAATCATTAGGGATTGGAAGGAACCTTGAAAGATCATCCAGTCCAACCCCCTGCCACAGCAGGATCACCTAGCCCAAGTCACACAGGAACACATCCAGGTGGGTTTTAAATGTCTCCTGAAAAGGAGACTCCACAACCCCCCTGGGCAACCTGTTCCAATGCTCCATCACATCATCCATTGTTATTAGTTCTGTTAGTTATTAGTTCTGTTAGTTATTAGTTCTGTTAGTTATTAGTTCTGTTAGTTATTAGTTCTGTTAGTTATTAGTTCTGTTAGTTATTAGTTCTGTTAGTTATTAGTTCTGTTAGTTATTAGTTCTGTTAGTTATTAGTTCTGTTAGTTCCCTGCCTTCTTTCCTTTGGATTTGTGAAGGAGAGTAATTATTACATGTTCTTCTTATTGTATGTTCTTACTGCATTCCTGTCACCCTATGTTTTCTTTTCCTTTTCACTCAACACAGAAGACCTGAAGAGTCTCCCGCCATTTGGATTGGGACAACCTTGCCATCATCCCAAGCCTTTGCCATACTAATCCAGCTTTACCTGAAAAGCATGTGCTTTACTAACAGCTCAGAGAGAATAGATTTAAAATGTTTTCCACCCGCCCATGACCCTCTCCAAATCCAGACACCTGTTGCAGCTCAGAGAGCAGGTGGTTAAAAATCTGCAAGTGATCATTAATTCAACATGAAATATCTGAGAGCTGGATTTACATGAAAAATCACAGTATAGTTACCTATGAGTTCCCATACACAGGAGTTACTGTGTAATTTAAATCACAGAACAAAACCTATAATCCCATTTCCTTCTGATTGCTAAAGATTATTATAATTTCTCCTGATACTCTGCTTTGAGTCTGTGCCGAGATTTCACGGAGTCACTGCCAGGAATGAACCTGAGATAGGATCCTGGATGAGAGAATGTAAAGATGTTAGGGTTTGCCTCCCACAGGGTTGTAGTGTGAGGGTTGTTTTTGGTACTGGGGAAGAGGGTTGCTGGTGCAGGTACTGGTAGGAAGCTTCAAGGACAGGAGCTCCCCCCAGTTCCAGTTAACCACGTGTCTTGGCAAATTTGAGCTGATTAGTGCCTCTGCAGATAAATCATAGAATCATCAGGGATTGGAAGGGACCTCAAAAGATCATCCAGTCCAATCCTCCCACTACAGCAGGATCCCCTAGACCAAGTAGCACAGGAACATGTCCAGGTGGGTTTTAAGCACCTCCAGAGAAAGAGATTCCACAACCCCCCTGGGCAGCTCCTTCCAGCGCTCTGACTCCTCATTGTGAGCAAAGAGGCTCCACCAAAATCAATAAACTCACCAATTTAGAGATGCTGACAACTACCCCATTGAATTTAATGGGAAATTCTCTTCTTTCTGTAAATTTCCTTTACTGCTTATAATTGTAGTTCTCCCTGGAATTGTACAAAATGATTCAGTGACCAACCTTCCCCAGACCTTTGCGTAGAAACTGTTCAACCCGTCATTTGGAAAGCAAATTTTCAGAGCAGATTCCAGACCAATCACAAGCCAAAAAATTACTGTTTGCTACTATGTACTGTGCAAAAGCTGACATTCAGAGGCACAAGTTCTCCCCAGTAAGCAAACACAGGCAAACATGAGCTTTAGGAGATACAGCTAGTGCAGGTGGGGCTCAAATAGCACCATCTACAATCCACACGTCATCCCCATTCAGCACCAGCCAAACCTATACCTCAAGAGTTTAAAAATTAGAAAGAAATATATCCAAAATCTTTAATACATATCCTGGCACATTCCAAGATGAAGAAAAAGCTGTTGCTTGCTGCCAATATTCATTTAAGTGGGACCCAAAATGTTCTCCCCATTTGCTTAGGTGTGAGATGTATTTTTCTCCAACTCTGAAGAATTTAAGTCTTCAGACAGAACCTTCAATTATATCTGTAGAACTACAACTACAGAATCACAGAACACTAGTGGTTGGAAGGGACCTCCAAAGCTCAAAGTGTGCCATAAAGATTCAATTCCCTGCTGTAGCAAGGTCCCTTCCAATCCCTAATGATTCTATGACTTGGTCTAGGTGATCCTGCTGTGGCAGGGGGATTGGATTGGATGATCTTTCAAGGTCCCTTCCAATCCCTAATGACTCTATGACTTGGTCTAGATGATCCTGCTCTGGCAGAGGGATTGGACTAGGTGATCTTTTGAGGTCCCTTCCAATCCCTAATGATTCTGTGATTCTTGTGAAGCTTGGAAAATTGAATTCTTCTGGCAAGGGGATTGGACTGGACAATCTTTTGAGGTCCCTTCCAATCCCTAATGATTCGATGATAAGATGGTCACCATGTGATCTACTGTCATATTAGCAACATATTTGCCCTCTAGATCCTCTAGGACAAGTTTAGTCCTTAATTCATTGCTTCTCGATCCGTGACGAAACACTCACATCATTATAAAGTCTGGGGAATGCAAATGTAGTTTAATTGCCTGAGCTCCTTGGGAAAGCCAAGCTTAGTCCTCTCCCACACATCTGAGCAAGGAGGCGTGGTTCTCAATCTGAGCTGAAGAGGATTAAATCATCACGGGTGACTGGAAGAGTAAATCAGCGCAGTAGTTGTCTGAGAGTAGTTCGAGAGGCTCACGCACTGACCGTGAGTACAAGAGCCGGTACTCCTGGTAGTGAATTGTTCTCATTATGCATTTCCATGGTTCTATTATAAATACTCTACCACTGAAACTGATTTGTACAAAACATGACAACACCAGTGATAATTACTTCGGGCAAACGAATGCGTTGGGACTGCTGCAACAGGTTTTGCAGTTAGTGTTTGCGTGTTTAATGAAACGTACAGCACGGTGCCAACTCACTTTTGACTATTACGTGCTTTGCTGTACAAGAAGCAAATTTGAGGCTTACTCACATCATTCCAAAATGCTTCTTTTATAGCTCAGAACTCTCTGCTATAGAAATTTGTCATAAAGGGAAGTGTTTTGTCTGGTTTTGAAACAAACCCCAGAAAATTTGGAGACTATTTTTTTGACATACACTAAACAAGTCAGAATAACAGAAGCACAGATCATTAGGGATTGGAAATCACCACAAAGATGGTCCAGTCCAATCCCTCTGCCAGAGCAGGATCACCTAGACCAAGTCAGACTGCCCTTCCTCCCTCTTCCCACCAACTCGCCTGTCCCCACATACACTGCCCAGGTATCAGAACAGGACTATCTTCCACCAGGCTGTTTATGGGCTCCAACCCCGTTCCAGAGCACACGGCTCATACTCTGAGATGAATCACCTTCCAGCAGTTATTTCCCTCCGTTGCCTACAAAGACAGCTGGGTGTGGAAACAGAGCAATCAGCACCGCCGAATGGAAAAGTGAGGTGAGAGGAATCTTTCCTTTTCTGACAAGCAACGCCGTGAACATCGCACACTAACGAAACCTTATCTCCTACCTGTTTGTGTCTTGAGTTTGAGCAACTTGCTGTCTAAGCAGAAAGCTCTAGCTGAAGCTCACCCGCGCGCACCTCTGCACTGTGCAAAGCAGGGGCTCAGACTGCAACATCCTTCAGTGGGAAACACTAATTTGGGTTCTTTTTCCCTTCCTACTCACAGACTTGGATGACATTTTAGGGAGTTTAATTATAATTGAGGAATCAAACCCTCTTTCCCCACCACTCTCTTCCTTGTCAGAAGTGTTTGAGGCTGACAAGCACATTCAGAAGTTATTAGGTGGGAAACACAGACACTGCACAGGAAACTGTATCAGAAGTTAGGCTCTGATGGAATGAGAGGAACAAAAAGCTTCTCAGAAGCGGTCGGTTTTATCCTGAAACATACCTGTGACACGCAGCTAACTGATCCTGAGATGTGCCAGAGTCTCACCTTGATTTAACTCAGGAATGATTAGAGAAAGGGCTCTATCTTCTCCTGTTCTTACATTATCTAGTTCTCTCCTGCTTATCATCAGAATGTTTGTAGGTTTGAAAAGGTATGGGGAAGAGAAAGAAACGAGACTTGGTCTAGGTGATCCTGCTCCAGCAGGGGGATTGGACTAGATGATCTTTCGAGGTCCCTTCCAATCCCTGATGATTCTGTGACATAAAGGCCCACCTCTTTTTGCTTGTAAAGAGCATAAATCTTGTGCTGTGTTCACAGCATCTGGTGGGGTCAGCTCTAAGCTCTGATGCAAGTCATGCAATTTCCCTCCATTTTAGGATGTATTTATGTATCAAAACATAGCATTTGCCTCTGCTAAGTTGTACCATAAATTACTGCACTCAAGCACAGATTTTCACTTCAGACGTCAGCTTGACTGTCAGCCTGTTTCTTCTTTCCCTTCAGTCAGCAACAGAAACTTTAAAGTACTTTATAGTGCAAGAGCATTTGAGTTTATTGCCAACAGAATCACGATCACCGAATCCCACTCCACTGACCTCTTCAGCGAAAGTAGAAGGCATGTTCCTACCTCATCCTCCTAGCAGAGTCATGGGTTTCAACATGCAACTTGGTCTGGGTAATCCTGCTGTGGCAGGAGGATTGGACTGGATGATCTTTCAAGGTGTCTTCCAATCTCTAATGATTCTACGATTGACCCTACGGCCAAGCCTACGATTGACCCTACGGCCAAGCCTACGATTGACCCTACGGCCAAGCCTACGATTGACCCTACGGCCAAGCCTACGATTGACCCTACGGCCAAGCCTACGATTGACCCTACGGCCAAGCCTACGATTGACCCTACGGCCAAGCCTACGTCTCTATGACTCTGTGGTAACAACAAGAATTCAACCCAGTTGTTGACATGATAGAGGAAAGCAGTGAAGACTACTTCAGCAATGCTTCTTTTCTTGCCAGAAATATTCCTCTGGCGATACGAGGTGGGCATGACCACCAGTGAGGAGAGTCACTAGATACTAGATATTCTCTCCTCTCCAAGAACTACTCACAGTTTCTAAGTCACTAGCAAACACTTAATTTAATTATCTGAAATGAAATGTAAGGGCTAGACCACAATGGCAGCAGAGACATGGACATACTGACTTGAACACAGCCTCCATTCTTGTTACTGCTACTGCCATTGATGAATTGTATGGGAAAATAATGCCCCGACCTCGTAACTACACACAATTTTTCAGTTTTAATAGGTTCCACTAAAAAAACCACATTTAAATCACAATGGGGCAGCCTAGCCGCATAATGGTGCATGTGACCTTCACTTGGTCCCTTTTAGCATTTCACAAAAGCGAATTTCCCTCAATGCAGAAGCAAAAGGCTGCAAATTAACTCCCACTTTGACGCTGAAGAAGTCTAATTAACTACGGAGCTCTCTTTTTTCCGTTCTGGAAGCCACTAAACCTGGGTACCTATCTGAATGCTGTTTTGTGTTTAGCTGTGAAACGCCGTCGGTTTTGATAAAATCGCACTCAAACTGGTCTTGGATGATCAAGTGGAATTCAGACTCAGTGGAATGAAAAATGAGATCATTTACTTGCCTCTGCTCTCCAGAGGCTTGCTAAAAAGGTGAATGTTCTCAGCTGCCTTCAGCCTGGGTTAGTAGTGGTAAAATATGAGTCCTTATGGCCAGATACGTCAGCAAAGAAGGAGGTTGTATTTAAATGCCATCGTTTACCTCTGCAAAACTGCTCCCTGTTATTTAAAAAGACACTGAAGAAGTACTACAGGTGATCCTGCTGTGGCAGGGGGATTGGACTGGATGATCTATCGAGGTCCCTTCCAATCCCTAATGTCCTATGATCTTTCGAGGTCCCTTCCAATTCCTAATGTTCTATGATCTTGTGAGGTCCCTTCCAATCCCTATGTTCTATGATCTTTTGAGGTCCCTTCCAATCCCTAATGTTCTATGATTCTATGATCTTTCGAGGTCCCTTCCAATCCCTAATGATTCTATACTGCTCTCTGGAGCAGGTAGTGTGATTCTCAAATCCACTTGTCAGCACAAATAATAATATGGTACTAAAATCTCAGGCTTTGGAGACAGTTGAAGAGTCTTTCTGTAAAAACCTTGTTGTGTTCATTCAAAAAGAAGGATGGTGTGCAAGTTTCACGGAGCACTTCCCAAAACCTCTATGTCTTACCCAACTAAGTGCAGCAAGACATTTTCTTCTCTACAGCTTCAAAAAAAGGGCAAAAAAACTTGTGTAGTCTCAAAAAAAGCCTATAAATAGTTTTTCTTAGTACATTATTCACTTCTATAATTCACTTAGATAGCATCTGTGAGAGCCCTGCTGCTTGAGGAAAGACTTAATTCAGAAAGCATGTGCAGCCTTGCCGTATGCAAACAGTCAGCTATGCAAACAACTAGTGTCTAAAGACAGACAAGATATTAAATCTTTCAAAAATGCCAAGGAAAGAGTGAATTAAATTCTCCTGCACAGATATTGGTTAACTCACACCATAAAAAAATACCATCTTTTTAAGGCTTCTCTAATAAAAAGACCATTTTTGTGTATAAGCTGATAAACACACCCGTGAACACAGAAGTGTGTGTACAGAAGCACAGAACATCAGGAATTGGAAGGGACCTCCAAAAATCATCCAGTCCAATCCACCTGCCAGAGCAGCATCACCTAGACCAAGTCACAAAGGAACATGTCCAGGTGGGTTTTAAACGTCTCCAGAGAAGGAGACTCCACAACCCACCCTGGGCAGCTCCTTCCAGTGCTCTGTCACCCTCACTGTGAAGAAGTTCCTTCTGATGTTTATATGGAACCTCCTGTGTTCCAGCTGACACCCACTGCCCCTTTCCTGATGTCCAGTCTAAACCTACCTTGTTGGAGCTTTGTTGAGTGATCAATTGGAAAATCAAAATTATGTGCAGCTTTGCCCTTCCTAGCATAACAGTGGGGTTAAAACCATGAAATATAAATCCCTAATTCTGACAATAAATCATTTGGATTGGAAATTTATTATTAAAATGAGGTATTAAGAAGAAACCACCTTAAAATGTTTTTTCTTGAAACATGGAAAGAAACCTGGATAAAAAAATCTTTAGACACTTGGAATATCCACAAATTCTACCTTCTGGAGCTGCCCAGCGGATCGGAAAGCCCCCAGGTGAATTGTGCTCAGGTGCTTGGACACCACATTGCTCAGCTGAAGCCTCCATCACCAAAATCCACACTCTAAACAGTAGGTGGGCTTCTATTCTGATCAGAAGCATCCTTAGAGCAGCAAGTGTCTGGGATAAAATGGTGCTAACAGCAATAAAATAGGGGCGAAATGACACTAAATTAACGGGAATGGAAAGGGCTGTGTCTGTCTGACACATAATCAGGCAGAGACATTTACGTGGCTTCACAGAGCCCAGTCCTGAGGATGTGCAGGCTCTGGTGAAGGACATCTCATTTGTCCTCCCACATGCCTGAACGACACTTCTCATGGAAAGCAGTTTTGCACTCTTTGCAGGTGAGTGCTCTCAAGCAGAGACGAATGGGACATCCAGCTGGAAGTATTAATGTTGTGAATGTCCCTCAAGACAAGCCCTGTGATGAAAACACCTTCTTTCCTAGGCTGTTATCAGAAACCAATACTTTTTGACACTTCCAAATTGTTGTTACTCCCTGAGAGGACAGACAATATTAATTCAGCTCTTTGGATGCCACGTAAAGGCAGAGCAATGGCAGAAGAATAGAAAACTTGAAAACATGCACAATGATTTCAGGATCATGCCCAGCTAACCTTACCAACGTAACCTACACTAGGTCCTTGTGCTTGTACCATGATCATTGGGGCAGAGCGTTCTCCCTAGGTGTCAAATCACCTCTCTGATGTTTTTATCACATTACACAGAGTTATCACAGGATCACAGAACGTTAGGGATTGGAATGGACCTGGAAAGATCATCCAGTCCAATCCCCCGACACAGCAGGATCACCTAGACCAAGTCATAGAATCGTTAGGGATTGGAAGGGACCTTGAATGACCATCCAGTCCAATCCCCCTGCCACAGCAAGATCATCTAGACCAAGTCATAGAACCGTTAGGGATTGGAAGGGACCTTGAATGACCATCCAGTCCAATCCCCCTGACACAGCAGGATCACCTAGACCAAGTCACACAGGAACTAAACCAAGATAAATTAAAAAAGAGGGAAAAAATATATTGGTGTGAATGTAACAGTATCTTTTACTCTAAATATGCAGAAAAATAACCAAGGGCTTGTGTTTTAGTTACATCAACTACACTTGAATTTCATGCTTGGACTTCCTCTGTTCACCAGTTTCCATTTACAGCTTTCAATTGCAATCTCAAAACTGGAGGTGTTGAAGAATAGTCAACTGTTGTCTGCGTGAAGGACATGTTTTCTTCTAAAAACAATTCTTATTGAATTTAAAAATAAATTCAGAAACAAGCTGAGCTGGTGCTAGCTGCTCATCATGTTTTCACTCACAGCTGCTATGCAGCTGACCAGAAGTAATGTCTGTTTGAGACTTGGGCTTACTCATGGTATCACGGAGTAGATTTCTAGTTGGTCTAAACTGGGGCATCTCCCTTTTTCCCAGCAAAGGAAAATCCATGAGAATGTGCAGATGAGAAACGACATTTAACCTGTATTTAGCAACAAGTATCTACAGAGGGTGACCAGAGAAGGAATTTCTGAGGCAGCTCAATCGCGTTCCCACCACCTTCATGCATTCAATTCACCATCTGCCAAAATAATCTGCCCTCTAACTACGTTTCAGTTGCCAAAATGAATTAAGCACATAGGTCTGTTTTATAGATCCTTTCTCCAGACCTTCTCCTAGGAGAATCAGTTGCTTGTCTAGAGGGAAAAGCTCAACAGACTCAACGTGAGAAGTGTAAAGCGGTACCTGAAGAACTCCATGAAAGAGAAGCCGTAACCATGCTGCTCCGCAATCCCCGCGCACACGACGTTTGCAGATGCACCGATCAACGTCCCATTCCCTGCAGTTCAAAAAACAAAGAGCAGTTTTTAGTGGTGCTCTGCTTCTTACTCCTCCTTTGTTCATTCTCTGCTAAAGTCCTAAGTTCTACTAGTCAGAAAAGAGAGATCGATATCTCTTGCACAGGCTTGAGAAGAAACACACAGACAGTACCTCCATGTTGCATAAATAGCTTCACACGCTGCAAGATAAACCTGCTATTATTCTCTGATCATACTAAGGCAGAAGAATAGGGAGGGAACACAACAGGGTCTAGCAGTTGTCAAAGTGACACCAGAGACTCACATTCAGAGCAGCTTGTTGATTTTAGGTTTTACGCAAAACAAGGTGCCATTAGCCAAGTTGAAAACAAAGGATGAGATAGTCTGAGGATGAGAAGCCAAATTAATATCTTTTTTCCTCGCACAAGCCTGACATTGACAAATTACTGTCTTTTTTATAAAGAAGGTAACTAATGGCTGAGATTTTATTTTTCTTACAGAAATTTAAAACAAGAGGGACAAGGGAGGTCTGTTTCATATCTCTCTGCTAAGGCTAAAGGATCACCAGAGATGCAAAATTTGTTTACCAAACCACAGCTGTTCTTTCCAACATAAAGCAGCTTCATTTTATTCAGAGAACTTCATCAAATAGCATCATGCCAGACCCCTTAGGAGATGGGAACACCCAAGGAAAACAGCATCCCCTGTTTGCAGTGTACAGCTGCATTGCAGAACATCAGGGGTTGGAAGGGACCTCGAAAGATCATCTAGTCCAATCCCCCTGACACAGGAGGATCACCTAGATCCAGTCACACAGGAACACATCCAGGTGGGTTTTAAATGTCTCCAGAGAAGGAGACTCCACAACCCACCTGGGCAACCCCATTCCAGGGCTCTGTCACCCTCACTGAGAAGAAGGTCCTTCTCATATTTATATGGAACCTCCTCTGTTCCAGCTGACACCCATTGCCCCTTGTCCTATTGTTGAATGACACTGAGCAGAGCCTGGCTCCATCCTCCTGACACCCACCCTTCACATACTTATAGACATTCATGAGGTCACCCCTCAGTCTCCTCCAAGCTAAAGAGCCCCAGGCTCCCTCAGCCTTTCCTCATAAAGGAGGTGCTCCACTTCCTTCATCATCCTTGTGGCTCTGCACTGGACTCCCTCCAGCAGCTCTGTGTCCTTCTTGAACTGAGGGGCCCAGAAATGGACACAAAACTCCAGATGTGGTCTCACCAGGGCAGAGTAGAGGGGGAGAAGAAGCTCTCTCAATCTGCTAACCACCCCCTTCTGATCCACCCCAGGATGATCTTGGCCCTGAAAGAACTACATACTTCTCTTCCAGACCTTTTGCAGCAGCTATTTTATTCCCGTGTTGTCAAGGGTCTGGGAATGGAGAGAAGGCAGGTATTCAGAGCTCAGAAAGACCAACCCGTTTTCAGTGTCCAGCACTGGGCATTAGGAGCTGCACAGTCCATTTCCTTTGCCTCAAAGCACATTTTAGTTGCTTTAATTCAAGCCTGAAGATCAGGAATTGAACTTGGAACATTAGCATTACTGGTAGCCTCTGGCATGAGAAAGCCAAGAAGCAAAGTTTGTGGCCTAATGCAAAAACAGAACAAGTGAATACTGCTGATGATATTAGAGGAGTCAGGAAGGAACCCTTAAGGAACTTCCAATTCCAAAACTAATCTGCAGTTTACAGCCTCCAAACATTTCATAAGAGGTTTCCACTCCATGTGCAGCCCTATCAGACATCGTCATCAGACTCATATTACTGAAGACAAGGAAACAGCTCTGGCTTCAAATTAATGAAACAGAACTCATACCGCTCTTGTCCCATGGCTCTGACTAGACACGGCCAAGATCTCAAAGCAGTACATGCCTTCACATAATGAAGGATTGTGGAAAGAGCTTCTGCTTTGGCAGTGAATTGATTTCCCCAAGTAGTTTTCACTTGAGAAGAAATCGTCACCTTAAGTGTTATCTGAAAGGAACAGCGTTTGTCGCGCGTTCGGAGCGCGTGTGCCGCTTAATTAGCTGTTGGCTCAGCAGGCTTCAAAGCACGACGCTGAAATTAACAGCAGATGCAGGGCATTCACAGGAACATCTGTCTTCATGGCAAATGTTTACCTTGGTAGTTAAACAGTGACACAGTGACCTCTGAATCACAGGAAACCCAAGAGTATTTGAATGTACATGGAAACCTACGCAGGTGACTCTAGTTGAGGCAAATGAAGACTAAACACACACATCTAGGACCTCACCCGGTCTTAACTTCATCTTCACATCATCTTCAGTCTTAACAATAATGAAGCTTAAAAGGCAGAGCAAAGACACTTGCTTGGTTGATTGTAACCCCAAGACGTACAAATACCCAGGTGAAGACTATCAGACAATAACATTATGATAACTGATCTGTTTGTGTGACTTCTATCACAACCAGTTTTGATGACTCCTACTGTAACTCATCTTTTATCACAAGGCAGATGGTTATTAGCAAACTGGATTCGTTCCTCTGTGACTTGGTCTAGGTGATCCTGCTGTGGCAGGGGGATTGGACCGGATGGTCTTATGAGGTCGCTTCCAATCCCTAATGATTCTATGATTCTATGACTTGGTCTGGGTGATCCTGCTGTGGCAGGGGGATTGGACTAGATGATCTTTCGAGGTCCCTTCCAATCCCTAATGATTCTATGATGCTATGATTCTATGATTACAATGAAATTAATACTATATTTCTATGATCATCTGTGTACATGTATGAGGTAAGCCATGCATTTCATCATGCATGTCTGGTTTGCTTTTTATTTCTGGTAGACTACTGTCAATATTAATTATGCTTAGTAATTCATAAGCATGAATCCAGAGACCTTTTTCCTGATGCAAGAAAGAAATACCTTCTCATTCTGAAGTGTGATAGAGAGATGTTACTCAAACAGATGCTGCTGCCTAGGCTATAGAATCATAGAATCATTAGGGACTGAAGGGACCTCGAAAGACCATCCAGTCCAATCCCCCTGCTACAGCAGGGCCACCTAGACCAAGTCATAGAATCATTAGGGATTGGAAGGGACCTCCAAAGATCCAGTCCAATCCCTCTACCACAGCAGGATTACCTAGACCAAGTCACACAGGAACACATCCAGGTGGGTCTTAAACATATAGAGAAGATAATGACATAGGAATCACATGGGTGAGAGTAATTTTTCCACAGACCTGCCCTCACTTTGCACGACCACAATAGAAGGTCTACAGTTTCTGTCCATGAAAAGTGACTTAGGAGTGTCTCTCTGACATTTCTCAAGGTTAATTACTCCGAGCATCTTTAAGGGATATGAGGTCAACTCCAAAACAGTTTTGGTTAAGAATAAATCTATAGGGAAAGACTCCAAATCTACATATTAAAGCATTTCTTTGCACTGCCAGCTATGTTAGAAGTACAAGGAGGAAGATGCTGACAAGGTTTGCTGAGCCTGATTTGATCTCTGCAGTACCTCCCAGCCCTGCTTGTTCTTCTCCACTTGTAGTTAAGTCTTCTTAGCCCATTGCTCAGCTACTAACCTCTGCTACACAGCCCCTTGAGACAGTGCCAGAGTCAAACCCAAAACACACACCCCACACATAATGCAGTTCTCTTGGGCCCAGACAACATCTCCTCTGCAAAGCGAGTGCCCAGGTGACTACAATCCATAAGGCGCTGCAAATCAGCGCCGGGTGAACTGATGAAACTCACTGGAAGGGGCTGACAAACTGGGGTCATATCAAGAAAGAAGAGAGTGTCTGTATTAAAACAGTGTTTCCTTTCATTTTAAGCCTTGTTTTCAGCTCCTTGTTTGCACTTGCCAGTAGCACATCTATTGTATCTCAACACCTTTGTTCTCAGGAGCCCCTTTGGTATCTCCCTCTCAGGAGCAGGCTTAACCCTGGGTTGGCTGCATTAATATCCCGGCTTGGAGAATCACCTCAAAGCGGCCGACGGGATTAGTGTTTATTACTCAAACACTGAAATAATCAAAGGGAAGGGATTATCAGTTATAAAGCTATTTGGCTGGGCATGAACAGCTCTCATCAGCAGTAACTTGCTCGAACATAAAGGAGATAGGACCTCACGTAACAGCAAGGTCACAAGAGGATTGCTTACAGAAAAACCCTGCTTTGTTGTGAGCATCACAGGCCATTTCCCTTCACGTACTCTGCAAGTGGATAACAAGCTTAGCTTCCTGCATGTGCTCTTCTCTGTGTCTCTGGATAGCTAGTGCAGAAGAAAAAGGACTGCCCTGCTTCCATTTAACACGAGCCCTGAAAACAGCTTTTCCCTGTCCTTGGACAATCATCTAGTGATGGGAAAAGGGACAGCTGGAACAGAGGAGGTTCCACATCAACATGTGAAGGAACTTCTTCATGGTGAGGGTGACAGCACTAGAACAGGATGCCCAGGGAGGTTGTGGAGTCTGCTTCTCTGGAGACATTTAAAACCCACCTGGACGTGTTCCTGTGTGACTTGATCTGGGTGATCCTGCTCTGGCAAGGGAATTGGACTAGATGGTCTTTTGAGGTCCCTTCTGCCTTGGATTCATGAATAATTTTAGGGTGAAGCTTCTCAGCTCTGCTTTCAGTTGCAACCCAGTCACCCCACCACAGTGTCAAGGCAAAACTTGCTGAAGAAAGCTAGCTCCTTGCTACCCATCGGTTTTCAAAAGAAGACTGTGAAGTCTCCTGTACTTTAGATGGTTAAACACAGGTGGATATGTGTGCTTTGCAGCCAAAAAAGAGCCACAAAACCAGGGCAAATCAAAACATGAACAGTCCCTAAAATTCCAAGGAACCTCATGTTATAGATGGGGCGAGCATAACTTTAAAACAATTGTTCCTTGGGTGGTAAACATAGAATCACAGACTCATAGAATCATTAGGGATTGGAAGGGACCTCCAAAGATCATCCAGTCCAATCCCCCTGACACAGCAGGATCACCTAGACCAAGTCGCACAGGAACACATCCAGGTGGGTCTTAAACATCTCCAGAGAAGGAGACTCCACAAGACCCCTGGGCAGCCTGTTCCAGTGCTCTGTCACCATCACTGTGAAGAAGTTCCTTCTCATATTGATGTGGAACCTTCTATGTTCCAGCTTACAACATGACCTTAAGCTTACAAAGTAGACAGCAAGAAGGCCTTGAGTGAGATATCAAGCTGGAGCAGATGTTCATCCATCGTGCAGGTTACAACCCTCAGATAAGGACCAGATGCTCTCACTAAATGGGAATACAAGAAGTGTTGACAAGCAGGGAGACCACTGAGTCTCCACAAGACATTGGTTTCAGAAGTTCCCAGTGAGGAAGACTTCTGACTTCCTCCCCAACAACCACCAGAGACTCTTACTGTGACAGACTGTGCACACTCACGTGGGAGGAGACCTGATTTGCATGTGAAGCAGGCAGATCATTAATATGCATGAGGTGTATTGTGAAGCCTGATGTTTCTGCATCATCTCATAGCATACAGCTGTGATCCTGACAGCAGTTTGGGGTGCCTGCCTCTGGGATGCTAGCCCCCATGTAGCCCCTGCCAGTGATAATAAATTACCTCCTCAAAAACTCTAAACAGAGTTCTTGGGTCTTTCTGGACATCAACAGTAAGGGGGAGAAAGCACACGTGAACTCATGCTGTGTTGTCTTCTCCAGTCTTATGATGTCAACATTTCCTTATGCTACTGGTACGGAAAGATTTTGAACAGGACCTGTCTGCACATGTGCATAGGCATGGTCTGTACAAGGAAACTTTTAAACTATATAAAATCAATAAAAAAATAAAGTCATTCAATGTTTAGAGTTGCCCAAAAAGTCCATTGAAGCCAAGTCAATCCAACATGTCCAACCAGGTGAGCGTGACCATCCTTTACAACCTCTACTAGACAGCAGGACAGCTGCTGTAAGTATCACACTAGTCAACGTTCATTTGTTCCGTTTTGCTGAGAGGAAGCAGTGAGACTTAAATTTGTCTCTTTTCTCCCAGAAATGCAAAGTCAGTAAGGCAGGGTGCCAAACACTTCTGACTTTCATGACGTAAAGAAAGCCATAAGGTTCCCTCACATCCAGAAGCCTATAAAACAGACATAAAATCTCCAGTGACCACTGAAGTCACCTCTCTCCTCAAAGTCAACTTACCTGGTTGTGGTGGCTTTAGCTTGGTAGGGGTGGCTCAGGAGCAGGAGAAGGAACTGTTAACTGGCCTCTGTAAAAATCTTTGTGTGAGATTCCCCCTCCCATCTTATGTTCAGACCCACATCTGGGTAAGATTAGCAAATCAGCACCTCAGTCATAACCTATTTAAGAGGTGACACCTGTTGAGCAACTTCCTGTTGTTCCTGCTCCTCGTGGTTGGGAGTTTTCCTTTCCAGGAGGAACAAAAGTGATGCCATACAGTCCTGGAGTCCCACAAAGGGTGGAAGTCATAGCTGAACAACTATTGTCCTTGTGATTGTGGTGAGAGGAGACACAGGTGGCCTTTGGAGACCTATAGAAGGAGGGGATGGAGCCTTCAAGAAACTGCATGGCAGAAGCAGTCAGCTAACTGGGATGACTCACAGCCCATGGAAAGCTCATGGAGGACTTGTCTCCTGTAGAGGAGGGTGCCGTGTTGCCAGAGAACATGACAGCAAGGGGGTTTCCACCTGAGCAGGAGGAGGCAGCAGAGCTGGGCTTGGGAAGGTCTAAGAACTTTGTGAATCTCTCGTTGTTTTCTCAGTGACAGGTATTTTCTGTGAATTGAACATGCTCTGGTTTTCCCCATATTGAGCCTGTCCCTCTTTACCTGTGACTCATAAGTGGCAAATGAGCCCTCTCTGTTGTTTTTAGCACCTTATCACTTTGCTAATTAACTTCTCCCAAACCTGGTCAGCCTGGCCAACCAGTGATACCAATACAAGGGTGAAATAAACCAGTGTAACGATGTGGAGTGTCAGCAGTATCCTCTGACACATCACTCCCTCAAGCCCTGAAACAGGTTTCTGTGCTACTTGGTCTAGGTGATCCTGTTGTGGCAGGGGGATTGGACTGGATGGTCCCTTCCAACTCTGACTGGTTCTATGTCCTGGTCCAGGTGATCCTGCTGTGTCAGGGGGATTGGACTAGATGATCTTTCCAGGACCCTTCCAATCCCTAATGATTCTGTGACCTTTCAAGGTCCCTTCCAATCCCTAATGATTCTATGATAATTTTACCCTACCTGTTTGATTTAGTCCAGGTTTTCACAACTCCTGCTAATGCTCCTCAGTGGTTCAGGTGCAGTAAACACTACTGTGCAAGAGTTGCTTGGTAAAATACATACAAATAACATCCAGGAGATGATTAGAACTTTCTGTAGTGTCGCACAGAGTGTCCGACTCATCAATACCAATCAATATGAACACTGCAAATTGAGATTTTCTTCTTTGTCCTCTCTGCTGGACCACTTGAGGTGCAGAATCATAGAATACCAGGGGCTAGAAGGGACCTAGATCATCCAGTCCAATCCCCCCACCACAGCAGGATCAGCTAGACCAAGTCCCACAGGAACACATCCAGGTGAGTTTTAAACATCCAAAGGAGTGTTGTCTGGAAAGTGTCTGCAGAGGAAGAAAAGTCAATATCCAGATGTTCTCTTACACACTTCAGTATGTGGAAGCTTGCTGTAGCTTCTGTGTCTGGTCCTGTCTGACAGTTCATGTGCCACCTTGTACCTCAATATCATTCCTGTGCCAGCAGCTAGACAGTCTTTCGCCTCATGCTGCAGCAGCTCACCAATGCAGTAGAATGTGAATGTTATTCTACAAATGGTGGTGGCCAGGGTTTCTGTAATTTCTGAGAAAGAAATGCACAAAGTAACTGAAATGAAACTAAACTCCACATAGGTTCTGTAGGAGACTTCAAAGTAATCTCTGCTCATTATCTTATCTCTAATTTGCAGAACTTCAGAGCGTGAAGTCATTCTACACAGACTGAAAACCATTCGCACACAAGCATTTCAAATTGATCAGTAGTGTCATCATCACAACACAGGGATTTTGACTTGTGGCACACATTCTCTTTCTGAAACATAACAGTGTCCTACGTGTTGCATGTAGCTTTCTTCCTTCCCATTTTGAAAACCTAAGATTTAGCTTGCAAACTATAGGTCCTCGTCAGTGAGAACGAAGCGGTACCCTGTGCCTCATACACTTCATATTGACTGTTATAGTTCATGGACCTGTAGAATCACAGAATCACTCTGGCTGGAAAAGACCCCTGGGATCATCCAGTCCAACCAGCCACCCCACCTTACAAGTTCACCCCTAAACCACATCCCTCAACAGCTCATCCAAACGATCTTTAAACACATCTAGGGATGGCGACTTAACCGCCTCCCTGGGAAGCCCATTCTAGTGCTTGACCACCCTTTCTGGGAAAAAAATGTTTCCCAATATATGCATGTCTGCTTATAAATGCTTAAAAACTGTCTTTGCTGAGAAAAATTTACTCCTGTGTGTGTGTTTTCCACAACAACTCATTGTCTTAAAGCCAAAAAGCCAAAAGGGCCTCTGATACTGCCCAAATACAGACAAAGGCACGTCTGTCAACCGTATAAGCTGCTCTAGATGTTTTTACTTCCAACACATTTTTCTATGTCTCTTCAATGCCACAGAGGCTTATCTCAGCTAATCTTGATGATTAGAGAATCTCCTTTGGTTGCAGGGAGCCTGGTAATGAGCCCGGCTCTCATAGCAAGGACTTTACAGGGCCGTCAGGCTTTGAGCATTTCATACTGGAAAAACATGAAAATGGCCCAAAGTTTGAATAACATGCAAGAGCTAAGGAAAATAGCATCCAGATTTTCCTAGAAGATTCTGGGTCTAGGTGATCCTGCTGTGGCAGGGGATTGGACTAGATGATCTTTCGAGGTCCCTTCCAATCCCTAATGATTCTGTGATAGCAGTCAGAGTCCAAGTCCATGTTCTATCATTTCAGATTTAGACATTCATACATTTCCCCTCATACTGCAAAGCAGGAGGCTTAGTGTAGAAACATGAACAGTATTTCTAGGTTTACCTGCAGCGTGTCTGAAGTTTTAAAACTAGTTTGGGATTTTATTAAGTAGAAACAGTAGGAATAATAAAGCAGTGACACTGTGCTGTGCAAAACCCCGTCGGCATCAAGGGTGCCAAGCATGGCTACAGCACCGGACCACAGCAGCTCCGTGGATAGCGGTCCTCTAATAACTGTAATTATCACAATGTCGTGTGGATGATGGATTTTATTCACACCTGGGTTTTGATCCTGAACTGTTAGAAGAAAAGTGCCAGCATCCCCTCCTTCCTACCTCCTTTCTTAAAGCAAAGCCCACGAGCGAGGTTGCGCGGCTGGAAGGACACATCTGTATGCATCCTAGAGACCATCTCCTTCTGAAGGGTTGTGATAATGATGACTTCCAGGTGCTGTGCTCTGGGACAGCACACAGTGCAGAAAAGCAGTGCAAGACCACAGACTGTGGAAATACCCCCTTCTGATCACAGCAGCAGTCACTGCAGCACAGAAATATCTCTACACGAGAAACTAAGAACTCGGGACGTAAGCGCTTTCAAATGTGATTTTTGATCTTTATCTTCCTCTTTTTTTATTTAAAAAAAAAGAGAGCTAAAAAGACAAGTAAATGCCAGCTCTTTAAATGTCAAATGTACAAGACCCTTTCCAATACCTCAGCTGTAACATTTTCAGCCAGTAAAATAATCTAGTTCTACACAAGCGAACAGCCGTAACAGGTGACAGGGCACCTACTCAGGCTGAGTTCAAACCACAGTTAATGTTGATTTAAAACTCATGTGCCAGCAGAAACAATCCAATTAAAGCTCCTCGTGTTCTGCAGGTAGCAAGCTTTGTTTGTCCTCCAAAATTTCAGAGCAGCGTTGTCTAGACACTATGGGAAGGTCTACACACAGCTCAGTCTCAAGAGGTTCCATAATTCCATCACCTGCTGCAGTAGGAAGCGTCGGCCAGTCTTGGGCTTTTCTCTTTCTGTGTGCAGGAACACTGCCAGCGTGCTGGTTCTGCTGCTGGCTGTCCAGAGGGGTGGTGGAGTCTCCTTCTCTGGAGACGTTTGAAACCACCTGGACATGTTCCTGTGGCACTTGCTCTAGGTGACCCTGCTGTGGCAGGGGGATTGGACTGGATGGTCTCTCGAGGTCCCTTCCAACCCCTAGTGTTCTGTGACTAATGAATAAAGCTTTGTTCAGTGTCCTCTTCTGCAGAGGAAATATGGATGCAGCATTGTCAAAACACCACAGAAACACAGTGGAGGTACTTCCTAGTTGCCTCTAGTTGCTTTTAAATTTCCTCTTTTCTTTTTTCCATGGTCAAAACGTAATTGAGATACTGGCAGATAGTATGTTAATTGTGAGCAATTCTTCCAGCTACTTAGCCAGACCATTAACTTCCAGACAGCCGTGAACTAACAGGATCATTCACCCAAGCACAGATACTTGCTGGGTGAATGGGTTGAGAACACTCGGGAGGAGGGCAACTCAGGGGTGTTGGTAGATGAGAAGGTCAGCATGAGCTGACAATGAGCGAGGGCAGCCCAGAAGGCCAACTGCATCCTGGGCTGTAGCAAAAGCATCACCAGCAGGTCGAGGGAAATGTTTGTCTCCCTCTATTCTGCTCTTGTGAGACCTCACACGGAGCCTGCTTCCAGTTCTGGAGGTCCCAGTACAAGAAGAACATGGGATTGTTGGAGCAAATCCAGGAGAGGGCCACAAGGATGATCAGAGGGCCTCTACAAAGACAGGCTGAGGGAATTGAGGCTGTTCAGCCTGGAGAAGACTGCAAGGGGCCTCCAGTACCTGAAAAGGTCCTACAGGAAAGTCAGACAGGGACATTTTACAAGTGACTCTACTGATAGTACAAGGGGGAATGGTTTCCAACTACATGAGGGTAGATTTAGATTAGACCTTAGGAAGAAATTCCTCACTGTGAGGGTGGTGAGGCACAGAAACAGGTTGCCCAGAGAAGCTGTGGATGCCCCATCCTGGGAGTGCTCAAAGCCAGTATGGATGGGGCTTTGGGCAACCTGGTCTAGTGAAAGATGTCCCTATCCATGGCAGCAGGGGGGTTGGAACTAGCTGATTCCTGAGGTCCCTTCCAGCCTAAACCTTTCTATGATGATTCAGCATCCAGAAGGACTTACAAACCAGAAGGCTCAAAGACCCGCATTTATTTGACCTGTCTTTGGGCAACCCTCTCAGCTACTGGAGCTCTGCATGTGAGGGGCTTTGATGTGCACCTGGCAATTCTAGCAGATGAATAAACATCTGCCTTCTAAACACACTGATGTCCCCATCACCAAACCTTGTAAGACTGACCTGACTCGACCAAAAATCTTCTACCAGAAAAGAACTGGCAAACTCCAGTGAAGACCCAAGGATTTTAAAATTGGACCATTTCACCAGACTCTGCCCACAGCCATCACTACCCTTGGCCTTCTTGATTAAGAGAAAAGCTTCTTCATCCCTTCTCACCTTCAGAGACACATTTGACAGAGCAAGGAGCATCTCTGTGTTATTGAGTTACACCTCGTGTCTCAGCCCAGCGCCATGAAAGACAGAAATTTAATAGCAGCAGCTTTCTTTTGGGAGGCACTGATGAATGTGACAACACTCTAGCAGTTTTACTGGCAAAGGTCTCACAACCTTGCTTGAGACTGACTCAACCCTTCTCTCATTTCCAGGACAACAGCTAAGAGCAATGAAGGAAGAACACTGTCTGTTCTCGTTTCATCACCTCCCAAACCTGTAGCTGCCGGTGGACTTTGTGACAATGGGAAGAAGTAATTGCATCCACTTGAACTTTTTCAGGACATCATGTTACATAGTGTTTTCCAAGAGAGACACAAACCCTTGAGTGCTGGGTCCAGTTTTGGGCACCTCAGTACAAGGGAGACATCGAGAGGCTGGAGCGAGTGCAGAGGAAGGCAACGAAGCTGGGGAAGGGTCTGGAGACTAAATCTGATGAGGAGAGATGGAGAGAGTTGGAATGTTTAGTTTGAAGAAGAAGAGGCTAAGATGAGACCTCTTCACTCTCAACAACTGTCTGAAAGGACACTGTGGAGATGTTGGTGCTGGTCTCTCCTCACAGGTAATTAGCAACTGAACCAGAGGGAAGGACTTCAAGCTTCAACAGAGGAGGGTTAGATTGGACATCAGGAAAAAATTCTTCATGGAAAGAGTGGCCAGGCACTGGACTGGGCTGCCCAGGGTGGTGGTTGAGTCACTGTCTCTGGATGTGTTTAAAAGATGCTTAGATGTGATGTTGGGGGATCTGCTTTAGGAGTGAACTTGTAGAGCAGGGTTGATGGTTGGACTCGATGACCCCAAGGGTCTTCTCCAACCTGAATGATTCTATGACTCTACAAGCACACAGAACTACTTACCCTGAACTCCACAAATGCTATCAAATGACTAGAACTGAAGCTCTGCATCACACAGTAAAACACTAACCCTAAAACCTGTAATTATCACACATAACTTCACCAGACTCTCCTACAAAGTCTCTTATTTGCGAAGTTCCTTTGCTTGCACAAGCAGTGACAAGATCCAGGCTGTCAGTGGTTGCTTTTTGAAAACAAGAAACACCTCTTTACAGGGGACAAAGAGATCTTTTGAAGCAAAAGCATTTTGACATACTTCGTGAGAGGCTCATCCCTTCCATCCACCTCTCCACACCTTCATCTCACCATCCCTTCATCCACCTCAGGCACCTGTGTGCCTGACTGTCCACATTTACCTTCACGAGTGCCTCTCTCTGGATCCTTTGTACTTTCATTTAGGGTACCCAACGGTAGGTTACTGTGAATCCTGTCATTCTTGAATCTCTAGTTGTCACTGCCTGGTTATAACTTATTTTACTGAATCACTTGCTAATCTTCAGACTGGATAATTGTCAAGCACTGCTAAAATTAAAGCTTTGATTGTGGAGCCGCCTTCACTGGAGATGCTTAAGACCTGCCTGGATGTGTTCCTGTGTGATTTGGTCTGGGTGATCCTGCTGTGGGAAGGGGATTGGAGTAGATGATCTTTCAAGGTCTCTTCCAATCCCTAATGATTCTATGACTTGGTCTGGGTGATCCTGCTGTAGCAGAGGGATTGGACTGGATGATCTTTCAAGGTCCCTTCCAATCCCTAATGATTCTATGACTTGGTCTGGGTGATCCTGCTGTAGCAGAGGGATTGGACTGGATGATCTTTCAAGGTCCCTTCCAATCCCTAATGATTCTGTGATATTGATCCATAACACTGCTGCAGCAAATTCAGAGGGAATAGGTGCGATACAAGAAATAAAAATCATAGTACCCCATCCGCTTGTTTGGTGCTAGTGCCCTGACAACACAAGGGATCCCAGTTAGCACCCAGACAGGCACCAGGAGAGTGGCTCTTAGCTTTCACTGTTAGAGGCACATTTCCCAAAGCCTTCAAACAGACTTTCCTCAGTGAAAGCAGTGCTAAACAGTTTAGCAGATGGATACTGAAACTATTTCTGTGAGCCAGTCAGAAACCCTTCCAGTGACTTCAGCAGACCTTGAATCAAGCTTTCAGATCCCAGCTATTATACATCTTCTGTGTCTTTTCAATGAGCTATGATGGGTGTCTGTTCTGAAAGCTAAATGTGCCTTTGTACTATCTCTCACAAAAGATCAGAACCCTATCAGCACCATCTGGACTGCTTTGTTCGTCTGCGCTTTATGCAGATGTGGTCTTCAAACATGGACTGCAAAAACCCTGTTGTAGCAGCAGACAGAGACCCTTATTCAGGAGTCCTCTGGAGTCAAAAGGCCCTCCCTGTGCTTTGTATAATCAAATAATTGAAGTGATTGTGCCAGTGAATAGAAGCCATAATTGCATAGGTATTCCCTTCTGTCAGCTTTCTCACATAAGTTCTTACCTCCAAGGCAGGCACCCATGGCCAGGGAGAAGATTAATGGCTTCATAGGCAAGTTAACATCAGGGTCTTTACTCAGATTGAGAAGCACTGGAATCTGTGGTTGAAGGTGAAAGAAGAGAGATATTCAGCAGACATTTTCCAATCATTAGCACAACATAAACAAAATTCATTTAAGCAAACTGCTAAAACCACCAGCAAGCCCGAAGAATAATTTGTGGGGGGTTTTTAATTTTGTTGGGTTTCTTTAAATGGAATTAGTGACTTTGAACTGCAGTCGTGATCGCTTTTGCCCACTGAGGGTGCCAGTCCCTCCAAGCCAAAGAGCAGCTGTCAGCACACAGGTCCTGCAAGCAAAGCTGAGGCTTTCACAGAATGACATTAGGGGTTGGAAGGGACCTCGAGAGATCATCTAGTCCAGGAGATCATCTAGAAGGATCATCTCAAGCAGGATTAGCTCAGTCAAGTTGCACAGGAACATACCCAGCCGGGCTTGAAAGGTCTCCAGAGAAGAATAACATGACGAGTGCCTCCCATTCGCTCATCATAGTTTAATGAGGAACTGACAGAGATTATAAATCAATTCCTCCTCCATTTCTTGAAACCTAAAGGACAGAGCTGTGCCCTGTTTTATGGATGGAGACACACGCCTGGACCTTCACCATCAAGATTGCTGTAGGTCATGTGTCAGCAACTACAAAATTCTAGTTGTAATTAAAGGTGTCTCATCTGTTAGGAGAAAATGTAGAAAGAGCTGTGTGTCAGGCTTCCCAATTCCTAAATGGAGCTTATTTTTTTATTGTTTTCCTGTATTTCCCAGAAAACACAGATTTTTGGTTCACTGGGAAATATTTGCCATATCAGCAAATACACTAAACGATTTTGTGTCAAACACTGACAAGTCAAACGAGGTCTGTAGAGAGACACAATGAGCTCTGTGAGGTAGTGGGTGTGTGTAGCTCAAAGTTACAGCAGGCAGGCTGTCTGGTGGCACCAGGTCTCAGCTAGCAACGCTCTCCGAAGCCAAACAACTTTCATCCTAGTTATTAACCAGCTTTTATCATGTGCAGGGGTTTATAGGACCAAAAGGGAGAGTAAAAGAATAAGCAAACAACAGGAGATCAAAGTAGGAAGGGGTTTGTGGAAATAGGTGGGATACAGCTGAAAATCAGAGCTTTCTCGTCCTCCAGACCTTCCAGTAGTGAGCTGCCGAGAGAAGGGGCTGCACAACAGATCAATATGATCTAGCAGTCGTTTATTAACTAAATCCAAGCTCTTTTATACAGTTCTTAATGAGGTTCATACATATTGCAAAAGCCAAGCTCAAGATTGGTTAGGTTACACAACTCAGTTCCTTCCCGCACCTGATCGGACAGCCCCTCCAGCTTTCCCAAACACGGCCCCATCCTCTGATTCCCACAGTCTGGTTAACATTCCTCTATAATTGGTTTGCTTGCTTATCATCCTTGCTGAGGCCTTGTATCATCCTTGCTGAGGCCTCCAAGGCCATTCTCAGAGGCACCTGGCAGCTATTCTTGGCTCAGTGCTGGGTTGTCCAGAGAGCTGCTCAGCACTAGCTCTGTTAGCAGTTCCCCTACAGTGAGCGGATATGGCTTCCAATTCTCCAGTTTGGCATTTGAATGTATTTTGCAGGTCACCTCGAGGGCTATGATCTCAGAGATGGAAGAGCTACTTCCTGACAAATGTTTTCTCTTTAATGGCTGCGTGTTCTTTTGGGAAGGAGCAATATATAGGCTTTACGAAGAATTATAACCTTCTCCCCATCCCTTCTGCCAGCGGTGCTAATCACAGAACACTAGGGATTGGAAGGGACCTCGAAAGACCATCTAGTCCAATCCCCCTGCCACAGCAGCATCACCTAGACCAAGTCACACAGGAACACAACCAGGCAGGTTTTAAATGTCTCCGGAGAAGGAGACTCCACAACCCCCCTGGGCAGCCTGTTCCAGTGCTCTGTCACCCTCATTGGGAAGAAGTTCCTTCTCATATTGATGTGGAACCTCCTCTGTTCCAGCTCACAACCATTGTCCTGTCACTAGATGCCCCTGAGCAGAGCCTTGGTCCATCCTCCTGACACCCACCCTTCACATATTTATAACCATTAATGAAGTCACCCCTCAGTCTCCTCCAAGCTCAGGAGACCCAGCTCCCTCAGCCTTTAAACTACAATACATCAGAGGCCCAAAGAAAAGCAAATCAGAACCAATAAGCTCAGTTCCCTTGCTAGCACCAGGAAGAGGATGTACAAGGACCTCACAGACCCTACCATTGTAGCTGTGAAGGGGATGTTGTCAATCACAGAGGAAGCCAAAGCAGACACCCAGAGCACTAAAATGATGGCGACAGCCAAGCGCTGGTCCTCAGGAACCACCTGGAGTGGAGACAGGTCAGATTATAACTTTGATGAGATCAGTGTGGCTACGCATTTCCCCCAGGGCATAAGTGCATGTTCTTCAGGTATTAATTTATCAACACTTCTTGTTCCTTTAGGCTCTGAGATAAGAAAAGCACCTTAAAGAAAACAGTACATTTAGGAATATATTTTCTGGTCTTATTCTGATAAAACTTGAACTAGTAGAAATACAAAGACAGATGTTTCTAATACTCAGGTCTTACACAAGAAATACATCCTGCAACTGTGAATTTTCACCTTTTCCTGCTTATACTGTTTTACTTTTCTATTTGTGAGGTTTTTAGACTACAGAAAAGGCTTCCTTGTTTACACGTGTGGCTATTCTGACTATGGAAAGATACATCTTAAATCCCTCTCAAACCGAGGCATGACAAGCTTTCAGGGAATCCAGAATCACTCTGGTTGGAAAAGACCCCTGGGATCATCAAGTCCAACCAGCCACCCCACCTTACAAGTTCCTCCCTGAACCACATCCCTCAACACCTCATCCAAATGTCTTTAAACACATCCAGGGATGGCGACTCAACCACCTCCCTGGGAAGCCCATTCCAGTGCCTGAGCACCTTTTCTGTGGCAATTGTTTCCTAATATCAAATCTATGGATATTAGGAATATTAGGAGTATCTAGTGACATTGCTGATGCAGGAACACAGTCATTAAGTTCCAAATGACAGTATTATTCATTACTTTATTGGAACAAAACTATTGTCCTTACCTGTTAAAGCCTGTACGTACCTTTATTAACAAAGCTGTCTGCTCTCCTATGTAGTCTATTAAGTGCAGATGAGCCAAAGCCTAAAAAACATTAAAATACACTGATATTAACTAGCAGAGTACTTGAGGTCCTTACTTCTTTGTCAGTGGGTGTAAGAGAATACAAGTCACAAGATTTAACTTCTCACATTTATATGGAACCTCCTCTGCTCCAGCGGACACTCGCTGCCCCTCGTCCTGTCACTAGGTGCCCCTGAGCAGAGCCTGGCTCCATCCTCCTGACACCCACCCTTCACAAGCATCACTGCACTAATTCATGTCCTCAGGCACTGCAGCTCCTGTCCAAGAGCCCAAAACACTGTTTCACTGCAGAAACAGTCCTGCACCACGTTGCATCAGAGTGTAATTGATGCACAAATCTCCACGTGCAGCCCTCTTACAGGCAGGATGCCTTGATGACTTGGAAACCAACTCTGCCTGGAAGGGATTAAGGTAAAATGTCAATTTTGACTACAAAACTGAGCAAAACACTGCATCCCTGAGAGGCACAGGAACTGAAGTTGCAGAGGCAGAAGCAGAAAGGTGTTCTAGCCTGCGGCAGCCTTGTGAACAAGGACTACAAAGAGGGTTGTAGAGATGAGCTACCTGCAGGACACAAGAGAAAACAAGAAAGCTTTTCAGTCGCAAAGGATCTACCAGGCTGGGTCAATGTGCACCCGAAGGCATAACCTCCAAGAATTCCCCAGTGTTCTCTGGAACTCAAAACACGTTTCCCAAAGCAACTTGCAGCTGAAGTCCTACACGTGCCTTTAAATGTGCCTTGTAACGGGAAAGGGAACGTTTATAGCACCAGAAATAGTTTCAGACTGGGATGCATCCAAGGGGAACGATCATCAGGGGTGAAGAATACGAGTTGAGAACGGCTGAATGCCTAGATCATAGAAAGATTTCTTAAACTGCAGTGTCTCCCTTTGTTCTGACTTATTTCTTCTGGACATTGGCAACCTACAGGAAAGAAAATTGCCTTGGCAATCTTCTCCTGCTAATCCAAAGGGTAACAGAATCACACGTAGAATCACAGAACATTTGGGATTGGAAGGGGCCTCGAAAGATCATCCAGTCCAATCCCCCTGCCACAGCAGGATCACCTAGACCAAGTCACACAGGAACACATCCAGGTGGGTTTTAAATGTCTCCAGAGAAGGAAACTCCACAACCCACCTGGGCAACCCCTTCCAGTGCTCCATCACCCTCACTGTGAAGAAGGTGATGTGGAACCTCCTCTGTTCAAGAAGGTGACATGGAACCTCTTCTGTTCAAGAAGGTGACGTGGAACCTCCTCTGTTGCAGCTCACACTCACCGCCCTCTGTCCCATCACTGGGTGCCACCAAGCAGACCCTGGCTCCATCCTCCTGACACCCAGCCCCTCCACATTTATCAACATCCATGGGGTCACCCCTCAGTCTTCTCTGCTCCAAGCTCAAGAGACCCAATAGATCCAGATTAAAATTAGCAGTGAGGACACTTGAAATGTGAGTAAGAAATTAGCATCTCCCACAATTGTCTTGATTATCTGCATGAGTTTCTTTCATGACCTTAAACCGCTGTTATTACAGAGAAGCATAAAAATATCCTTTCACTAGTGAAATACTCACTGGTGACCTGAGAAACCATAGCAATGGAGTCCAGAGAATTACTACAGTAGTACCCATAGTTTTTCAGTACATGGCAAATCATTTCCTCTGCGTTTTAGTACGTTATTGTGCAGTCACACAGCGCTCAAAACCCCTCCATCGGAGCTAGAACAATAAATACATCAGGGAGTGCAAGTAATAAACTGCTACAGCAGCAGCAGCAGCCAAAATCAACGTGGCTCCAGGACAAACTCCCTCCAAGAGCTAGCAAAGGCAGGAATATACACAGTGTGATAACATGGGGAGCCAGAAAGTGCCTCTACTAACGGTGGTGCAATAAATCAACACTTCCTGGTGAATTTGAGATGCAGCAGCTTATAAATAATCCTCCTAATGATAACCAGAGCTTCCATTCATCTTCTCTGAGGCTACCAGGTTTTGATTTGCAGTTTGGCATTCATTAGAGCTAGTGGAATTACTTACTCTTAGTGTGTGCCTCAAATCTTGTCTCTTTTGCTACTGGTGGTTTGTTTTTAAGAGATCATAAGCCACAGGTCGTTGAGCTCTTTGTGGTTACTGCAGGGAGGGCAGAGAGGGGAAGGAGCTTGTGCGAGATGGTTCATAATTCTGTTATTACTGGCTACTCTCAGGCTCCTCACTCTGAGAATTCACTAGCCATGGCTTTTGCCAGTCACGTTTCTATAACATTATTGCATCATTTAAACCAACCAAACAAGACCTGAAAAATGAGGAGTCATATAAAAAATTAGCTAAATATTGAGGTTAAAAGCAGATCCTCTCAGCCTGTGCAAAAGCATCACACAGTAAGTACAGTCAAATGCAGCCTCAGCTGCCCTGTTTCTGCTAGTGAAGCCAAGAGACACAAAGAAGCCACTCGGTGAGATATCTGGGCATTCCAAGACCTGACTACCTTTTTTTGTAATTACAGTTGCTAATGGAAATTCAGTGATGTTGCCCTTCCAAACCACATCCTCCTGACGTGTCTCCTACTGTTTCATAGCCAGCTTGCGGCAGACAGCACTAGGAACAGTTCTCACTCTGGTTTATTCCTGTTAATTGTTTTTCCTCTCACTTGTCTAATTGCAAAACAAACACGTAAGTACTTGCAAACTGTCTGCACACAGAGGCTGCCACCACACCTGGAAACACTGCTTCTGTAAAAAAGGATTGGGCTAGATACATTCAGCAAGTGCAACGAAGGAGAGAGAGCGAGACCACGCTTACAGTGAAAAACTGAGTATCAAAGCGCTGCCATGGCTACACTACACATAATCCACGGTGGTCCAGGGCTACTGAATCTGGAGGGGGCCTCTGTCCAAGAACATAATTCACGCTCTGAATCAGTCATTTTAGAAACCAGAAAATCTTACCTCCATGAGAACAAACAGGGCTGCAAAGAACAGAAGGGTTGCCCATTCAACTCTGTTCAGGATCATCTCAAAGTCATGGATGTCTGCAAGCACCAGTAGCCAAATGGCTCCCAACATGGCGATCCAGCCTGCAAGAGAAAAAGAGAGAACAACACTCTACCTTTCACACCCTTGTTCCGTGCAGGGCAAGATTTCCAGGACTGCCATCGTCAGGTCTTCTTCCTCTGACGGCGACAGGGAAAGCTCCCAGGTACCACGGGAAGAACGAGTGCACTGCTTTGAAATGAATGGAGGGGAAGGGGAAGGGGAAGAAAGCCAGAGAAAGGGGAAAGAGGAAGGAAAAGGGAAGAGAAAAGGGAAAGCAAAAGGGGAAAAGGAGAAAGCGGAAAGAGAGCGGTATCAGCCCTCTGATCATTTTCGTGGGCCTCCTCTGGACCTGTTCCAAAAGGTTTTTGTGTGCTTCTGAAGCCTGAAGTTATATTAAGTACTCAGGGTATTTCATAGAATCGCAGGACAGTAGGGATCAGAAGGGACCTCAAAAGATCATCTAGTCCAATCCCCCTGCCACAGCAGGATCACCTAGATCCAGTTGCACAGGAACATGTCCAGATGGATTTTAAATGTCTCCTGAGAAGGAGACTCCACAACCCCCCTGGGCAGCCCCTTCCAGTGCTCTGTCACCCTCACTGGGAAAAAGTTCCTTCTGATATTTATATGGAACCTCCCCTGCTCCAGCTCACACCCATTGCCCAACTGGATCACCTAGATCCAGTTGCCCAAGAACATATCCAGGCAGGTCTTAAACTTCTCCAGTGAAGGAGACTCCACATCTCCCCCAGACAGCCAGTTCCAGCACCCTGTCACCCTGACTGTGAAGAAGTTCCTTAGTTAAGCAAGTTTGTGGAGCTCTCTAGGGCAGTGCAGCCCTTCCTTCATCACTAAGCGAGACGCCGTACAAGTGCCACTCATTTCCAACTCTACTACAATTGTTCTTTCACTTATGTGAATTACAGTGTAATTCAGAAATTGTCTACTTACAAAAGCAGGTTGAGAATAATGAGACACTATCTGGAGGAACTTCACGTCCTCCCTGACTGTGAGGTGTCACTTCTGTCTGCAGGTTAAGACAAAACTTCTGCTACAATTTGCATGATGCTCTCTGTAGTCCTAGTTGGGGGGGTGGCAGGGGGTAAGGAAGGTGTTGTTCTGCTGAAGCCCCTTCCAATTAAGCTATTTAATGACTTATGTGAATGTCAATGATTTTTGAGTTAATTATGGCAATTAGGAAGTATGACACCTGCTATGCAGAGGAGCAACAATACGAAAGGGGTCTTTTGTGTCTTCAGTTCTCCTCTGCTGGTCCTTTAATCACAGAAAGGAGCTCTGCCCATCGTCGTCTACCAAAGAAACAGAAGTCCATTTCAATTCCATTAGAATCATAATTTCTCTATTTTACTGCTATTTCAGTGAGAATTTTAAAATGTTTCTGTGATGCCAGATACAGACACTTAGGACAGACAGCAAAAAGGAGAGTTTCAGATCTTCAGAAGCACCTGCAGCTGAATTTGCACCTCAAATGACAGTGACTATAGAAGACACGTGAAACTGGATGTAACTACCTAAATAAGGTCTTATCAAACAAGATAACCTTTGTCTGCAAGTATTGAGGGGTTTTAGCTTTAGGGAAAGGTCTACAGGGAAAATTGAGACCAAGGGTGTTTGCTTGACAGAAGCGACGCGGAATGCTGATTCATAGGCTTTGCCCTACTACCCAGAAAGGTCACAGCAATCACAGCATTTAGCTAGTTAAAATCATAAAACCATCAATCTTTGCTAAGCTTGTTGGTTTGGGATTTTTGCCAGCACTGCTTTGGTTAATAACACCAGCACTGATTTTTGTTAGACGTGAAACCCCTAAATAATCATGGAGCCAGATGTCCATCTAGATTTTAAGTGACTAAGTCTGTGACTAAGGCTCGGTGTGGCTTGAGAAAGTGCCCTCTGTCATCTAAAGAGTGAAGCAGCACAGGGTAAGGTGAATCATTTAATGAATGAGACCTTTAAAGCAGGCCAGATGAATCACTGCTGCTGATCACCTCCGCTGATTACTGACCTCCTGCAGAGATTATTTTAAGGGCAGCTGAAGGTAATTAGCTGAAACATTGATGTCTGAAGCATCACAGAATAGGCTCAGGCAATGGTGTGAGGACACAAACCCTCTGCAGAAACAAAAAAGAGCCAAGATAAACCCTCAGGGTTGATAATTTGAAAATCTGAGTTCTGCTGGGGCTGGAGAAAATGGAAGTCCCAAGTGACGGGGTCCAAAATGCTCTCATTGTCCCCTTGCATAAATAAGGAGTTCATCAAACGAACATGCGAAGAGCTACAGACCGGAGTATTGACGGTTCACCTGGGCAAGGTTGTGTTTCCAAAAGAGAAGGTCCTGGCAGTAATGTGTGAATTCATACACAAACAAGGCAAGCACAGGATTGCATTTCTCCCAGCGTACCCTCTCCGGTTCCAGTAGTCAAAGTAGAGGCAGTATCTCTTCTCTGAAACAGGCAACAGGTTTCTCATTTCTTGAAGATGAGAGCAGGAGTCTCTTTGAACTCTCTGAAGGAGGGGAGCAACATCCCCTGCCTCAGAAACTACTCAGCCCGGCCCTACAAAAGATGCTTCCAGCATCCAGAGGTCGAAAGGAACAAGAACAAGGGGGTCACCAAGGAGTGCTCGCATCGCATACAAAGACCGCTGAGAGGGTAGACAAAAGCAGAGTGATGGGTCCCTCTTCACAGACACTAGAAGGAACGGGAACTGCACAGTTCACAGCAGCCCAGTAGCTTGTTGAGCTGAATGAAACCAAGATGAGGAGGAAATACCTGCTCCACAGAAGAGGAAGAAAGGAGGTTATACACTGATTTTTGAGTATTCTTTCTGACCCAGTGATTTTTAGCATTCTCTATAATTTATTAATTTTTTTTTTTAATCTACTTTAAGTTACCAGCAAATCTTCCTTTATTTTACTTTTACATCTTTTTTTCTCTTTTGGGGGATCTTGTTACAGTCCAAAACTCTAGTCCCTTCCAATCCCTAATGATTCTATGATTCTACATGCCTGCCTGAAATTAAAGTGAAAATAGAAGCCAGGTACAATCCTCAAAGGAGTTTTACACTTTTGTCATCTTTTCTCTGTTGCTTTATCGATGCCTTGTCAAATTGAGTAAAATCCCAAGGGGCCAAATGAAAGCTCTATAGAAGTTTTAAAATTCATCATAATTATTTATTTGAAGGCTCAGTATGAATCTTTCATTAACATGGGTGTTTCATAGAATCAGACTAAATACATTGATGTACAGGTAGAAGAAAACTGAATATCATGGAATCATTAGGGATTGGAAGAGACCTCGAAAGATCATCCAGTCCAGTCCCCCTGCCACAACAGGGTCACCTAGACCAAGTCACCCAGGAACACATCCAGGGAGGTCTTAAACATCTCCACTGAATCATAGAATCATAGACCGTGAAGGAACAGCGTTCTGCATTTTAAAAGGCAGCTCAGTATGCAGATTTTATTGTTTAAATTAAAACATCAGTTCCCTGAAATTATATTAATGATTCCAAGTTAGATGATCCTGCTCTGGCAGGGGGATTGGACTAGAGGATCCTTCGAGGTCCCTTCCAATCCCTGATGTTCTGTGATTCTGTGAAGTTCATAATGGAAAAATGATACTGAGACTGGGGACTGATAAAGAATCCTATAATCTTTCTAATCCACTCTACCAGATGCAATTAAAAGTGATTAGATTTCTGAAACTGCACCCTCAGTATAAAACATTATTCCAGTATAAAATTAAACACGCAACTACAAGCTACTTCTGTTTTTATGAGAGAAATGTATTGGAAAAGATTTACCCAAACCATCAGGGTACAAGATGCACTGTGCTTTAGGAGATTCATTTCCAGGCCCTGGAGGACTGGAATCTATAGATGCTCACAGCGGCGCTCCTTCACGATTGATAAATAAGCACCCGCTATCACCAGGACAGTGGAGCACAGGGATCACCAGTGTGATCTCAGTAGAAGTTTGCAGGCTCTCCTAATTGCTAATAGAAATTATATGTGCACTTTAAGAACGTCTAGTCATTAATCCTGACAGGTTTCCCATGAATACAGAACAGGGGGAAATGACACAGAACATATTCAGCCCCTGTTTACTTTTCAAGGTTGCGGCTGAAGATCAGCTAATGACTGCCAGCCGCGCCATTTGTTCTCATTTGTTTTGCTGACAGAATGTAGGACAAAAAAAACATCAGCAGTTATTGAGAGTCTTGGAGCACTGACTCCGAGTGCTTTGCAGTCCTCAGAGAACATCCCTCCAGGAGCCTACGCAACCAGTGCCCTGTGGTCTCTATTCCTGTGGTCTAAATGTTTAGAGAAATATGGAAACATCATACGAAATCCGACGTGGTTCGGGGCCAGCTCATCTGAGACACAAAAGTAAGGCTGACTGGCTTCTTCAATTGCCAACAGCAACATCTTCTTATGCTTTTAGCCACTACGAATTCAAATGGCTTCTAAATGTTATCACAGAACATTAGGGATTGGAAGGGACCTTGAAAGACCATCCAGTCCAATCCCCCTGTTAACAGCAGGTTCACTTAGAGCAAGTCACACAGGAACACATCCAGGTGGGTTTGGAGACAATTCATTTCAGGGATCATACTCAAACAGCAGCAAGAAGGGGGTGAGTCTGGATCACTTTTGTGTCTCTCTGCTGTGCAGGGTTGCTCCATCATCATGCACAGGGACTTCACACGTTCAAACTACATCACATATATCAGACACACAAGTGCATTCTCAGCCTCAGAGTGTCGAATCACAGCTCTGCCAGGCTACAGACCTGGCCTCACTGTGAACCTCAGAACTAATTAAAGCCAACATACACACAGTGACATGACAAAGCACAAAGCCAGTGGCTCTGCTGTGGAGACACAGTGAGTCTGCTCTGAAGGGACAAGGTCTGAGCAGAGTGGGCTAGTGGAGGGAGGATTTAGACCCAATCTTAGGAAGAAATTCCTCACCGTGAGAACACTCAGGCACCGGAACAGGTTGCCCAGGGAGTCAGAAAAATGAAGTCATGAGCACTCTGCTGTTCCTCCTGGGCTGACTAGTTTTGAAAACCTGTTCCGAGTAAAAATGATTAACCTGCTGGAACTGGGAGGCCAGAAACATGTGTGAAAAGATCCAGACTCAGAAAAACACTACTGGTTGGTTGGGTTGGTTTTTCCTTCAGAGAGGCTGTTTGTTTGACTTAGAATAAAACTATGACACTTACCAAGATCTAGGTGTATGCCTGGAACAAAGGAGTTGAGGAAAAACATGAGGATAACACATCCCAGCACAGTCAGGCACTTGATGAGAAGGATTTTGTCTGTTATTCCGTGCTGTGGACCAGGAACAAAAAACAATAACTGCATTAGAGGAGGAACTGTCACTTCACACTCTCATCAGACCCAACCCTTTCCATCATGACTCTGCTTGTCTGCTCTGGCCACACTTTTGCCACCAGTTCAAGGAGTTACCCTCTCCCAGCCCAAGCTGCTTTCTTGTTTCACAAAGTGAAAACTCTACTGATGTAGACACGTTTCTCCCTTCTCTAGCAGGGTCATCTTTTGTGCAGTGCTCTGGAAAGAAGTGTAGTCAACCTTAAGAAGAAATCCTGTTGATTTTGTTGGTTTGGTTTGACACATAGAATCATTAGGGACTAGAAGGGACCTTGAAAGATCATAGAATCATTAGGGATTGGAAGGGACCTTGAAAGATCATGGAATCATAGAATCATTAGGGATTGGAAGGGACCTTGAAAGATCATGGAATCATAGAGTCATCAGGGATTGGAAGGGACCTCAAAAGATCATGGAATCCTAGAATCATTAGGGATTGGAAGGGACCTCAAAAGATCATGGAATCATAGAATCATTAGGGATTGGAAGGGACCTTGAAAGGTCATCTAGTCCAATCCCCCTGTCACAGCAGGATCACCTAGACCAAGTCACACAGGAAAACAGGACACGAGCTCCCAAACATGCACCTGGATCCATTAGTGCTGTCACCAAGGAGGAGAGGATGTGACATTTAAACAATTACACTTAGGCTGAATTAGTCCCACTCCAGAGTTTACATCTCATCAGACCCAGCTCCAGGAGGAGGACTCAGGCAGAATTAACGTGCACAGCAAAGAGGAGAGGATTTATCCAAGCAGGTTATCCCTGCATGAATAAACAAGCAGTCATGTTCCAGACTGGTCCTCAGTTGATCAGCTGGTGTCTCTCATCATGCACCACACTTATAAACAACCTATTGACACCTTCAGTGTCTTTCTGGCCACAGATTAAACATTTCAGAAAACACTGCTGGTCCTTTAATGCTATTTTTCTAAGGAGCTGAAGTATAAACCTTGCACTGTAGTTCAGTATCCCCGTTGCACGGAGAAGCCAGCTGACCTGCCTGCCAGTTCTTCAGCTATCGTGAGAGTGTTTAAATCTGTGCCAGACTCAACGTGCACTCTCAGCATAAAAGCAATGGTCTGCTTAGATGGATGCCAAGAAAAACTGCCATGCACTTACTTTTCTCTGGAGTTCCTGGATATTTGTTTCCCAGTTTTTATCTTCTTGAGAAATTTGCCTGAAAGAGAATGACATCTGCTTTTTTCCAGAGTGAAATTAGAGCTCCAGCCAGAGCGTGGGGTTTATGGGGTCATTCAAACCACAAAGGAGTCGCTGTCTTCTTATAGCAAGGAGCAAAATTTCCATGACCATGCACTTAAGACTCCACTTCTGTAACACACTCCACTTATACACAAACCCTTCAGTTCAAAGGCGGCCACAGGCTTGGAAGGAGCATCAATAGACCTGTTCTCCCTCCAGGTATAGGATCCTCAGTACCAGATACAGCTGTGTAGTAGCCACATATGCACTTCCCTTAGTAGTTTCAGGAGCTGACGTGTGCCCTGCTGTGATAAAACAGGGGTCTTGTGCTGACACCAGTGTGAACACACATATTTTACATTTGCATTCTATAATGAAGCTTTTTAGATCCAAGTAACTTCATCATGTTATCAGCACAGTCAGCCTTCCAGCAAGAAAAAGCCTTGGGGTCTGCAGTTCAAGACCAGTGTTTTCAGTGCTGATGAATTTTCACATTGCTGGGAATGAACAGCTCAGAAGGAATCCCAATTTCCAAGATAATATAGTTTTTATTTATACTTCAGCATCACTAGCACGCTCTAACATCTAAGAAGCTGTTAGAATCTTCTAAAGAGGAGGTTATTCTAACAGCCTGTTGTTTCTTGATGTGTTAATACGGTCAATCCATTCAAAACATGCAATGTCAGTGAAGCAGCATGTAAACAAAAGTCATTTTATCACTGGAATAGTTTAAGAAATAACATGTACGTGCTCCTGCTCATGCTGCCTATTCAAGGTTATTCTCAGCGATCACATTCCGTAGCACACCAGCTGCTTTTGCACTCTGATTAGCCCTAGTTTGTACAAACTCATCCCTACATGACCAGGTGATTATGTCTACACTCAGGTTGACACTGAAGACTTGGTTATGAAATCATTTCAAGATCCAGGAATTCACTGGTGACAGTGAAGGACTCTCGAGATGCTCAGGAGATGAAACCAGATTTCACTATGCTGAAGCCACTACTGCAAGGACAATCTCATGACATATTTGTGATCTTTTGAAACCAAAAAATACCCAACATTTCCAGGCCTTTAAATTTGGGTCTTATTGATATGTAATCTTCCTGCCCTGACACACTGGTTTTGTCTTCAAATACTTTGTGTTTTTCTAAGGCTCTTCACGTCTGTCCCAACACACATCTGATCAAGAGACAACTAAGGATATAGATGTCATCCCAGTGAAGATCACTGAAAGACCTCACTTTCAGCTCTGTCTACTACTACTCGACGTGAGCCCTTGGGTGGTTGAAGCAAACAGAACCTAACAGTAGCAAAGACACGTTATCATTCCTAGCTGTAGTCTGAGACGAGCAGGACCTCCCTGCCAGCCCAACAAGTTGCTCAAGCCTGCAGTTTGTCCCTGCTAAAGGCTGGAGGTGGGACATGCTGGTCCCCACTCACCTGTGAAATGTCCTCAGCTTCTTCCTCAGGAGCATCTCCAGAGTCAGCACCTTCTGCATCAAGAGGCATTTCACAGCAGTCTCCTCTCTGCTGGCTGGGTTGATGCGTTGCGCGGTCAGTCTCCAAACATAGATCTCATGCTTCAGCTCTAAAAAGAAGGTGGTACAGGTCCCTTTATATTTCAGAATTACAGCAGCTGCTCCTTCACAGCACTCTGAATGCACCACATGCTTCTATTCCACTATAAAGTTGGTTGTGCTCATACAACCAACTTTATCAGCATAAGGCAAAGCTGAAGCGCATCGCGATTGGAGGGACCATCATTTAATAGCTTTGTAAAGATTTCCTGAAAGGTCTTCATGCTTAGGCACTGAAACACAGCTACAACCTCCTGCCTGCTGAGCTGGATGGTATCTGATCCTAAGTTCAGACAGAATGATTCACACTTTAAATCAGCCTCCAAAATCGTGTCAGGGTTTTCAACACTGTTTGGTGTTTCTTTTCCAGTATGGTCCAGATGTAGGAGAACGACCACACTGCGCGTGGTCCTGCTCAGAAAGACCTCAGGCTGGGCATGCCAAAATGAAAACCTTCACATCTTCTAGGAAAACACTGAAGAAATAAACCCAGAGTATTCATTCAGAAGCAGTGGGATTCCTGATGAAGCAACAGTGTGCTTCACCACGCTCCTTTGTCTTCCTGCCAAACTTCACATCGCTGAAGAGAGCGTGTCAAGAATTCAAGGCTTCATATCGTAAGATCCCTGTTCAGCCTACAAATGGTTCTCATGCTGAGAAACTGGAGTGGAAGCCTTTGCATCATGTATACAAGTTCTATGCATTATTTATGACCAAACAGATTATGAAACAACATAAGAAATATGCAAACACATTTTTGATGTGGGCTCTGATAGGAACAATTACTGCTGCAAATCCCTGGTGGTTCATGGAAGCTACTGTCAAACGCAGCACTAAAGATGTTCAGTTCCCTTCCCCCTTCCCTTCTGATCAAGTATTTATAATGACAATGCAGAGTGAGAGCCCTCCTCAGTAGGTGAAGGTCCTGTCTATTTTACTTTCATAAGTAGTTTTCAAGTCAATCGGGCTTTGGCTTTGAAATTGTCTTTCATCATTAGTTCAGGAGTGTGGGTTTGTCTCTTTTTGTGGCTCACGCAGCATGATTTGTCTGTTCTGCTTTGTTTGCTGCAACACCTTTTGTGGTCATGTCTGCTCATCCTGTCATAGCATCTCCCCATCCTTTCTGAGTGAATGTTTCTCCTATTTCTCTTAAATGAACTTCTTGCAGCAGCCCGTTGTAGCATCGGGTGGTACCTATGTATGAGCAGTAGCAGTGTGTTTTGAAGTGTAGGAAACTGAGGTCAGTGAGAACACTGAGCATGGACAAAACCTTGTGTGTCTTCTATACTTTTCCCATCTTGGATTTGCAAACCACGGAGTGAACCCTAGAGACTGACAATCACAGAATCACAGAACATTAGGGACTGGAAGGGATCTTGAAAGGTCATCCAGTCCAATCCCCCTGCCACAGCAGGATCACCCAGACCAAGTCACACAGGAACATATCCAGGCAGGGTTTAAACATGTCAAGAGGAGCCTCCACAAGCCTCCCTTGGGCAGCCTGTTCCAGCGCTCTGTCACCCTCACCGTGAAGAAGTTCCTTCTCATATTGACATGGAACCCCCTGTGTTTCAGCTTACATCCGTTGCCTCTTGTCCTATCACTAGATGACACTGAGAAGAGCCTGGCTCCATCCTCCTGACACCCACTCTTCACATATTTATAGACATTAATGAGGTCACCTCCTCAGTCTCCTCTTCTCCAAAGAGCCCCAGCTCCCTCAGCCTTTCCTCATCAGGAAGGTGTCTACTCCCTTCATCATCTTTGTGGCTCTGCGCTGGACTCCCTCCAGCAGTTCTGTGTCCTTCTTGAACTGAGGGGCCCCCAGAGCTTGACACAACTCTTCTTGCATTACTACTTCTGCTTCAGTGGAGAGTCTCTTTTCCAGCCAGTGAGCTGGAGCAAATGACACAAGAGAAATGGGGAGCTGGTGCCAAAGAAGTCAACGCGCTAAAAGAAAGCTCTGCCTGTTCAGCAAAACCAGCAATAACACTTGTCCATAGACCACGTGCCCCTCCTTGTCTTGGGAGAAGAGACCTTCCCAAACTCTGAGGTGGTCTTCTCCACAGCTTGATAGCTGAGGCACAGCACCATGCTGTCTTGCTTCCCAGGAACTAAGTAACGCATCTCGTTAACCCTCAGGGCTGTGCAAACTGTGTCTTCAAGCGTTGGATGTGAGGGAACAGCACTTTTTACCTTCTCACCTAGAACCCTTGAATCTTTCTCAGCATCACACAGAATAAGGTGCAGATTTAGCTGCTGAAAGTTGCACTCACAAAAGTCCTCCAAATACCCCCAGGGGGTTGTGGAGTCTCCTTCTCTGGAGATGTTTAAAACCCACCTGAACATGTTCCTGTGCTACTTGGTCTAGGTGATCCTGCTGTGGCAGGGGGATTGAACTAGATGATCTTTTGAGGTCCCTTCTGATCCCTAATGGTTCTGTGATTCATTCTTAAAAAGCACTCAATTTTTCTCTCTCCAGGCTAAATCCTTCAGAACTCCTTTTCCTTTTGGAACACGTATTTAGAAGCTGCTTGAGGACACAGTTTAGCAGTGATCTTGGTAGAATTAGGTCAATGGTTGGAGTCAAAGATCTTAAAGTTCTTTTCCAACCGAAACGCTCCTATTACTCTGTGCTTGCTTCAAGCCACTGTAGATAGATGATTGTGGCTCTTGGGGAGCTCTTTCTGCTGCACTGATGCAGCAACTCAGTGTGAAAGCCAACAATTTAAAGACACAGGTGACACACAACGTTGAAATGGCTCTGCCAATGGATGGCCAGACAAGCAGCATTGTCCCTCCTTCAAATAAAGGGTTACCCATCCTCAACAATCCGTGTAGCCCAAAGAAACAGACCAAAAATTAAACACATGGCATGCAGGGAAATAATCTGAGGACCATGCTACACCAATTAAGTCCTGCATATCCTGTTTAATTGCTAAATGGGGGCAGGGTGGTATTTACTTGATTAAAACAGCTGCTTCGAACGAGCCTTTTGAAGTTACCACAGGATCATTGCAATGATGGAAGGAGCCCTGAAAGCACCTCGGATCACACGCTGCGAATCCAAACCACAACAGCTGCCACCTGATGGAGCTGTGTGTCACTTTCTCTTCCCCTTTCAGGGACAAATTTGCCCTAATTGAAGTGCTCCTGATGAGCTTCACTGTGGTGGAGGAGCAGCTGATTGTAAGAACACACGGTACACTGATTAGGAGACTGCTATAGCTGAACACGCTAAGCTTCAAGTACCAAAGATTACTGAGAGATTATTTGAGCCAGTGTGACATGGAGCTGCTGGAGGGAGTCCAGCTCAGGACCACAGATGACAGAGGACATCAGGACAAAGATGATGAAGGAAGTGGAACATCTCCCTGATGAGGAGAGGCTGAGGGAGCTGGGTCTCTTTAGCTTGGAGAAGAGGAGACTGAGGGGTGACCTCATTAATGTCTGTAAATATGTGAAGGGTGGGTGTCAGGAGGATGGAACCAGGCTCTGCTCAGTGTCATCTAGTGATAGGACAAGGGGCAGTGGGTGCGAGCTGGAACACAGGAGGTTCCACATCAATATCAAAAGGAACTTCTTCACAGTGAAAGTGACGGGGTACTGGAAGGGGCTGCCATGGGGGGTTGTGGAGTCTCCTTCTCTGGAGATGTTTAAAACCTGCCTGGATGTGTTCCTGTGTGACTTGATCTAGGTGATCCTGCTGTGGTGGGGGGATTGGACTGGATGATCTTTTGAGGTCCCTTCCAATCCCTAACGTTCTGTGATTCTCTAGTACAGTGTTTCACTGGCAAAAAAACACGACAGCGAATAAACTGTGCAGTTTAAATGAGTCACTTAAAACGTGTTATGAGAATTTCATTCCTTAAAAATCCAAAATGTGTGTTTTTGAAGTTTATGCATGAAAAAAAATAACAATTATCTTTTATAAAATATGTAGTCAAAGGTTAATGCTATCACATCAGGACCAAAATTGCTCACAGTTGGCATAATGAATTTTCTGACTGTTTTAATAGTTGTTCTCTCAAGGCATCTTGCAAGCTGGCACTTTTAAACTTAATTTAGACATATAATAGCTCTAGTTATTCATGAAGTGTCCATGAAGCTCTGGCTTATATTAGGCAAAGAAGTAATTAATAAAAGCATAATAATTATCTTAAAATAAGGAAGTAGGGAGAGCTACAAAAACTTGCTGAGTCCCGAAGAGGTAACGTAATCTTTGCCGTGTGCTGTTCCCTGGTAACGAAGGAAAGTCATCATCTTTTATAATGAGGCTTAATTACCAAGTTTATCTGGGAACTTGCAAAGGCTCATTTCCTCCCCGATGGAAATATAATTCCTTTCGCAGAGATGATCTCTTCTGCCACAAAGGATTCTCATTCTTCAGCCTCGTGTAGGACAGGTAGGAATGTGCTCTCTACTTAGAAATATTATGGAGTATCATGGAGTCATCACAGGTTTTGTGCTGGAATGGACCTCCAAAGGCTGTGTAGTCCAAAGCCTCTGTGATGAGCAGGGGTATCTTTAACTGGATCGTGTTGATGAGAGCCCCACACGATGTGACCTTGAGTATTTTCAGGAGTGGGGTATCTAATACTCTCTAGGCAGCCTGTTTCAGTGCCTAACCACCCTCATTCTTATATCTAGTCTGAATCTACTACCTTCTTGATTTTAAAACCATTTGCTCTTGTCCTATTGCAACAGACCCTATATTGAGAGTCTTTTTAAGACTCACTTTTCATATCATTGCCCTTGAAGTATTGAAAGGCAGCAGTAAGATCCCTGGAGCCTTCTCTTCTCCAGGCTGAACAAATGCAACTCTCTCAGCTGTTCATCAGAGCAGAAGTGCTCCAACCCTCTAATTATTTTTGCAGTCCTCGTCTGGACTAGCTCCAACAGGTCCATGTCTTTCTTGTGCTAAGGACTCCAGAGCTGGACACAATACTTCAGGTGAGGTCTCACCGGAGCAGAGCAGAGTGGCAGGATTGCCTCCCTTGAACTGCTGGCCACGCTGCTTTGGAAACAGCCCAGGATATGGTTGCCTGTCCAGGCTGCAAGGGTACATTATCAGTTTACCTCTAGCTTGTCATCCACTGGTATAAAGAGAGGGAGCAAGAGGAATACAGAGTCATAGAATGGTTTAGGTTGGAAAAGACATCTAAGATCATCAAGTCCAACCATTAATCTACTGTACAAACCTAGTGCTAAACCAAGTGCTCAAGCTCCACATGTACATGACTTCTAAAGACAGCCAAGGATGACGATTGAACCGCCTCCCTGGGCAGCCTGTTCCAATGCCTGATGACCTTTCAATGAAGAAGGCTTTCTGAATATCTAACCTAAACTTCCTCCAGTGCAATTTGAAGCCATTTTCCTCTTGTTCCACTACTTCATACTTGTGAGAAAAGACCAATGCACACCATTCTACAACCTCTTGTTGTAGACAGCAACAAGGTCTCCCCTTAACCTCCCTTTCTTCAGACTAAATAGCTCCAGTTCCCTAGGTGCTCCTTATAAGGCTTCTTCTCCAGCCCTTCACCAACATTCTTGAGCCAACTCCCCATTTGTGCAGATTATGCATTTCAGTAGTTGCAGACAATGTGGGAGTGGACATGGTTTATCTCACAGATTTTTCACCCCTCTTAGAAGTGCCAGCTTTGACCACAAGTTGAGTAGATCACTCACCCATTCTAAACAGTTCACAATGCTTAACAGTAAGTTTTAGGTAACGATACCTTACACAAGGACAAAATTCAACATTAATTATTTCAATTTGACAAATTTCAGGGGTATCTATTGCTTGGAAGTGAGTGTATCCCACATTAAACCTGCCAATTTTCAATTACCTTCTCTAAAAGCATTCCTGGCATCCAAGATACTATTTCAGTTGAGTGGGAGCTCAAGCAGGCTGAACGGAGGTGAACCAGAAGTGTTTTATTGGTAAATGAAGTCTTTCCTGTCTTCGACCCAGAGGTATATAATCAATAGATTTATTTAGCTATCATGAAGATTTCTATCAGTGAGTTAATCACCTGGACTCCCCTTATACTCAAAAGAGAGACATAAATTTTGGGGAGCTGCAATATAACTGTTCTACTGTAGCAGCTACACTAGTCTTTCGAAGGGCTTGTCCTTCTCCACAAATGGAGCCAAGTTACATCAATCGTATCACGAGCTGTCCTCCACAAGCTAAACAGACTCCTTGCATCCCGAGGGGGTCAGAGATGTCATAGAACGTTTAAACATCTGTTGCATGGCCATCGGAAGCCTCAATCCTAAGTCTTCTCAAGGCAAAAGTGAAAAAACGTTAGTCCTAGGGAACAGTTATACTCAACTGTCTTTGTACAAAGTTTGCTAAGAAAGACTTAGTGAATTGTCTCTTATCTGGCAAAGAAATTGTGGCTATTTGGGGTATATTGTGAAGTTTCATCACTGAAACAGAAGACTGGGAACAATGATGAAAACTTCAAAAGGACTAAAAAGAAATAGAAAGGCAGTAATGCATGAAGACAAAAAGGGACCGACACAATTAACATCCATTGAAAGAGCTTCTCCAAGACTTCTAGAGACTACTGAGGTGAGCAACCTAAAAAAAGACACAAATTTAGTCCCACTGAATTGCACTAATTATACACCGGGGAAACTGAGGGTTTGAAGAGGCAGAGGCCAGCTGGAAAGAAACTGAAATACTCTCCTACTCTTGATTAATCACCTGAAAGGTTACTGAATAAAAATCAGTGGAAGGAAACCAGCAGTGAAAAGTATTCCACAGGGCACTCTGCTTGTGTTAAGGAAAACCTGGAGTATTTCTAAGGCTGGTGGTGAACTCAACACCTTGAGCAGATATCATGTGTTTGGGAACAGAATGCCTGGCTACTCACACCTGTCTATAAATGATGCAAAACCTCCCTATAAATCATAGAACCATCAGGGATTGGAAGGGACCCCGAAAGATCATCTAGTCCAATCCCCCTGCCACAGCAGTGTCACCTCACTGGAGAAGCCTTGCTGAGATATATTTAATAACTTGTGACACCTCAACCTTAGCACCAGGAAAAAAATGCCCATTGCTAAGTCAGAAAGCAAAATGGCTAAAAATAAAAGGTAAACTAAACAACGAGTGTTCGGTGACTGAAAGAGAGTGGGCACTGCCACTCAAGGACACCGCAGGCACTGTTCAGTTTCCATTTCATCCATGTACAACGCGCTGAGTAAGAAAACTATTGTCGTGCTCACACTTACCAACAATTTCACTTGGCTCCTTATTGTAAAGCTTTTTGTTCCAGTAAAGAAGTCTGAGGAAGGGAAAGGAGACCAACACAACAAGGCAGATGCCAACAAACATATGTCCTGTGAAGGCTGCAAAATCCAACCCCTGGAAATAAAAATGGAAACCTAAATTAAACATTGGTTATTTTTCTGTGTGATCTGCATGGAAGAGCAACCAACTCCATGTACTTTAGCAACCAATAATGCACATTAGATGATCAACAGAGTTCCAAGCACAGTACATGCTTTTAGTAAGACGTCGGTCTAGATGACCTTCAGAACCCTTTCACAGGAGTGACTCCGTGACCCCTGATTCCCCACTCTGTAGTGGATCAGGGTTTGGGCTAGAAGTTTCTGAAGCAGACACAAATAGCCTGTCCAAAACAAGTTGTCCGTGAAGCTCCGGGGGGGATCACCTCCAAATACTCTGGTAGCACAGAACTGTTTCAGATTCACAGAGCACAGTTTGCCTGAAACATTGATTTCAGGAGGGCAGCTCTGAGCAGCACTCTGAAAAAAACATGGTCTTCGGGTGGATCAGACTGAATTTTTCAAACCAGGGATTTCCCTCTGGAAAGACCTGGCACCTCCCTTTGCCACGCCTCTGTGTCTCCTTGGTGACTTGTCTCTTATCAAATACCTATGTCCTTCCTACAGACTCTTCTGTAACATAAAATAGGTTAGAAACAGCTTCCTAAGCACACAAAGCTGGGTGCTGTCGCCGACACCCCAGCAGACTCTGCTGCTGTTCAGCAAGACCTGGACAGGCTGGAGAGCTGGGCAGGGAGAGATTTAATTAACTATAACAAGGGCAAGCGTAGAGTCCTGCATCAGGGCAAGAACAANGGCAGTGGGTGCAAGCTGGAACACAGGAGGTTCTACATCAATCTGAGAAAGAACTTCTTCACAGTGAGGATGACAGAGCCCTGGAACAGGCTGCCCAGGGAGGTTGTGGAGTCTCCTTCACTGGAGATGTTCAAGACCCGCCTGGACTTGTTCCTGTGTGACTTGGTCTAGGTGATGCTGCTGTGGCAGGAGGATTGGACTAGCTGATCTTTCGAGGTCCCTTCCAATCCCTAAGGATTCTGTGATTCTGTGATCAGCTGATACTATCTCCTGTGTAATGAGACTATTGGGGACTTACTATCTTAAATTGTGAAGACACAGACCCTAAGGACTTGGTTAAACAGTGGACTTGGTAGAGACCGATTAATGGTTACGCTTGATCTTAGAGGTCTTCTCCAACTTCAATGATTCCGTGATTCTATGAAACACGTATTCTTTCATATTGTCACCTGCTAAAACAATTTATGAGGAAATGTCACAGTGGAAATGTTTCTGGTTTAGAAAAAGGGGGGAGGAATGTTTCTTTATTGTGCCACTGGGCACAATAAAATGACAACACACACAAGGAACTGATTAAAGTCATAAAGAACTTTCATAGCCGGGTAGAGATTAGTGCTCTTTTGCAAGAAATCCATGGCTGGCAGACAGTTACATAAATCTCCAAGCATAAACATACAGGCTATGGGTTAGAACTTGATCTATAGAAAATACAGGTTTGGGCTTTATGTGCTAAAAAACCAAAATCATCCTCAGGTGCTATTGAAGAAGAAGAAGAAGAATAGAAGAAGAAGAATTATAGTCCATGCTTTTTCCACTCTCCAGCCACTGAAAGGTGAAGCTGTACATCAGTTCATTCACTCCTTTCATCACAACTCAGCTACTGCCCTTTCTTTTGTGAAAGCAGAAAGAAAAATCTTCATGAATTGGCATCAGGTTATTTTAAGAGTCGAACAAGAAGCCGTGAGACCGCAAAGGAAAGGAATCTATCTTAATTCAGTTTACCTACAGAATAGGTCAGCCAGTCAAACCTCTGGCGTCTCTGCAAGATAGACTTCACAAGTCAATTTTTATAAATGCTTATAAAGATTAGCCTGTGGGCATCAAGTCAAGATGCAGGACTGGAGAAGATGTTTCTATGAAGGATAAAAATCAACACCCGTAACTCCAGGAAATCTACAAATAGCAATGAGGAAAAAAATAGTCACAGAAACTCTGAAAGATTCAGAATTTGTGAGACTTGTCCCCAAGGAATAGAATGTCCATAACCCCCGTGTGAATTTCCTTAATTTAAAATCACCAGTTTGTCTCTAAGATTATATTAAAAAAACAGAGATCAGGAAATGTTGGTCAGAAAAAAAACCAGAAATATTAAAAAGCAAGGAGAGGTGACCCTGGTTCAGACATTGATCTAGTATTGACACTACAGTATTAGTGTCAGTAATGCTACTATTGACACTGCTTTGCACCAGTGAGACCACATCTGGAGTGTTGTGTCCAGTTCTGGGCCCCTCCGTTCAAGAAGGACATGGAGCTGCTGGAGGGAGTCCAGCACAGAGCAATGAGGATGATGAAGGAGGTGGAATACCTCCCTGATGAGGAAAGGCTGAGGGAGCTGAGTCTCTTTAACTTGGAGAAGAGGACACTGAGGTCTTACATCATTAATGTCTGTAAATACGTGAAGGGTGGGTGTCAGGAGGATGGAGCCAGGCTCTGCTCAGTGTCATCCAACAACAGGACAAGGGGCAATGGGTGTCAGCTGGAACATAGGAGGTTCCATACAAACATCAGAAGGAACTTCTTCCCAGTGAGGGTGACACATTTTCTGTTGATTTTCTTTTTACCAATTTGGTTTTAGATGATTAGCTAAAATTGTGAAGCTCTGAACGTACTCTCTTCACAGCTAAGGGACCAAAACAGCTATAAAGATAATTCAGATTTGGAGAGGAACATGAATCTAAACGGGTCTGTGGTTCCACATCAATATGAGAAGGAACTTCTTCCCAGTGAGGGTGACAGAGCACTGGAACAGGCTGCCCAGAGGGGTTGTGGAGTCTCCTTCACTGGAGATGTTTAAGACCCACCTGGATGTGTTCCTGTGCGACTTGGTCTAGGTGATCCTGCTGTGGCAGAGGGGTTGGACTAGATGATCTTTCAAGGTCCCTTCCAATCCCTAATGACTCCATGATTCTATTATGAGGTTCCATAGTGACACTATTGTTAGTGTCAATAATGTGACTAAACCGTTTGGGAAGCATGCAAACTCTTCAGTTTTGTATGATTCACCAGAATGGCCTAAGGAGAGGCAGGAAGCTGGAAGGAGTTGAGCTGTGAAGGCACCACAGCTACACCAGTGAGAACAGCAATACCTGCATCTGACCAGGAAAAAATCCATCCTCTGAAAGACAAAATTCCTGACCTAACAGCTGCTTGAGGAGCAATAAAGTCATCAGAGGGGATCAGAATATACTCAAACCACAATTACCAGAAGCAGTCTAGTCCTACAACTAGCAGGAGAGAAGAAACTTTCCTGAGGCCAGTAGCAAAGTGTCCACATCATAAAGAGGTATGATGACTACCCGGCAGAGTGTGCTGGCACAGATTCTCTGCAGAAAACTCTTGAGCATAAGGATCATTGCTAAAGCAAGAAAGGAAGAAAAAGAAATAGGTACCTGAAGAATCCGTGGAAACTCTTCAGTTTAAATATGTGACGTCACCATCAAGTATTAATGGAACTTCAGTGGCTCATTGCAAACAAACACAAAGATTTATGAGATCACTTGCCTTCATATTTCCTTAAATATATTGAATATTTGTCTAGTGGATATACAGAATATGATGTCAAGGAAGGAGAAGGCAGATTTCACACCAGGTAGCTTGTAGTCAGTTGGCAGACTTTGGAGAATTGAGGGAATAAAGGGGTCACTACAGATACCAAATATAAACCTCTTCAATATTTACAAGCTGGATATTGCTCCAGTGAAGGACAAATCAATTGTGCTTTGGCCCTGAAACACCCTAACACAGAAGATTCTCAAACAAAAAGATACAGGACAAAAAATGTGTCACTTGAAACACATAAGTTTAATGATGAGAAAGAAAATCACTGCAACCTGCAAGGCCAAATAAGTTTCTGAGGTTAAGGAGGAGATCTGAGGTCTGACTGATAGCTGGAAGATGTTAAATTGAGACATAGATCACAATACTCTTTAAAAATCAAGATGAACACAGATCCATGACATTAAGAGCTGACACAGACGAGCCTCAGGAGTGATTTGCAGACACCATCACGACAGGGAAAATATTCCACTGGATTATTTTGGCATCACCCAAACTTTTCCACGACAGCAGCTAGGCTGAGGTTCAGGACTTTGTGAAACTCCGTATCAGCCCACTGATCTTCCTTATCTCGGAGATCCCTGAGGGAAAGGAAACGTGCTGCTGTGCTGTGACTACAGAACAGCCTGCCAAGTAATTGTCTAGCACGGAGCATGCTTACTGCAGGAAAGATCTCGCATGACAGTGTTGTCCCTGACAGTGCAAAGCTGGAAGCAATTATTGTTCCACCCCTTGCTCCCAGCTTTTCTCTCCCTCGCCTCTCTGCATTGTTCCACAACAGCCAGCCAGTGATTATTAAGCCTGACAGTCACTAGCCTTGGACAGATAACTGGCACCCTGTAGCCATCAGAAGGCTGAGGACTAACCCTGATTCTATGACTTGGTCTAGCTGATCCTGCTGCAGCAGGGGGTTTGGACTAGATGATCTTTGGAGGTCCCTTCCAATCCCTAATGAGTCTATGATCCTGTGACTATGAAGCACAAACATTTTCATTGCTAATGCCAGAAGGATTCATGGTGAGAAGCACGAGCACCCACCCTAATGCTTTGGTGTTGGCACACATCAGCAGCCTCTCTGCCACACGTGGAATACATTTTTGAGGAAGGAGAGAGCACAGTTCACACCAGACATTGTCAGGTAGTCTGTAGTCAGGGGGCAGCCCCTGGAGAATCAAGAGAATGAAGGGTTTGCGTTGCACCACAGACACAAACAGAGCAGCAGAGGATGCAAAGACGGTGGCACAGCTGCTTCATCCGTTGCTCCTGCTCTCCCTTCCACACCCCAGAGAGAGCCTGCAGCATCTCCACCACCCCTACATCTGAGTCCTCTGCCCTGCTGGGCCAGGATTCAGCACTGCACAAACACACTGAAGGGCTCTGCACCTCTGCTGCAGACCACAAAATGCCTTTTTCATAAAGATTTCTTTTTCCCAGCACAATAGACTGAACTGGAATTGACACGCACAGCGGGCAAGAGAGACTGGTTTTCCAGGAGATTTCAATCCATCAGATAAATACAATGCATGCTTCAAACACCCCTTACTTGAGGCTATGCTGATTGTGTTAAATTTCTGCTGTTCCCCAGCTGACAGCAAATCCAAAGATTTCCTTTCAGAGAAACAACAGCCTAAAGGCTGCACCATCTACAGACTGAGAACCGAAACAACGCTTGTCCCTGGGTTGGAGATTTAAACACAAGGTCAAACACAGCAATTTCACACCACTGTCCCTCTAAAGCACTAACTTCCTATCGTCCTGATTATATATATTTGTTTTTACTGCTTTTGTGACTTTAAATTCTAGTAATTCAGACCGTTCCTGCAAAAACCTGCCAGTTGAGAACAAGGAGAAAGCAGAAATTACAGTGGCAACTCAGGTAGCAGCGAACACCGCGCTCGTAGCCAGAGCACCCTTGGCTTTGGGTTTTACAACTAATGCAATGAGGAAGAGCAGTAGTGATTTATTACTGCTCCACTGGTTTAAATGTCCTTCTAGCTGTGTGATGATTGAGGGAGCTGAGTGAGAGATCACCGATTGTCTAACGCAGCTACAAGAAGATAATGTTTGTCTAAGGCACTGACAATCCCCCTTGGACCACCCTCTGCAGCGACCACCACGGGCAGAGATGCAGCAAAACCCCACGGTCAGCTATAAGCTCATGCACTTTATTCCTTACCTAGGCTTTCACTTTTTTCTTGAGAAGAGGAATCAATAAAACCTCTGCAGAAATGGAAAGAGTTCTCCATATTGATTAAAAGCATTAACAAGCTTATAAGTTAAGTTAGCTCCAGCAAACTCAACAAAAGCAGCTGCGTAAATCCACCCAGGAATCCATTTTGCAGTCTGATAGTGTTTGTGGTTCTTTTATAGCTTCATCTACAGGTTGTTGTTCCCCTCCTCCATTTTTCAGAATTATCTGCTTTTATTAATGAATTTTTGGTGTCAGACATTAAATATAATGAACTAACATCACAGGATGCTAGATTTCCACACAGAGGCTGAAAGTCTTTGAAAGGAGGAGAGGCAAACCCAGTGACTGCTTTTCAAGGGATTCCTGGTCAATTGCAGGAATGACAACAGTAATTGTTCTAATAATTGTCACTATTGCAATAATAATTGCATCTCAGTGGGATGCTGAAACCCCTGAACCCCCAGCAAATATCAGATTAACAGCACAAGCTTTATCTCATGCTGAAAGGATGTAATCCTGTGGCTCGCACATGCTAAAAGCACTGCTGCTTTTGTCTTTACCTCTTTTACACAGATTAAACCTAGACACACCAGTGTTCACATCATTTTGCTCTGGAAACCTATGCACCATCCACTCTCTACAGAACCTGTGATCACAGACTAAATCTAGGGCACAAGCAACTTGTGATGTGAAAGATACGAACTTGTGAAGTTCCCAGGTATTGAGGACCTCGTGTTCAACCTCTCTGAAAGCAAAGTCCACTTCAAACAATTTCACACCGTATGGAATTCCCAAAGGCTCTTTGAGATCAAGATGTACCACTGGCAATGTCGCTCAGTAGCAGCAACACCCTGAACAAGAGAACAGAAGTTTGCATTCAGCAAATGGGGTTTTCATTTGATTTTAATGAAAACTTCCCTTTTCCTTCCTAAAATGCTTTCTGGTGAAACTTCTTCCAACCTCAACTGAAAAACAAGAGGGTGACAAATCTTCCTTCCTTGTTACTCAAGTGTTACCCTGATTCCAGCCATGATGGCAGGGAACATGCCCACGTTATAAATGAACCACTGCAACAAGAGCCCTTTAGGCATGCGTTGGCATCCCAAGGCAAGGACACAGACCTATCCTATGTTTTAATGAGCAATTACTTTCCAAAAATACCTTTAAAAAATATATAATATGACTTAATATAACATGGAACCAAGGGGGGAAATAACCTCTCCAGTGCCACAGTAAACAAAGAGTAAAGTATTTCTAACCCTGCTACCCAGCAACAGCTTCCAAAGTAATAGGGTCACGGTGTGTTGATGCCAAAACCCAAGTTCCTTAAGAAAGAGCAAACTTGCATCAGGTCTTACTGGGCTTCTTCAAGAAGTTCATGCACAACAGTAAAAGTGCAGGAACACTTGTGAAATTCTTCTCCTGGTGGTACCTAATAAGATACAAAACACAACCATCTACATAGAGCTACTCAATGTTCAGCCCCCTACAGGGGCAGTTGTCCAAGTGCTCATGTATTTACTATCCAAAAATAACTCTAAAAATGAAGTGCAAGAGGATGGAAAGAGGAGTTTCAGTAAAAATATCAATTGGAAATAATCTTAGCAAGTGACAAGCATGACCAGGATGCTAAAAGGCAGCAAGAACCCCAGTATTTTCTGTAGGAAACACAGAACCACCAGGGATTGGAAGGGACCTCGAAAGATCCTCTAGTCCAATCCTCCTGCCACAGCAGGACCACCTAGACCAAAACTGATGCTATAAAAAATACTGCATTCCCAACTGCCATTATTGCATTCAAGAACTTTTATCCCTGGAACATTTCATTTTAAAACACATGTCACTTGGTACAAGACACCCCACGACATCCACGGTTCATCGTACAAAGCTGAGCAATGCCTAGGGCCACATCCTGCACTTGGGTCGTGACACCGTGGTGGGCTATGGGCTTGGGGATGAGTGGCTGAAAGCTGCACTTTGGAAAGAGACATGGGGCTATTGATTGGTAATTGAGGTAGCACGAGGCAGTAATGTGCCCAGGTGGCCAAGAAGTCAACCAACACAGGACGTAGTCTCCCTGTACTCGGCGCTGGTGAGACCACACCTCAAGCACTGTGTTCAGTTCTGGGTCTCTCACTACAAGAAGGTATAGAAGGGCTGGAGCATGTCCAGAGAAGAACAAGCTAGGGAAGGGTCTGGAGCACAAGTCCTGCAAAGAGTAGCTGAGGGAACTGAGGCTGTTTAGCCTGGAGAAAAGGTGACTGAGGGGAGACCTTATCGCTCTCTACAGCTACCTGAAGGAGGTTTGAGCAAGGAGGGGAACAGCCTCTTCTCCCTGGTGGCAAGCAACAGGACCAGAGGAAATGGCTTCAAGCTGCACCAGGGGAGGTTTAGGCTGAATGTTGCAAAACATTTCTTCCTCAAAAGGTTTATCAAACCCTGGACCAGGGTGCCCAGGGCAGTGGTGGAGTCACCATCTCTGGAGGTATTTAATTGAAGCGTGGACCTAGTGCTTGAGGATAAAGCTTAAAGATGACCTGGCAGTGCAGGGTGAAAGGTTGAACTTAGTGACGTTTCCAAACACACTCTGTGATTTCAGAGGCATATTTGTGCTTGATTGCATAAAACCTTCCTCACAGCAATCTTTGCTAGAATTAGCTTCAGAAATGAGATGACAGTGCCTACGATTCTTCTTGTGAAGGCAAGACAGCATGATGGAGTAGTTGGACGAAGCTAGGAAACGAGCTATTAGCTCAACAGCACAGAGTGTAAGAGGCCAGATGGTCCAGCTACCTCCTTGCCCTCACGCTTGGCTTTTTCCAGGTACTCCTGCTAGTACTGTCCCAGACAAATCTCCTTCAGAAGGCAGGAGCCATAAGCACTGAGGACATCAGCCAATCCTTGCCACTCATCCTCAGAGTCAGGGATATGTCCTTCACTCTTTGTTATTTAGACACATTTATATAGAGTTGAAAATACAGGAAAGAAGAAGGACAAGTCCCACGGACCCAAGTTGATTCTGACCTATGTCATTACCCTCTTATTTCTGTGATGCAACAAAAGATCTGGAAACGTCCAGAATGAAAAAGTTTGGAAAGTTTTGTGCTACTTTAGAATATAGAATTTCTTAGGTCGTGGTTGCTAAGGTATTTATACATTGGAGCCCTCCTGAAACAATCAATATCTCACCCAAGAGCAATGTACAATTATTTCCTTTCAAAGTGATTGCTTAATTGCTTCCCACGTCTGCAGCCACGTCTAAAGATTCTACAGAGATTATGAGTTTGGGAGCATTTAGAAAATTACCTGTGTGGTGTTAATTACTCATTTTTAGAAATGAATGTTTAAACAGTCGCACAGGTTTCATATTTATAAATGAAAATAAATGTAGCTATTCCTCAGTCTGGAAGATTCCTCAGTCTGTAAAATCATCAGCCTCACGAAGTGATTACAGCAGGATTCAAATATTTTGAAGATAAACATTCAATGTAGTAAATAATATGAATTTTCAAATACATTCCCCAGCCCCAGTAATTAATTACTTCATTAATTTGTGTGTGTTCAGTTAATTAGAAGACATTCCATTTTCCATTTTTATCTTCATTTTCACATTCTCTGTTTTTGTACAACTTGCTGCCCTCCCTTCACAGCCTCCCATTGCTTCTCTCCCTTCTTTACTTTGGCATTGACGAGGACACCCTCCCCACAGCCACCAAAAGGAGGAAAACTTGAAAATGATTTGCTCAGTCTGTAGCACAAACTCTATTATTCATCACAATTTTGTCCCTGAAAGATCATCGTGTTCTGTCTGATCACAGAATCACAGAACATTAGGGATTGGAAGGGACCTTGAAAGTTCATCTAGTCCAATCCCCCCGACACAGCAGGACCCTTGAAAGATCATCCAGTCCAATCCCCTCGACACAGCAGTTCACCTAGATCAACTCACACAGGAACATGTCCAAGTGGGTTTGAAACACTGGAATGGCCTGCCCAGGGAGGTGGTGGAGTCGCCAACTCTGGAGCTGTTCAAGGCAGGATTGGACGTGGCACTTGGTGCCATGGTCTAGCCTTGAGCTCTGTGGTGACAGGTTGGACTTGATGATCTATGAGGTCTCTTCCAACCTTGATAATACTGTGATACTGTGATACTGTGAAACATCTCCAGAGAAGGAGACTCCACAACCCCCCTGGGCAGCCCCTTCCAGTGCTCTGTCACCCTCACTGTGAAGAAGTTCCTTCTCATATTGATGTGGATCCTCCTCTGTTCCAGCTGACACCCATCGCCCCTTGTCCTATCAGTAGATGCCCCTGAGCAGAGCCTGGCTCCATCCTCCTGACACCCACCCTTCCCATATTTATCAACATTACTGAGGTCACCCCTCAGTCTCCTTTTTTCCAAGCTCAAGAGACCAACCCTCCTCAGAAAGAAATCACACAACAGAAACAGTGGCTTATGTTCCATTTATATGGGCAACTGGATGACAAGAAGTAACTTAACACTGTGTAAGTCCCCAACAGTATTTAGCCTTAGAAGCCAAACGGCTTGCGGTACTCACCCTCTTTCTCAGCTCCTGCTTTGAAACAATGATCACATTTGGAGGATCCCCAACAGCTGTGGCAGCCCCCCCAATATTTGTGAAGATTACTTCTGCAATCAGGACGTGCCTGGGATCAAGGTTAAGTACTTCACAGAGCCTGTGTTAGAAAGAGAACGAAATTCATGTCTTAACCTGTGACTAAACTACAAGTAATCAGCTATTGAAAGAGTTGGTGAAAAAACAGCACTTCAAATGTTCAGCATCATTCAACTGTTTAAACCATGGGCCCCAGGCTACACTGACCTAGGGAAGACTACTCTGGGCAACCACAGGCACTTCACTCAGCACCAGCTATTAACTTTCTGGTTGGGAGCACTGGTGGGAGGTTGCACAGGCAGTCTATCAGCCATAAATTATCCATTAGAGATCTCAGCTCTCAGCCTCTGCTTGTCCAGCTGATTTTTCTCCTACTTTTTCCCTTCTGTAAAACTTGAGCACGACTTTTTCTGTTAGTAGCACAAGAAAATACTCATTTCTCACTACTGAGAAAACTCAGTTTTTAGCAGCTCAAAAGTGCTACAGTGGGGGATTGGACTAGATGATTGTTTGAGGTCCCTTCCAACCCCTGATGTTCTGTGATTCTGTGAAAATTCTTTAACGCTCGTTTAGTGAGGGGCTTCTTCAATAAGTAAAATGCTTCTTGAAAATGAAATGTCTCACAGTGCTCTGGCAAGTATTTGGAGTGGCTCTGTAATCTCATGATCCAATGCAAGTCAGAGCCCACTCACACCCAGTGATCTCCAAACAAATTGCCTTTATACACAGGTCTGCACAGTTTGCTCACAGCAGCACACGTTTGGCTTTGAACTCAGACTCTGGCTTGAAAGGCTGGAAGTCAAGGTGATGCCTAGGAACTGTGTGGCACAAGCCATGGCTGCTTTCCTGCTCCACGCTCATCAAACAATGCTCCGGTGTGTGAAGATGGAGGCTGTACTTCAGTTACAGCCCCCTCTACCTAACATGGGGTTGGAGGAAGAGTGGGTAGCAAGATGATTTCTCAGGATGGCTTTCAGTGTAGTTAGTCCTGTCGTGCATCACCCTAAAGGAGGAACTGAGCTTTCGTGCTCAGTCAAAATCTTTACCGTTGAAACCTCAAAGAGAAAAGAGTACATTGCACAAAGGCTTAACTTGATGCTCTTACACTGGCACCAAGATTGTCAATATATCAGCACACAAGATCTCCAGGATGGAGCCAGGCTCTTCTTAGTGTCATCTAGTGGTAGGACAAGGGGCAACGGGTGTGAGCTGGAACAGAGGAGGTTCCACATCAATATGAGAAGGGACTTCTTCCCAGTGAGGGTGACAGAGCACTGGAAGAGGCTGCCCAGGGGGGTTGTGGAGTCTCCTTCTCTGGAGTTGTTTAAAACCCACCTGGATATGTTCCTGTCTGACTTCATCTAGGTGATCCTGCTGTGGTGGGGAGATTGGACTAGATGACCTTTCAAGGTCCCTTCCAATCCCTAATGTTCTGTGATTCTGTGAAAATCACACTGTTTCCTAACTTCACAAAATTATGCAAGTAAAGGGTGAAAATAAGCAGTTAGTTCTGCAGTTTAAGGGTACTTTGTAGTACAGTTGGCCCAACTGCAGTGTCACTTGGGACTTTCAAGGCCCGCCTGGATGCGTTCCTCTGTGATCTGTGTTAGATAGTTTTGTCCTGCTCTGACAGGGGGGTTGGACTCGATGATCTCTTGGGTCCCCTCCAACCCCTAACATCCTATGATCCTATGATCCTATGATCAACTGTGGTACAAGACCGCAACTGTACTTGTTATCTCAACTTTACCCAATATCTAAACATTTCAAAATACAACCTTAACAATGTCCAGATATCCTGATATGCAAATGTTTGAAAATACAACCTTAACTTTCCTGTAGTGATTCTTGGTCCTAGTGATAACCTGTAGAAAGAACCTGCACGTAGGGCAAGATAGGAGAAACCCAAACCATGCAACTATCCAAATCCTTTGCCTACGTGGTAGGATCAAACCTCTTCAGTCTACTTAACCCTGGTTAATCTCCGTGTGAACAACCACTAGCCTTTCCCATCTGTCTTAAAAGTAAACTGTAGCTTGAAAGGCGTAGTTAGTCCTTCCTGAACCACCCCACTGCAAAATGCAGGCTGAAGCAGGTATCATGTTTTAAGAATTGTTAATGGAAACACACATCTTTATATTCACAGAGTCGATGGGATTCTCTGCAGGCTTGATCTCCATGGTGATGACATGCAGCGCACCGCAGCGAAGCTGTAGACAAGGGCTGAAGACAATTGTGTGGCTTCACAATTACCCCCAGCACAAAGCTTTTCTAAACAAGGAATTCATTGGTTTCACTAGGTGAGATAAACTTTTGGTTTAGCTTTGATAGGATTCAAATAAAAATGGTTTCCACAAAATTAGTTGAGTGCTACAAGCTCCCCGAGTATAACAAAAGTGCTTGATATAGGTTTAGTATTAAACTGCAGCACTTAAAGGGTGGCTACAAAGAATTCATCTCAACATTAAAAGAAAATCAGCGCTTAGAACAATTAACCACCAGAACCACCTCCCTGTGGAGATGATAGACTCCCCATCACTGGAGCTTTTAAAGATGTGACTCAGCCAGGGTGGTGTGTCATCTTATCTAGATTCCTCTTCCCATGGAAGATGGGACCATACAGCCTTTTGAGGTCCTTTCCAACATGATCTATTCCATAACTCTTTGAAAAGACAACGTAAAGTTGCTCTGTGTGTGAAGAGCAGTCCATGATGCAGCGACATCTGGTTTTCAATCCATTTTCCTCAGTCTCCTCTTCTCCAAGCTCAAGAGACCCAGCTCCCTCAGCCTCTCCTCATAAGGTAGGTGCTTCACCTCCTCCATCATCCTCGTTGCCCTACGCTGGACTCTCTCCAGCAGCTCCACATCCCTCTTGAACTGAGGAGCCCAGAACTGGACACAGTACTCCAGATGTGGTCTCTCTGTTAAAAGTCCCAAATGCCTAATGTTAAATTGTGGGATAAACCAGTGACTGCATCCATGTCGCAGTCACCAGAAGGAAGAAAATTTAGTTTCATATTCCAAAGCTTTTAATTGAAATTGGCAGATTTTTCTGATTTATGTATTGGAAGGGATAACAACTTCTCCAAGACATAAATTACTGTCTAAAATTGTGCATTAACCAGTAAAGAACAAGGCAACTTTACTTGGAGAGTTCTCCCTGCTTGCAGGAAAAGAGATGCCATCCACAGGGAGCCTTTGGCACAACACGCACCAGAACTGCAGTTCAGATTTGGACACAAACCAGACTCCCTGGCTGCCAAAACAGACTAAGAGGCTTCAGAGATGTGCTTGCCATGACCAGACAAGGCAACCAGTCCCTCTGGAAATGGCAGCTCTTCGCTCTAGCCCGAGAGTAGTTGAAGATTCGATTTCCATTTAGACGACCGAGACAAGTCCAAACAAGCTCTTTGCACACACGTCTACTACTAGTTGCTGGCTACAAAAAACGAAGCCCAAAGCCATGACAACGAAGTACCTTATGGTCACTGGAGTGAAAAGCAGCATAGTGGTGACGTTGTCCAGAAACGCGGAAAGGATTGCGGCGATGAGGCACAGGAACGTAATCATGGCCCACACCTTGCCCCTAGAGAAGCGGTAAGCCTGAAAGAAACCAAACAGACATAACATTAGCAGACTAGATCACTCCAGCTTGTTTGTCAAAAAGATTATACATAAAAGATCTTCACCAAGGGTGAGGCAACGGTGAGCTTAGAGCATTTACTACTCCTCACACCTTCGACATCACCCTCTCCCTTATCAGTTCATGTAGCATCTTCTGTGGAAGTGGGCAAGCATTTCTGTCTCGTAGGTGAAGAAACAAGACTGATGAGACACCGTGCTGTTTCCAGGCATGACCAGAGTCTGTGACAGGAGCAGGGCTGAGCCTCCCTCTTCTGTCTGCAAGCTTGGTTGGAACAATGTGCATCACACCTCTCATCTGCTCCACGAGCTGGAACTCCTTCCCACCTTCAGGCTAGCACTTTTGGGGCCACAACGTGGGCATCTGTGGAAGCAGGATTTGTGTCCCCTCATGTTTTGCTGAGGGATTCTGCACTCAGAGCAGTCCTCCTCGTCATGTTTGTGGAGAGGAGGGCAATGAAGCTCATGAAGAGCCTGGGGCACACTTCCTACAAGGAGTGAGTGAGTCAACCAGGGGTTACTGAGCCTGGAGAAAATGAGGCTGAGGGGAAACCATATCACCCTCTACAACTGTGTGAAAGGAGGTTGGAGCAGGGAGGGAAACACCCTCCTCTTCTTGGTGGCAAGCAATGGGACCAGAGGAAATGGTTTCAAGCTGCACCTGGGCAGGTTTAGCCTGGATGTTAGGAAGATTTTCTTCACCAAAACATCGGAATAGTCTGCCTGGGGCAGTGGTAGAGTTGCCTTCCCTGGAGGTACTCAAAAGGCCATTAGACATAGAGCTGAGGGACATAGTTTGGGGCTGAGCTGGCAGTGCTACGTCAAAGGTTGGACATGATGATCTTAAAGATCCATTCCAACTTAAGATATCATAGAATCATTAGGGATTGGAAGGGACCCCAAAAAGATCATCTAGTCCAACCCCCCTGCCACAGCAGGATCACTTCTTGTGTCTCTGTGATTCTCTCCACCCTTCTCAATAAATCAAGCTTTGCAGCAGGTGATTGAATCCAACCACATGTGATGCTTGTTTTTATAACTATTCCATCAGAACTGCCCTTTTCACGTAACCTTTGGGTCTGCTGTTGTGCCAAAGTCTGTGGCCATTTTTCACATGTGATCATAAAGCCAATGATAACCCCATATTTCCTCTTTCTCACTGCCAGGCACAAATACACATTTCACTGCAGTCCTGGGGAAGGCAGCGAAATGATGGGATAACTCAGCTTTATATTGTCCACGTTCTGAAGTAGCCCACTGGGGGCCTTTACCTTTCTGATGTAGAGACAGAATTGCTTGAAGGGCTTCCTTTCCTCCCTCCGAGACTTTTCAAAAGTAAAACTTGATGACTGTAATTTCTAATGTGATTCTAATGTGACACTGCCCTAAGAAAGGTTCTTCGAAGGCAGTGCTTGGTGTCACAGGTCTGTTTAAACACTAACTTGATTAATCTGGTAATAATTAATAGTAGCAAAGCAAGCCTACCTTTACTGCACAGTAGTCAAAGAATCCAGTCTCTGAAAATATGGCCACCAAAACCATCTGCCAAAAGGTGAAGACATTCAAGTTGCAAAGCATTCTTCTTATTGCATGAAAACAAGACAGTGTCAGTCGTGATCCTGACAACGGTCCTTTTCACCCGACGAGGATCTGATCCTGTTCATGTCAGGATACCCCCCCACAAGAGACCGATATCTCCTGCTAATGCACTGGTGGGATTTACTCCTCACCATAAACAGTCTGTAAATGTTGTACTAGTCTGGCTGAATTCTACCACCATGCACCGAGTACTCGATGTATCTTGCTCATGTCATTGATCAAGAGAAGCTGGTACGTGGGTTTGGTTTCTTCACTAGTGCCCCAGAGTGCAGCAGACAGTGGCTCTGAGAATTACTGGCATTTCCCCCACGTTCTGAGAGGTCTCCTGTCATTCCAGCTTTGCTCCAAATACAGTTTTCTTCATTTCTGATGTCAGTAGGGAGAGTGCAGGGAGAAATAAGGAGAGCTCAGAATGGCAATGGATGTGGTGCAGTTTTATCTCTGTACATTACATACATTGTGCTAATAGCACTTGGACAATTACTTTTTACCATAAATAGCTCTGACTGGGTAAAGTGATTAAAATAATACATTATTATCAGATAATCAGATTAATCTTCTCCATTTGGGGTTGTGTCATTGGGGTTTTTTGGCTCCAAACACAGCACTGACTAAGACAAAGAAACCACTTTTCCAGAGGAGTGTGTTTGAGGAAAGTTTAGAGTAAATGAGAAACATAGGAATGATAACACTTGGCACTTCGCCAGTTCTTTCCATTTATAGACCAGGGATGTTTTTAGTAAGTTCCCAACACAATTGTACAGATTTTTTTAAAAAGGTTGGAAAGGATCAACATTTCCAAAGGCTCCTTCAGAGACCTGGTAGTCCTTTTGGATTGGTCTCTCACTGTTTGACAGGGGAACGTGTCTACCCAACAGGACTACTTCAGCACAAGATGTGTTTGCATTACCATTCCAAACAGCAGCGCCAGGGTCTCGTAATCAATCCACTCCACCACTTCAACCATGCTTGGCCTCTGCAATCAAAGTGTTCAAACACCAGTGAATGCCATGAAACACCTAACTTGTGACTTATATGAAATATAAACCCCACTTAATTGATGAACCTTTTAAATAAGCCATGGTAGAAATGAATGTGTCCACGAGGTCTGCAAAGAGGGCTCTATAGAATCATTAGGGATTGGAAGGGACCTCGAAAGATCATCTAGTCCAATCCCCCTGACACAGCAGAATCACCTAGACCAAGTCACACAGGAACACATCCAGGTGGGCCTTGAACATCTCCAGAGAAGGAGACTCCACAACCACCGTGGGCAGCCTGTTCCATCACCATTATCATTGTTCTTGCTGTTTCAAAACATCCTAGGTGGGTCGTTATCCAAAGCCTTCTGGTTTATGTGGCCATTCCTTACACAGCATCACAGAAGTAAAAGACAACTGAATCATACTGTACAGCCCACTTTGCTTTTTGTTAAGAGGACAGATGCACACCGTGAACAAACGGAGGGGAATTTCACCCCAATGACGTTCACTCTTGAGACAACCAGGAAATCTATCAGAGGTTTCACTAAGTACTGACCAAGAGCAAGCGGTGTGGGTGTGAACCAGAAGGATTGGACAGTGTAAGAGTGTAAGAGGTGTAATTATTCAGGCAATATACTGCCAGTTAGGTTAGGGAACCCACCATTACTTAAATAAACTGTGTTAAAGTTTGAATTAAGCTGCAAACGGCCACATTCAGCTTCCTACAACCTGGACAAAACAGCATCAACTGGCTTAGACCTTCTTGTCTTGTTTTCCCCAAGATGCTTCCCCATTCCAACATCTCCCCTAACATCCCTCTTAAAAAGCACTGTTCCTTGGCATGCCAGATCTCAGCAGGGCAAGCAAGAAGCCGATAGTATGGTACCCAGAGAGCAAGTGAGCACTTACAGCCCCATAACTTACCTCTCCGACGGTAGCCAAGGCGGCTAATGCTGCCAAAGAGCCCAGCATCGCTGCAAGGGTTCTGTGAACAATCTGCAACAAAGGGCAAAAATTGACCAGGGACTCCTCTAGACATCTCCTTACTATTAAAAAGGGGCTGAGAAAAGTAATAAGATTCCTGTAGTTGATTCTTTTCTTGATTTGGGGGGTTTCTTTCTAATTCCCCCTCTCACTCACCCCCTGCCTTCAGTAGGACCTGACCAGAGAGTGGCCGAGTGCAAAGCCCTGCTAGGACCTCTCAAGACAAAGAAGGGACTTCAGCACCAAGTGAGCTTTTTCCTCCAAGTGCTCATCTGTAGTTGGTTAATCTACCGTGTCTGGAAGATCACAGATTGTGCAAAATAACTCAAAGTAAGAATGTAATTAATGAAAATCACACCAAATCTAATTAACAGCATTTACTATTATTATGTTTAAACATCATGCAGACACAAGGCTCAGCTTTTTCTGAGAAAGAAGGCAGCCTACAAATATTCCATTTCCTCCTAATTTCTTGAGAAATATTTTGCTGATAAGAAACAACAGGATGTGAACATCTCAAGAACCTCCTGCCTGCTTGTAAGGAAACATTAAAAGATTCCGTTTTTTTCTTTCCTCCTTGAACATACAGTCAACAACTGAATCATTTACCAAATTACTAGGAAAATAAATATATAAATTACTCCTGTAGGCATCAAAAGAAATATCTGCATTGTTCTTGTGTGTTCTTCTTCACAAAGCACTTGAGAATAACTTATTCATTGTGATAAAGCAGATAGGATCAAGGGGGTTTTATGTCCTAATGACCTGACAGTGCACAGCTCACAGAATCGTTAGGGATTGGAAGGGATCTCAAAAGATCATCCAGTCCAATCCCCCTGCCACAGTAGGATCACACAGACCAAGTCACAGAACCATTAGGGATTGGAAGGGACCTCCAAAGATCATCCAATCCAGTCCCTCTGCCACAGTAGGATCACGCAGACCAAGTCAAGGTTAGCCAGGACCACAGGATCACCCAGTTCCAACTCCCCTGCCATGGGCAGGGACACCCCACCCAAGATCAGGCTGGCCAGATTACAGCTCCTACAAGCTCCCACAGAAGTGCACGTCATGAGTCACTGTTCCATCTTTGATTTCCAGTTCCAGAGCTTTGATATGCATGCACATGTCTGGCCCTTCAGATTCTGCCAAGGTTGGGAGCATTCGAGGCTCTTTGATACCACAAGGGTGCAACAGCTAGATCTTAGAGCTTCCTCTCACACAACGTGCAAAGCAGAGATTCACACAGACTCGAAGGGATCTCAGCAGATGATCTAAGTCCAACTCCCCCTTGCTGGAGCAGGATAAGTCTTCAGCAGCTGGTGTACCCAGACTGTCTCCCATCCAGTACAAACCTGCTTAGCTAATCCAACCTTCTGTCTCTACGTCTCTTCACCCACTCCTCTGGGCAAGCTAGTTCAGGGAGGATCAGTTCCTTACCAGAGCACAGTAAACTCAAGGGTAAGCTACTGGGGAATCCTCAGCCATCTTCAGACTGGAGGCTTTCTCCCCATCTAGTCACCACTCACACGAGACAGCCTTTTTGCTCTTCTCAGAGAATTATGAGAAGGTTTTTGTGATGTGCTTTGCTTTAGGCGTTTTGCATATTTCCACAGAAGCATCTTTTGCTGTCACCACCTAATTGCATACGTTGGGTTGACTAAATTTGCAGTTTCCAAGAGTTTGCTGTCACCTATAGGTGACATTTGCTTTAATCTCTGCAGAAAGAAGAGGGAACATACTCCATACGAGCGGAGGCATCTGACAGTTCCTTCAGTCTGGAGGTTCCTCAAGGTTGTACAAATTTATGTCCTGAAGGACGAGCGAAGATTATTCAGATGCAAAGCTCTTCTATGATAAACGAGTCAAATGCACAGCTCTTCACTCCAGCAAACTGTCTAGTGGAACTGATACAGGAGCATAAAGCCTAGAAAGCACGCTAACACAAATGCTGAGACATGTAAACATTGAAGAGTAGAGATTTGGGGAGGCTTAGGCAAGGATGGGCTACGCCTGCTTTTCAGGCAGAGCAAGCTCCAGACAAAGCATTTGTTAAGGTGTTTTTAAAGGCTTGCAATGGAGATGTTTAAAAATGCAGGCTATAAGATGTGACACTCTTTGAACCTTAGTTCTGTCTGTGAAGTCTCTGGAGAGCATTAGGTTAGGTAAAATCCCATTATTATTATTATTCCCTTGGAAAATAGCACGGATCTGATTCTAAACCTTTTGAAGCCTGGCAGGAGGGAGGGTATCACTTCACAATGGATTGGAGCATATCCATATGAAAAAAGCTTGGTACAGGATGAAAAGGACTTAGAACAAAATTGACAGAGAATTCACTCGAAGAAAGCTGAGAGACTTGGTGGACTTCTGAATCTGAAGACTTTTGAAAGATGGAGAAATCATCTGTGTTGATCTGCTCATTCTCCCGCTTCAGAAAGCGCCGGCCGTTGTGCATTCTCCAGCAAACAAAGACAGTTGGAATGAAAGATCCCTGATTCATAACAAGTTTCTCCTTCAAACAGTGTTTTCCTATCAGATCATACATTTAAAGATGGCTGCATCTGCCAGACTGGGTAGAGTTTTGATTTTACAAGCTGGGAACAGAGTAGAAGGAGCTGGTGGGTTGGTTGTGACTTAAGTAGTGAGGAAGAACAAACTCAGGTACAAGACTGTGTAATGTGACTTCATTAAAGACGTTGAAGCAGCCAGTACCTCTCGTGGACCTTACCATGGCACTTATGCTTTCCTCTCATTATGGCACCTCTCATTTCTCTTCTTCAAAGTCCATCTACCAGCTTGATAAACTCTTGTCTGGACCACAGTCCAGCGACACAGTACTAATTCCCCTGCCAGTTAACACCAGTACAATCCTTTCTGTCCTGCCCAGCAGTCCTTCTGGCTCATCTTTCATTTTCTCCCCAGCTGGCCTCTAACATGCGTTTCTTTTTCTCCTCACCTGCAGACAAAAACCTTTTCCCCTGCTCACATCCCCTCTGGACCTTCCTATTCTGTCGAAGCACCATGTCACAGTGACCCATTATCTTCTTCTTCCCATTCTTATTTCTTCCATCCCACAACTGGACCCTCACAATGATTCAGTCTGGTTTAGCACACACTGTAGGAGCATCTATTATAAAAGTCTCTTCACTCATTTCCTGGAAATTTTTCTCAAAAACATCAAGCAGTGGCTGCTGAGACAAAAAAGGGCAGAAGAGAAAGATAAAATACTTTTAGTCTACCAGTTTGCATCCTGCAGATCCCAACCTCTCAATACAACTACAAATTTTATAACAGAATCACAGAATCATTCAGGTTGGAAAAGACCCTTGGGATCATCAAGTCCAACCATCAACCCTACTCTACAGTTCACCCCTAAACCAGATCCCCCAACACCACATCTAAGGATCTTTTACACTCATCCAGGGATGGGGACTCAACCACCCCGGGCAGCCCATTCCAGTGCCTGACTACTCTCCCTGTGACGAATTTCTTCCTGACGTCCAATCTAAACCTTCCCTGTTGGTGCTTGAAGCCCTTCCCTCTGGTTCTGTCACTGATGACCTGTGAGAAGAGCCCAGCACCAACATCTCCACAGTGTCCTTTCAGATAGTTGTAGAGAGCGATGAGGTCTCAGCCTTCTGTTCCTCAACCTAAACACCCCCAGCTCTCTCAAATCTCTCTTCACCAGCTTGATTCTCCAAGCCCTTCACCAGCTTCATTGCCCTCCTCTGCCATCGTTACAGCCACAGGTGGATATTTTCCAGCCTTTACCTCTATGGATGGTTCTGATGGAATCCAAAACAATGTTATACACTTCCAGCAAGCACCAGAAGAGGAATATCCAGTAACATCTGATCATTTGACACTCTGACAGAGTCAAACTTTAAAAGTGAGTTTTTTATTTGTGATGTATTTGGGAGGTTTGCCTCAAAGTGAAATTGGACACAGGCACACAGAGGGAAGTGAGCTGATGCCTTGGGTCAGCTTGGATTGATGGAAAGTGTAGCGCTGTGGAAAGACTGGGTGTTGATCACTTCTATGTGCTAAGGCTCCTCCTGTAGTAGTCCAGCTACAATAAAAGTTTGCAATGTGGCTTCAGTAGAGAGACCGGGTCTTGAGCCAGTAAAGGACCAACGTCGCTACCTAGGAGGTGATAAACCACCAGCACCAGTCACATCACCTGGCTCTAGTCAGCACTTCCTCCAGAGAGCCTTCCACCCCTGACATCTCCATTTCTCTCTCCAGATCACACCATCTCATCTTCCAAACCTACCATCTACACCCTCTCCTGCTCGTTCTCTTTTGCCCTTGCTCTTAATGAGAGCAAACATCATTTGAGGCCCCAAAAGAAGCCGAGTGGCTCTCAGCCTTGTTTGTGTGCGTTAGCAGCGTACGTGTGTTCTAGCATCTCGTTAAAATTTCAGTACTTCTAGCCTCTTTTTGCCGTAGGCAGGGTGGAAGCTGAACAGCAGCATTCAATTAAGCTAATTTAATGTTCTATTGCCTGTTTCAAACAGCACGGAACAAAAACAGCCCACAACATACACCGTGTGCAAGGCAGAGCGACACAGAGCTTGACAGCCTCTCGCAAACTGAACGGACTAAAGGTCAAAATTCGTTTTAAAAGGTAATAGAAAATGGAAAGTGGACATTTAGAAATTAGCTCGTGGTCTTCGTGTTGAAAATATGACTCCTGTTATTTCAGAAAACAGCGAGAAGGGGCCCCTGGGTGACAGCATGTTTTCAGGCAGACAGTCCTAGCGAGTCCTTAGAACAACAAGCAGCACCATCCAGTGGCAATTTTATCCTCTTCCATCCTTAATTATGGCAAATTTCCATCGTGCAGAAGCACCATAGCACCTAACAGAAGGTCCTTTTCTTTAAAGCGCACACATTCAGAGGAGAGCCAGGCTTCTTCTAAGACAGATCCTAAACAATTAAGCAATTGCTGGTATTTAATCAGTATTTATATTAGATTAATCATCCAAAATTGTTGTTAGAACTATCAAGCTGGGATTCAGCTGAGGGTTTTTCTTGCTCTTATATATTTGTTTGAAGGTACTTATCCTGTCCCTATCTTAGAGCACTTTGCTTCCTTCACCCTTCCTGTTATGACAGGTAAAAATTACTGTAGTTTGTGCAACGAGTGCTGGCTCTGTCCTGTTGAAGCCTCCTGGTTGGTAGCAATACTCTGCTCTACTCAAGGAATAGAAATCACTCCAAGCAATAGAAGACCTCTAAAGATGCATAGATGTCCCTTCTAACGCTGGCTGATTCTATGACTTGGTCTAGGTGATCCTGCTGTGGCAGGGGGATTGGACTGGATGATCTTTTAAGGTCCCTTCCAATCCCTAATGATTCTATGTTGCACCCTACTCCTAAATCAAAGACAAGGGATGACCATAAGCCTTGGCCATCCATAATGCTTGACTGCTAGCTTAGTCTGAGGCTAACATCTCCAGGAGAACATCTAGGATACTGTTTGGTGAATACATGGATCCACACGAATGGGTCATATGGATCCAGCCCATGTTTGGATCCACTTGGTCAATGGAGAGCTCCTGCACTTATCTCAGGAGGTTTTGCTGTCTCTGGCTGCTCCACACCCCTTGGTACCCCTCCCAGTGCATACTGTCATTTTTTGTCCTAAAAGCATTATTTATGAGGACTACAAGACTGCCCTCATTATATGGCATCTCTTCAGCTGTGAAGACAACCAATTTTTAAAAGAAAAAGAAAACAGTAGATTCTTAAACAGTAACAGCACTCTGGGGTTGTGGGGACTCCCAATCAGGAGCATAACTACATGGCACCCAGGAAGGATGCAGTCAGTCTGCTCCACAGGGAGACAGATTTTTCTTCAAGCAAAGTTTTTCTACTGAATTTCATGCTTTAGGTAGCAATACACTAGCTGGAAGGAAAGGAGGACAAGGGGAGACCTTATTGCAGTTTGCAACTACCATGCGAGGTGGATGGAGGTCTCTTCTTACAAGTATCAAACACCAGGACAAGTGGAAAGAGCCTCAAGTTGCACGGGAGAAAAACTTCTACTAAAGGGTCACCAGGCATCTGAACAGTCTGCCCAGGGAGGGAGCTGAATCACCATCCCTCGATGTGTTCAGAAGTCACGTAGATCTGGTGATTAAGGACGTGATTTAGCAGTAGGCTTGGCAGGGTTAGGTCAGTGGTTGGACTCGATGACCCTAAAGGTCTTTTCCAACCTAAATGATTCTACAGACAATTATAATTTCTGCCTTGGGCTGGGAAGTTGCTCTCTTCTCCAAACCTCTTGGCCTCATTTCTACAACACTAAAAAACACTGCAGATAATAGAGACAGTATCAAGGCAGCTTTCTCTCTGCCCCATGCAGGACCAGTTGTCTCTCCAGGAAGAAAAGCTGTGCAGACCGTGCTGGAAGCTGAGCAGCACATCCAGGGACACTGGTGTTTTAAATCCTCCTCACAATTTGGCCACCGTAGCATAAAATGCAAATAATAGCAGCAGGAACAAGTTTTCTCCCACAAAGGCCAGGAAGGGGAGCAGTTATGACACTCCTTTTTACACCATCTTTCCCAACGAAGCCTGTGGGTTTTCTTGTCCCTTTGCTACCAGTCTCTTGCTAAGCCACAGGTGGATGTGGAAGCACTCTACATTACACTCTTCTCTGTCTGTATTCAAAGAGGGATCAATATGAAGAAGGATGAGAAGTGAGGAACCACGCTGAGTGAGTTGGTCACTGGTTTCTTGCCTTTCTTCCTCAAGATGAGCTTATTGCCATTACTGAGCATTATGTTTCATAGGCCAGATATCCTGCTTCTTATTCCCTCCCTGAAGTGTCATTTTCCATGTACCAAGAAATAGCCTCATTACTGGAAATAAGTAAAAACTGGACTGTTTGAGCACAGACACCAGTCAGAAACATGTTGCTGCATTTGTAGAACTCCTTCCAGTGAGGAAGCACCGGCTCAACCAGCAGGCAGTGCTAGAACAATGGCCAGACTGAACCACATCACAGCTTTGCTGTCTGCAGCTAATTGCTGGTGGTTATGTGCTGTTAAAAATCATTCCACTTCGAATTAAAGAAATTAAGCTTAGGGGGGTGTTTATTCATAATTTAAGATAGTTAATAATAGAAAAGCAATATGGATGGAAATGGACACTCTCCATTTCTATTAGGTAATAAAAATTGTGATTATAAGGCCATAAGTCATGTTAAGATGCTAGAGCTCTTAATGCCAGACCCTGCACTTTCAAGTCTTTGTGTTTTAAGGAGAAGCAGAAGACATGTCGATGTTATTCAGGATGTCAGATCACTAAAATGCCATTTGAAAGATCCTGGCAAGCCTTTCTGAGGGGTATGCACAGCACAGGATCTGAAACTAAATGATAGGCCATCACAGAACCTCTGATGTTTGTTGGTATCATTGTTCAGCCATTTACTGTGCTGTTGGTGTGTGTTCACTACCTAATTATTAATGTATTTATTCACCTGCCTATCTATCCATTCATTCATTTATTTGTTGCTTGTTTGTGGTTTTTTAATGTAATAAAATTCATGTTATTCTGACATCTGACTAAATAAAATGTTTTATAAAGTAGTTTTAAAGAGGCCACTACCTTCATATATATTTCTGCTGGCTTGTTTGTCATTAGCAGCTAACATTTCATTTTACTCCACGACACAAAACAAATACATTGCTGGAGAAAAATATTGGACAAGTGAATTACTCATGAGCTCTGTCATTTAATAATGAAAGTTTAACATTTCTAATTAATGCTGCTGCAAGAAGGCTGCAAATATTTATTAACGAGAGCTTTATCAAGTCAAGAAATGCTTCTAAACACCAACAAAATATTATAGTAATAAGAGCTACTGCTGTGATGGTGCTGTACCACCAGGAACAACCACGTGCCACTGCTTATTGATCCTGAGTGACTGGGATGTAAAGAGTCACTGTAGTTATACACATAGAAAAAGGTTTTGCTGGAAAAGGAACAGATTAGAATCATAGAACCATAGAATCATCAGGGATCGGAAGGGACCTCGAAAGATCACCCAGACCAAGTCATAGAATCATTAGGGATTGGAAGGGACCTCCAAAGATCACCCAGTCCAATCCCCCTGCCACAGCAGGATCACCTAGACCAAGTCATAGAATCATTAGGGATTCAAAGAGATCTCAACAAATCATCCAGTCCAATCCCCCTGCCACAGCAGGATCATCCAGACCAAGTCATACAGTCAGTCAGGGTTAGAAGGGACCACAGGACCATCCAGTTCCAACTCCCCTGCCATGGGCAGGGACACCCCACCCTAGATCAAGATGCACGGCTTCAGATGCTCTTGTCAGTTGTGACAGATAAAATCATCAGTCTTTCTTCATTGTTATACAAATATATGTAAAAATATAGCTCTAAATCTTGTTTAGGTGCCCACACTGTCTGAAATTGAACCTGTTTTGCCAATGAGAATGAATAGAACCTGGGAAGCTAATAAAGACTGTTAAAAGCTGGGGAGCGGCAAATGAAAATCCGTGAGAGATCGCTCCTGCGGCAGCACCAGTTGATTTCTCCAGCAGTGATAACTGCTAATGGATTAGGGAGTGCAACGTGTTGAGAAAGCAGGACTTCAGGCACTGAAGTAATAACTACTGAATATAAAGTAAGAGGTGTGCCACTACTGCATATTCCAAAATTATTAGCATCCATCCCTCACAAGAGATCTGCAAGGGAATCAAACAACAGCAAGATTTGTTTCTGACAGCTATTTCCAGCTGATCTATTTCTATCACAGAATCATTAGGGATTGGATGGGACCTC
>VXBP01008302.1:13981-106717 GCA_013400115.1 Rhinopomastus cyanomelas | reverse complement strand
CACCAACTGGATTTCACGCCGTTCACCACCACCCTCTGGGATCGGCCAGCCAGCCAGTTTCTAACCCAGCGAAGAGTCCTCCTGACTATGCCATGAGCTGACAGCTTCTCCAGCAGAATGCTGTGGGAAACAGTGTCAAATGCCTGACTGAAGTCCAGGTAGACAACATCCACCGCTTTTCCCTCATCCACTAGGCGGGTCACCTGATCATAGAAGGAGATCAGATTGGTTAAACAGGACTTGCCCTTCATGAACCCATGCTCGCTGGGCCTGATCCCCCCGTTGTCTTGCACTTGCCATGTGATCACCCCCAAGATGAACTGTTCCATGACCTTCCCTGGTACTGAGGTCAGGCTGACAGGCCTGTAGTTCCCCGGATCATCCTTCCTGCCCTTCTTGTAGATGGGTATCACATTGGCAAGTCTCCAGTCATCTGGGCCCTCCCCCATTGACCAGGATTGCTGATAGATGGTGGAGAGAGGTTTGGCAAGTTCCTCTGCCAGCTCCCTCAGCACTCTTGGGTGGATCCCATCTGCCCCCATAGACTTGTGCGTATCCAGTTGGTTTAGAAAGTCATTAGTTACCACTTCCTGGATTCTGAGGGGATCAATCTGGTCTCCATCCCTATCTTCCAGTACAGGAAACTGAGTATCAGGAGGATGACCAGACTGACTAAAGACTGAGGCAAAGGAAGTATTAAGTACCTCAGCCTTATCCCCATCCTCAGTAAAAATGTTCCCCTTTGCATCCAGTAAGGGATGAAGAAGAAATTCAGAGTCTTTAGTAGAGCTGGCTGCCAACTGTCTCACATTCCAAACCACTAGAAACCTTTAAAACATCTCTTCAGGCAACATTCAAATCAGATTTCTGACTGAAAACCTGATGGCTGCAGGGTGACTTTCTCCAAGGACTACAGAGCCTAGGACTCCAGGGGTCCAGGACTTCCCCAGTGCAGACAGAACCTTACAGTGATAAAAGAGAAATGGTCCTGGTCTGGCTGCGGGCTATGAAGTGCATTTGGGATGCACTGGAACCAGCATCACAGACACAGCTCTGCTACTCACCTGTGAAGCAGTCCATCCCAAACCTCAGGCTCCTAGGGTTCTTTTTTGAGAGGCAAACACATCTATCTGTGCATTGTTCATGCTCCCTAGCCCACTGCTTGCCTTTTTTTGGATTGTCAGGACCCACACCACACCCTGGTCCCATCCTTTTCATGCAACATGGGTAAATCCCAGGGAGGATGCAGGCATGAGGGACATACCTCCACGACTGGCCATTACACTGAGCAGAAAGCTAGTCCTTCTGGGCTCTGCTTCACTGGAGCTGTGGCAAATGAGACTATTTACTGTTCTCCCATTAGTGTGCAGCCCCTGGACTGCCGTATGGCCAGTTCTATTGTACTGTCAGCGTTAATTAAGGCAGGCTTGAGCAGACATCTCTGTCCCGCTTAGCTGGCACAGTCAGGGATCAGCAGTGAAGAAGAAGAAAGCAAGTCTCAGCTGCAGAGCTCTGTGCAGAACAAGGAGTGTTTGTTACCCGGGAGACTCATTCCCACAGCAAAGAGGAGAATGGAAACTATTTCGGTGCCCTCCCCAGTCCGCCACAAGCACTGCCAATGCTGACGCCAGAAGGTATAAATTCTGGAAGGCCAAGTGCTCACATGCATCCCTGTCCCTGCCACAGGACTGTGGCATTAACCAGTTCACTGACATCAATGCCTGCCTTGTGTAGCGCAGCTGGGGGACTGCTTTGTTAAAAAGCAAATGCAGCAGACAAGGGTCTCCATGAGAAACACTCCTATGTTCCCAGCATAAGCACTTGTATTCTCCTCCCCTAGAGATCTGTTCAGTGTGTTCCACTCACCTCAAGCCTAGGTGGCCGTGCACCACTGCACCAAGCACCCCTTTGCTGCATGTCCCCTCTACACGTTTCAGCAACAGCAGAAAAAGAGATGGGCTGTCCCAAAGCTTCACAGGCAGTAAGAGATTACAGGCACTAATGAGGAAGAACAAAGCTCTTTTTTAGGGAATGTCTTCTCAGAGATGACTTCTCTTTGATCACAGAGATGAGCTGGAGTGAGAAGGGGAGCATGGCTCATGTCAGAGTCTCATGCAAGGAGAGCAGCAAGGATATTGCAGGCTGGTGACTGTGCTTCTAAGAGAGGCAAGCTGAGGGAGCTGGAGGTGCTAGAACATGCCTGCTCCTACAGGACAGGGGGCCCTCAGCACTGCAGGGCGTATCATGACAAGAGAAAATTACTTATCAATCAATGTCAGCCCCGTTACTCGTAGGTATACTGGAATGAGGAAGGAGTTTTGCCATCTCATCTCCTTGCTACAAGGGTGTGAGAACTCAGTGCACCACACTCTGTTCTGCCTGTGAATTCCAGTGTGCCCATCGTGAGGAGCGCTATGTGTGCACACTAAGATGTGGCACTGGGAAACATGCTTTAGCGGGCATAGTGGCATTGGGATTATGGTTGGACTTGATAATCTCATACATCTCTTCCAATCTTGATGATTCTGTGATTCTCTGATAATGTTCCCAGTTACCAATTTCGAGGAGCCCCATGTACTGAACTCTCACTGGACTTGAGCCATGTGCATATCTGGAGCACTTACCGGTGGCAAATGGGACACAAACAGACTACCTAGGTGGAGAAAAGCCCAACACATTTCTGTCTTGGCCTCAGGCTCCTTCCTTCACATACCATGGGGCAATCAGCTGATAAGGTCAGCATGCCCACACACAAAAAGGAAGAAATCTTTCCACTTTTGCTGCAATTGTAAGCAAAGTTGTTCACCAGTAGCCAAAGCCTCCCACTTACTTGTTGTGAATCTGCTCTGGTCATCCAAGAACTGGAAACAGCACAGCCCGTGTTCCTAGCTGGCTGCCTGGGCTGCAGTTCTCACACTAAGAACCTGGCAGGAGTAAGTCTTCAAACACTTCCCGCTGTCAAAGTGATGCACAACTTGTCCAGCTTTATTACAGACATCCCCAGGGCTGATGCCTCCACCATAGCTCACATCTATAGTTCAGCTCAGGGACCTGCATGCTGCCTCCTCCTAAAAGGTGGATATTTTGTCATAGTCAGCATGTCCATGCCCCTCCAGAAAACAGTAAGCTGCAACATCCAACAGGAAGACACAGTGGACAAACTGTGCCTTGCTCTCTGTCCACAAAACAGCATAAACATGCCCAGGCTATAGCTTCTGGCTCATCATGACCCCATCTGCAGCATGGCCACAGGAGAGATGGACATCATCACTCTTCTCCATGTGCTGGATCATTCAGAAACACAGCAGAAGCTGCTCAATGCCTTCACAGCTCGCTCACTCATTGCTTGTGACAGAAATCTGAACCCCCAAAACATGGCATCCATCATCACAGAGGTCATAATGGCAAAGCCAGAGGGAGGGATATTGGTCAGAACTGAACTGGCAGTGTGGAACTGCTCAGCTGGAGGAAGGGGGAACAGACCAGGAAAGCAGAAGGTGCTGAAAAGTTTATTAAAATCCACAGACAGAAACAACAAAATATTTGCCCATCCCTGCAAGCCCTGCTCTTCAAGGTCAAACAACATCTCTCACTCAAACACACAGAGATCAATATAAGCTGATCATTATTAACATGCGCATGACAACCTTTCTATTTTTTGGGAACAAATACGGGAGCTTTTGAATGAGGAGTCAAAATCCGAAGCAGCCTTGTAAAAGCATCGGTTACCATAGAGACAGTGTCAGCCCTCACATTTCCCCAGCAAGTCACTAACTGATCTGCTACACTGAGCCTGCCTTCCGAGAGGATCTGAGGAAAAAGGGGCAGGAGTCTGTGGGGTGATGCCAGTCACAGAAATATTTGCAACAACAGTACCCTTCAGGCCCCCGATGATGCTGTGTCAGAGACTCTTGCCTGCTGCCCAGAGTGGCAGTACTGACTTCAGGGCTAGAAACCCAAGGCAGGAGTCACGCCTCAAACCAAAAAAATGCCTTGAGAAGAGTAAGCTTTTGCTGCTTCCTCCAAAAATGTTGACATTTCTCGTTGTTTGCAAACCATTTTCTAACAGAATTAGTTCCCCAAATACATTCCTCTGATGTTTAAGAACATGCTCTAAAATTTCCAGCTTATCTGTATCCACGTACAGCTCACCCCTATTCGCTCATATTCCAAAAATGAGCTTTAACGTCAGTCCTTGCCCAGTCTGTGTTTGAAGTTATATCATCTGAGTTCTCGAATCATATCACATGAGGTAGGTTCTTCATTTCTTTGATCATACCACTATGCTTTCTGTGGACCTGACCCAGTTTGCATCCAGCCTTCAGAGAGCGGCGGGAAATGCATAGAGTCTTCCAAGCAAGGTCTCATGCCATGCGCTCAAAAAATGTCTCTAAAATTTCCCCATCTCTGCTACAAATATTTTTGTCCAATGTGTAACAGTGGATAGCATCGACCTTTTCCATAGGCGCATCATCATAGGATCATAGAATCATAGAATCATTAGGGATTGGAAGGGATGAAAGATCATCCAGTCCCCCTGCCACGGCAGGATCACCTAGACCAAGTCACACAGGAACACATCCAAGTGGGTCTTAAACGTCTCCAGTGAAGGAGACTCCACAACCCCCCTGGGCAGCCTGTTCCAATAGAGTCATAGAACAACCTACAATGGAAGGGCGCTTGGATGACATTACCTTGCACCTTTACTAACTGCATCTTGAAAACCTCCACTGATGGAGACTCTACAAAGTCACTAGAAAGACTGATCCAGTCAATGACCGTTCTTGTAATCTTCCTCCAGCCTGTTTGCTGCTCCTTTGCAGCAAAGGGTTTTATGGATGGAAGAAAGAAGAGGCAGGACAAAGTCTTAAGAGATTTATTTAATTCTATTTTTGGAACATTGATTCGTTACTAAACAGGTTAAGATGGATTTACCAAAGCCCCTGGGAAAAAATTATTATATCATTATATATGATACCTGCTGAGCCTCCTCTTCAGCTTATCAGCTCCAATCACCTTTGAAAAAATTCTACTGACCATGGTGGTTTCTTCATCCCAATCTCTATCTTGATTTTGTATTAAGGTCAAAAGCTTCCTATTGCTGGTGGCTGATGCCTCACTACCCAGGAACAGAGGCTTTCACAGGCTGCATAAAAAGTCACAACTACCAGACAGGGCTAGTGCTGGCGAGGCTCCCCACCGGGCTGGGCTCAGTTCCACATACTTCTAGAATACTGAGACATCTGTGGGAAAAGCAAACCCAGCCCACAGCCTCTAGTACCTTCCAGCCCAGGATTCCAGAGTGCTTGTACTCTCTTTCTAGGAAGGTTCTGCTATCAACAATTCATGTGTAGATGGTCGAGGCAGCAATCTGATGTAAATTACTTGAGATGCTGTGGGAAAACAAGGACAAATCCTACAACCACAGTGCCTATCTTTAGCCTTAATACTTGGTACTGCCCAAGCAAGAGCACAAAGAAATAGCCAAAGACTTTCAGGCAGAGGGCAATCTTAATAAAAACAACAGAACAGCTAAGAAACCATGCTTGAAGTCTCATTTTGAATCTGATAAACCAAGCTCATGAAACTGCAAAGAAAACCAACAAATAAAGCAAAGCCCAGATACAACTGACGCACCCTGAGATTTCAGAGCATTTGAAGCAGGAGCTTACCTCTGAGAGTAACCCTGTTTCATGAAGCAGTCACTCAAGTATTAATGATACACTGAGTGGCAATGTAAACTCTCACCAATCAAAGCATTGGCAAAAGGAGCAGAAAGACTATTACTACAGAAACAGTTGTACCCTTTAATCTATCAGTCAGTTGCTCTGAGCAGCCTGTGGCATCAGTGGATATCAAGGTGTTACTCTTTTCAGTCCTATTACAACTAGTTTTCCACATGGGATCAGTTCTGCCTAAATACAACATAATGGTTTCCCCACAACTTCATACCTCACCACTGCCATGAGTAAAGCCTGTTGTTGCCACAATATCTGGTGAATTTGGCAGTCACAGTCCTGCTGGATTCGCTGGTTTGTGTTCTGACCTCAGACAAAAATTATGTGTTTCCAACTAAGCACCTAAAAAGCTTCAAGGTTGAGCTGTGTCTGCACCCTAGAATAGTTTGCTGTCTACACACAAAGGATGACCACAGGTTGCTGTGTACACAGCGTGCACTGCTCAAGGAAGGTGACTGCTCACAGTTCCCATGATGTACACCAAAGTGACATTCCCTTCCCGCTCCAGGGGCATCGCCCAGCTGACTCAAAGCAAGAGTGGCAGCAGAGCAAATAAGCCTCAGCTGACAGACACTGCAATGGAAGGGACAGAGCAGGCAGGGAGAAGAAAAACAGCACTGTTCGACACTTGAGAGGCCATACCCAAGAATGGAAAAAGCCTCCTTCTTCGGAACTGAGTCATGAATATCTGGTTTTCCAAGGCAACAGCAAGTATGAAAACTGCTCTGACCTTCATGCAGAAAACCCACACTCACCCCTCTGCCAATGCCAAAGCACTTCCCTGCCATTACTGCCCACAGCAACAGCACGACCCAAAGAGTAGGGTCTGTCCACTTGCCACAAAGTCACTTCCCAGAGAACTCCCTGTTCTCAAACACTCCCAGGGAACACATAACCACAAGCTGACTTATTAGAGACACATGACATTAATTACAGTTGTACTCACTGATTTTTATCTATGTTTCTGCATTTTCTGCCTGAACTGCACATGTGGTGCTGCAGCATTACCTGCCCCAGCTGTCTCTGTATTAGCAGCAAATAAAGCTACGTCTAGACAGCCTGTGCTCCTGCAAAACACTCTGATTAAAGAGAGCATTGAAAGTACACTCAAAAACATCCACCAGCAGCGATGCGACAGCACGCTGTGGACAGGCACAGGACCTCAATGCCACCCAAAAGACTGGCTGAGCTCCTGAGCACCCGCATCCCAGCAGGCATCTAGAAAAGCAGCAAAGGGGAGAGGAAATGGGACCAGTGAAAACGTCTGCTAAAAAAGCCTGTAAAAAGGTTTGTAACTAAAACCTGGAGACACCATCCATTGCTTGTGCACTTAACTGCTAGAACTCAGATGGAGCAGCTGGTTTTCAATCCTTGTCTGACTGTGTGTGGTACCAATACTGTTAGCTGAAGGGATAAGATCTATACACGAGGAGCAAATTGACATAAATAATTATGATTATTACTGTGATACCTCATACAGCATAAATTGCACGTCCCCACCCATAATCATCATGCATGACCTGCTCGTTCAGAAGGGATCTGTGGTTACAGCAGATTACAAGCTAAACTTGAGCTATGTTGGCATTTGCTGTGAAGCAGCCCAATAATATACAGGGCTGTATGAACAGATATGCCATATGCAAGACGTGGAGCAACCCTTCTTCTGTCTAACCGTGGCACGTGCATCACGGACAGGTCCTACGTGAACATGATGGTGAGAGTTCAAAGAAAGCAAGGAAAAACAAAAAGGAGAAAATTGCAAAGCAAGCAGGTTGGTTCTCTGTAGAAAACTACGGGGTACATGAAAGGAATTCTGAAACTCATAAAAGGCTGCTGCCAAGAGCAAGTGAACAAGCTGTTCTCCACATCTCCGACAGCAGGACTAGGCTCCCTGAGGGACAGGCAGGAAAAGTTGAGGTTAGACATCAGTTATAACAGATAAAATTAGCCATTGACTCTTCCACCACAGCAGACAGTAGTTAAGGCTGGTTTTCTTAAAATTTTGCATAGACTTGTCTGTCTCAGAAGCTCTTTGCCTTACTTACAGAAAGACTTCCATGCCTTTTAGTTTTTACAGGCCTTCAGTGTCAGGAATTGGGCTTTTTCTGGGTTTGCTGCTGAAGAAATGCACACCTTAGGGTCTTGGCCAACACAGTGTACCATGGCATCAGGAGATACTGATAGAGGGAAGGGGCTGAACCACTAGAACATGGAATGAGGTAGGTAATGCCCCAATCTTCTAGAGATTGTGTGAAAAAAAACAAGGAATGGCATAGCCCAAGTCCACTATGCCTGGTTAAGGAAGATGTAATTATATGGCTTCTGGAGGTCTTACTCTTGTATGACTTATATTTGACTCAGAGAAGCAGAAAGCGTCTAACGCAGGATTAAAAGCCTAGAGCAGCTTATCCTGTGAGGCAAAATACCTGGAGAAACAGAAACATGGTCCTGGAAAGACACAGCAAAGCTACATGGGCATGCCATGAAATATGATCACAGAATCACAGAATCATTCAGGTTGGAAAAGACCCTTGGGTCCAACCATCAACCCTACTCTACAAGTTCACCCCAAAACCAGATCCTCCAACACTACAGCTAAGCGACTTTTAAACACATCCAGGGATGGGGACTCAATGCTCTGTGCTGCACAATGATCTTAACCTTAATCCCATCACAGTGAAAAGACTTTTTCTCATGAATTTGGGTCTCGTTGAGGATGATTCTTGATCACAGCTGGGAAGCCTTTGAAGTTTCTCTCTCAGTATCAATGTTCTTTCCATCAAACAGAGCAGGCTGCACTGGATCATCAGTCAACTGTATTCAAGGTTTTCAAGGTGTCAGATCAGCCGATGATTAAACAACCTTTTGGCTCTATGTGCTTACTGGTGTACACAGAGACCGGCACAGAGACTCTGATCTGCAGCAAAAGGCTGCCATGCTGCCAGCTGTGCAAAGCCTATCTCCTCCAAAAGACATATTCAACCAACAGGAAGCCATGCCAGACATGGAGCCAAGACTGGGAAGTGTTACCCTGTCCACTGTCCACTACCATTTTGCTCGAGTTGGAGAAAGACCCACATCAAAGGAAATTCTATAGGGACAAAAGGGACCCACATGTAGGAGGAAATCCAGCTGTGCTCACTAAAATAGAAAATAAAATCTGGCAGTGGCAATGCCCAGGCACCAGTGACAATGCAAGTCGTAAAGGCAAAGCAGGTCACAGGAGGTACCTGAAAAACACACCCACCTTAGGTCATGTTGGACAATCTGAGAGAGGACAATCTTAACCTGATGTGAAGCAGGTCAAAATGATGGGCCATAGAATCATAGAATCACAGAATCATTAGGGATTGGAAGGGACCTCAAAAGATCATCTAGTCCAATCCCCCTGTCACACCCTGCTCTATGGGGTTCCCTGTGGAGACAATGTTTCAGGAACTGCTAGAAACCATGGGGCGGGGGTCTGGCATCGTACACAAGACGACAGAAACAGCCAGAAAAGAGGTGCTTAAAGATGACAAACAAGGCCCTTTGTCCCCATGTACTCCAGACACATTCCAGTTAGAGGAACAAGAGCATGCCATAGTGGAAAGAGCTTTGAAAGAGCCCTCAGGAGGTCTGTGGTGTTCAGTGACACTCAGAACCTTGGCTCAGGCCTAATGATGTTCCGGGAAAAACAGAAACATGCTTTTCATCTTTGTGAGTTATTTCCATATCCAGATAATTATGAAGTCTGTGGTTTCAATTCACTTAAGAAAGCACTCCATCTTGTGCACAAACCAAGCGTGTGCCTCTCAACATACAGCGAGGAAGAGAACATAGGCTAAGTGGTGAGATGAGGAGGACTACCAAGGGCTGAGTATGCAAGCCAGAATATGAGCAGCAGCTCAGCTCTCACTCATTGTCAGCGCAATGGACAGAGAAAATTCTTGGCCATGATGTTCTAAGAAGACCTGGTCTCCAACCCTGAGAACATCTGCCAGAATTAATAATCCCGTGTCAGAGGAGTTGAAGTATTTGTGACCTTTTCAGCAATTTTTGCACGCCTGCTGTTTTCACAGTGCTTTCAATACCGGTTCAAAATATAATCAGCCCTCCTCAAAGCAAAACACTCAGAGACAGCAAAGGCCTTTCCTCTGCAAAGCCAGACACTAGCACTGTTTGGGAATGCAAATATGGAGGCCAAGGAGTTAGAGACAGTTTAGTCTTGAACCCTTGCACGTGAAAGAGATGGGTCACCTTCCCACGCCCTTGAAATTGCAGCCGAGAGACATCTTGGTTCTTCTTCTCTTCACCTGTGTGCAAGACTCCATGTATTTAGCCATGTTACAACAGACACTCCAAGAGTTGGCTTCTCCTACATAACATCTCAGACCAGGCAATCTAGAGGCACAACATCTCCATCTGCAAGAGAAAGCATCTCTGTCTTCAGATGGGGTTTCTTTTGAACACGATACCTCCATGAAACAGTTTTGTTGCATTTAGGGTCCGTACACTGAAGACAAGAACTCAGTGGGGTCTGCTGCTTTCCAGTGAGATCTCCTGTTTTCCCACAGAGGGCAGAAGCTGATGCTGCAGCAGCACAAGACCAGCCAAATAGCCTACCTAGCAAAGGATTTGACCAAAACCAGGCAAAATCCTTCCAGAGGAAAACATACTACAGTTTCCAGCTCCCCAGTGGCATGGTGCATCCTTCACTGGCCACATGCTCCAGCAATCTCTGCAGTATGGTCCTGTTTTCAGTTATAGGCAAAGACCACACCATGACAAGGGCATAAATTTGGGATAATTTTTGTGTTTACATGGATAGCAAGAATGCCCAGAAGTACTGCTGTTAATTGAACACCCAGATGTAACATGCCTTCCACAATCAAACTTATCTCCAGCTACCAGCGCTCAGGATAAACTTAACACATGGCCATGCTCCCTATAAAGCCATTCATTGCTACAGCCCCTGATTTTAGCAAAGCAGGCAGCTTTGGCCACTGGCAGGCACTTGACAGCGGGCTAGGTAAAAGATCAAGCTAACCTTTCCTGGAATTTCTTGTACCTCTTATCAGATCTAGTTTTAATACTCAGAACACAGGGAGAAAGCTCAGTTGCAAATAACCTAATTAGAAGTGAAAGTCTCACATCCTCTTGGTGAACCACACATCTGCTGAACCTGAGGATCAGTGTCTTCTGTTGTCAGCAGGGCAGCAAGAAGAGTAGAGAATGGGCAGCCCTGCCAGACCCTGCTCCTGCTGCCTCCTTGCAAGGAGCAGGCAGCTCTCTGTGGAAGATTCACAACACTTTGGCTGAAACGGCGCCAGCATTTGGGTAGGGCTTGGTGTTATTTTTAACCCTTGCTCACATAACTCTTTGTATGAATCCTGGGAAGAGCTTGTCACCAAAATAGTATACTGTGGGCACTATCTACACACCCACTCTAGCACAGGAGTATGCTAAGGAGCGAAATCTGGTGGACCCCCTCCCTCCTCACAGCTTAGCAACTTGGCATAAAGGAGGGCTCTAGATCACAGTTTATTGTTTGGGCTAGTTCCCAGAAGTAAACCATCACCTCCAGAAGGCCTGGTAACACTCTGTCCTGTTTAGGAGACTCATCCACATGAGAAGAAAGCCCTAGCACGGCAAACTTGGGCAAGATGGATGATTGTATGTACAGGCACATCCCACATGCTGGAATGAAAAACGAAACAGTTGTACCTAAAAGCCAGCTAGGTCAGAAAAAGAGTGCCAGTGCTTTCCTATTTTATCTATCATTGACCTCTGCAGGGAAACCCAACCAGGGTGGGATTTGTTGGTCAGTATCTCTTTTCCCTATACAGCACCTGTAGGTCTGTGTTGTGGTGGGGAAGGTGAAGCACTAACTGCCAGTGAGGTTTGCTGGAAAGAAGGTACAAGAATAACAAGATTGACTCTCCTTCAGCCCTAGGGACAGCAGCACTCTCAGGCCCCTCCATACCAAAAGAACTTGCCCTAAAGGACTGAAGGAAAAAAAAAACCCCAAACCTTTTTGAGACTGGCCAGAGAAATAAGGCTGTTCCCCTGTCTGATTTTCTAAATCATAGAATCATTAGAGATTGGAAGGACCTTGAAAGATCATCTTGTTCAATCCTCCTGACACAGCAGGATAGCCTAGACCAAGTCACACAGGAACACATCCAGGCAGGTCTCAAATGTCTCCAGTGAAGGAGACTCCACAACCCCCCTGGGCAGCCTGTTCCAGTGCTCTGCCACCCTCACTGTGAAGAAGTTCCTTCTGATATTTATGTGGAACCTCCTATGTTCCAGCTTACAACCATTCCTATCACTAGATGACACTGAGAAGAGCCTGGCTCCATTATTTTTATCTGCCTATTGAACTTGAATATTTTTATCTCCTGTGAGTTTCTTCTCCCTATCCCTTTCTCCCAAGACACATTCAGACTACTCTCTACTTTCACATCTCCTAAGAAGCAGATGCGATGACCTGCAGAAAACTCACAGGATGTAGCAGGAAAAGAGAGCTGACAGACAGGCTCTGAAGCACCAGCAAAACATTCTGGAATAGAATGAGAGTCTAATTTTCCAAGGTGTAGGTAAAAATAAAACAGCTACATGGTCTTTCTTTCCATGCAGTAGAAGCTACCACCTGAGCAGCATACTGATTGCTCATCATTGCTACAGAACAATTCAAAACACAGCCACCAACACAGAGCTAGTTCAAGCGAGCTCTCCAGGCCAGGGGCAGGACTGGCCACATTACTTTCAGCAGAACAAATGCAAACGATCAGCTCCTACCTTGTCAGATAAAACCTCCCCAGGTCATGGGCTCAGCTCACTGCAGCTGGAAGCAGGATGCAGCCCCAACAGCACACGAGCAGTGGGAAGAATATAGCCTGCAGAGCCAGCGATAATCCGAAGCAAAATGAGCTTGTCCCTGTGTTGGCTCAGGGATCAGCAAGCCGTGCTGCCGGGAGTCTCTGCAGGCAGCTCCCCTGTTGCTGGAGGATGGCGGGTGTGAATCAACGTGACAAGGCACTTCTTCCAGGCGGGAACTGGCTCAGACATTCCACCTGAGATGTGACACTTCTCCTTGGGCACAGTGGTGCCAGGGTGCTGCTCTCAGTCACAAAGCATGCGGGCAAGAGAGAAAAAGCTAAGGCTGCAGGCTGCTGGCAATCCAAGGGCCAGATTGTTAATGAAAGCCCCAGTGTAAATACAGATGCACTCTGTAGAGGGCTATGGCAGAAATGCAGCTCCTGTTACAAAGAGCCATTTACAGCAAGTTCAGAAAAAGCAAGTGTGATGGGGCTGTGCAGGCTAACTCCATCGCCTGCCTGCTCAGGCAAGGGGGTGTGACAACAGCTGCCTGTGAGCCAAAGATGTGGGATGAAGTGACCAGTACTGAGGGCTCCTACAACTCCATGCACAGCATCTGTGAGTAGTAATGCAAACCTATGTCATTTTCCAACCTACACACCAGCTGGGACAGTACCAGCCCCACAACACCTCTGCTGCATAGTGACACACCAGCCCATCATGTCTGGGAGAAGGGCTGGTCAGAGCATTTCTCCATCCCTGTGTGTGAGCGGCTCATGGTGCAAGACCCCATTTTTGATGTCCACACCTTCTCTGCATGCTCAGAGCCTCCTCATCTTTGGGAGTTACCCTATCTCCAGTTCACTGCTTTTGGCACCTCCTCTTCCCATACCATTTCACAATAACTTGCAAGATGTATTACTGTTGCGTTTACATCAAGCAAGGATCATGGGGTATAGGGGTACCTGGAGTAGAGTTCAGCAAAGAAGCAGTGTGTCAAAGGGTTTGGGGACTTAGCTTCTGTTGTGTCCATAACTGCAACCAGCAGGGGCAGACTTTTACAAGTTTCAGCCACTGCCCATTAAACAAGCACTGAAAGACTTCATCGAGAGGAGAAGCATACCATGGCATACCAGCCTATTTTCAGTAAGCCTGGTGACACACAGGTTCACACCAGGGACCTCTGGGTAAATCTGGTGACAAAGAAGAGAGAATTCATGTAGGTTCTGAAGGAAGTTATGTAGAGGCCCCTGTTATGTAGAGGCTTGGTGGCCCTCCTTTAAAAAAGTACTGTCTACCCTCAAAGAAAACTTGTGAAAACAGTTGACTCAGGCTTTGCATCAGTGAGGGCTGTTAAACATTGACCTTCAGGCAGAGCACAGTGACCCAAAAGTGTTAGGTGTGTGTCCTACCTACCAGAAGGGTGAAGTTAGCCAGGCATCAAGCCAGTCTTAAATGCTTGCTGTTAGTGAGAGGAGACAGGTTATATTATCTATTGTCCCCTCTCCTGCAAACTGCTGGTGCTGCCACTGCCTCTCCACACAACCGGGTAAGCAAGGTTATTGGAGCTACAGCTCACTGTTCCTGCACATGCTGATATCCTTTCCTTGGGCTTGCAGTGCCTGCAATGATCAAAATGCTTTATGCTTTCCCACTCCACAGTGCAGAGGTTCCCCATTACAGCCCAGTTCGGCTGCCTTGGCACACAGTAATTCTCCTGGCATCGAGCTATCCTTGCACAAGAAAAAGGGAAATTTCCTGACGGGATAACATTGAGTCAGCTCCCTAGAACTGTCTGAGACAAAATACAGCCACAACCTGATCACCAAGTACTCATCAACATGGCCAAGAGGATTTCAGACAAGGAGCTTCTTATCCAAACATTATGATCCTTCTAGACTTATTCCTCCATAATGACAAATGAGGACAGGTATCTCCAGTGGTAAAGTGATTACACTGAAAGCCCAGTTTACTGCTAAACAACACAACATTGAAGCTGTATCTTTTTCCAATTTACTTGTGCAGCCAAACTAGTCGCAGCCAGGAGACCAGGCTAAACACCAGATGATCCCAAGGGAATTGAAAACCATTCACATCAACTCAGGCTCAAGGGAAGCAGCTAACAGTGTTTAGATAAAGGCTGCAATAAGGCTCACTACATCTGTACTAACAGCAGCTCTGTCAAATCCTAGGTGACAGCACTGCAGCATCCACAGCCTCCAGAGGCAGGAGCATTGACCTTAGCTGTGGAATCCAGCCTACAATCTTTCCCCTGTGCTTTCTGACCACACTTGGAGAGATGAAGGAAAGTTATACACACAGAAAATGGGATTTATTGAACTCTATGGCCTGGCCCCATCTCAGTTTGGAAGCCACTCTTCCCTAGAAGCACTTCTCTACCCCAGTCAGACCCCTTGTCCACATTCATCCTTCACTCAAGAAGTTCAGCCATACGAGAGAGGACGGACAGTCAGCATCACTTAATGAAAGCTTACTTCTCCATAAAAACTTCAAGCAGATCACCCCCTGTTTGGTGCTTCAGTTTCCCCTGTGTGAAACAAGGCGCATACTTACCAAGCTGCTGTAGATGCAAAGTTAACTTCATCACGGGATGCTGGCAGCCTGTAAACAGTAACGAGCGTTCTGCACGATCCTTTCCCTACCCATAACGCAAAGACTCCTCATGGCTTTACCAGGCATACAGACTACAGCACACTGCTTTCTTCACCCTTGTCATGGCAGATACACTGCAAAGACAGGGATCCCTGTTAACCCCAAAAGCAGGAGCTTCAGTCCCACCAGCTGCATCGAGGCCATCTGCCAGGCAGGAATGCAGCTCAGTCTCGGCCCAACCAGCCGATCTGTCAAGGCAGCGGAAGGGCTGGGACCAAACACTCTGGAATTCCAGCAACGCACAAACACCCTGTCAGCCTGCACCAGGGATGACTCCTCCCTGCACCGGACCAGGCTGAATCACTGGAAATACCAAAACAACGATGAGGATGAGGTCACGTTCCCAGAGCAAGGAACTGGAGCCAGATATAGCTGCGTGCAGAAGCATGCTAAAAAGGGACGTGTTGTGCGGGCTGGAGGCTCTGGCAGACAGGCACTCCAGGCATTTGTCTCATTTAAAAACAGCTTGAGGCTGCCATGAGACTTTTATTCTCTGCAGGGAACAGGGAACTGGACAGCACAAGTGGGACTTTAAACTCATCCCACTGAAAGAGACACAGACATTGCTCATGAGTACACAGATTTGGGTCCATGGAATGAGATAGAGGCAAAATTATAACCAGAATCTGAGTCCAGCACTCCCAAACTTCAATGCAACACCATGCTCAGCCTTAAGCAGTTCAGAATCCCCCTGCAGCAAGCTGAACAGAAGACAAAAATTATACGCCCTTTACAGCCCTGTTGCTTTTGCTACAGCCTCAGCCAGCTTCCATGAAAGAAAAGTGAGGATTTGTTAAGTTTTAATTGAGCATCAAAGGCACTCCATTACCTGGATCATTATCAGCAAACAATACAGTTCCAGCCCTTTTTTAATTCTCAGTGGAAGGAGACCGGAGACTTTTTGCTACTTAGACTGTGAAGGAAATTGCAACACAGGACTTGGAAAGGATAGAGGAATTAATAATAGAATGTGCAACAGGCTGCTCTTTCCCCTCTCTGTAGAACGAGACATTTGAGTTGATAGCAATAACACCCACAGTTACATTCTTAGGAGACTCTAAGAATTCAGATTTTGCCCAATAAGGACATAAACCAGATCCTAATCAGAAGCAAAGGGGAAGCAAAGGTGCAACCAGGCAGCTGATGCCAGGCAGCTGACTCAGTTGGCTAGGCGTATACTGCACCAACCACAGAAGTGCCTGGCACACTGAGCTGGTGGGCTATGCCCTTTCTCCTGTAAGTGTTTTCAGATTTGCTAATAAAAGATAGAAGAAAATCTGTGGTGGCCTATGCCTAACCCTCACAGGAGAGCCATTAGGCCAGAAGATCTCAAAACCAAATTGGTTCACTTTGCTCTCACTGTTGAAGTGTGTTCTTGTAATAAAAACCACCATACAGGGTGACACCAAAATAATCTGAGTCTAGTTCCCTGTCCTTGACATTTTGGTGCTAGCATTTATGTATTGCAGCTTATGGAGTGATCTCTCCTAAGGCCACACTTCCAGCCTGCAATAACCAGCAAGTGAGGAACTTTTAGAGTTGGAGGCTGCACACGGACCCCCACATTTAACAGCCACTGAAACACATCTCTGCCATTGAGGTGTCTGGTTCCTTTTGGAATCTGTGTGTATTTTCAGCTTTCATGCCATCTCATAGCAACACGTTCTGCAAATCAAGTGTGTTGAAAAAGGACTTCCTTAACCTCCTGCCTAATAAATAATTTTGTTGGATATTCTTCCACTGTGCTATGAGAAACAGCAAAACTGAGTAAGAGAACTTACTCAGCTTCTCCCCAATGCACACTATCCTATAGGCCTTTAGTCTTTCCCATTATGCTCTACTTTTTCTTGTTTAAGCTGTCTTTCTACAGAAGCTGTCCCAGTCCCTTAATCAACCTCATTCCTCTTTTCTGTATCATGTCCAAGTCTATGCCCCTTCTTTGAAAGAGACAGACTGTACATGGCACTCAATATACAGGCACAACATGTCTGTATCCCCAAGGATAAAAGAATATATATCAGCATTCAGATGAGCAGCAGATATTATAAGCAAAACCCTAGCCAGGTTTCACACTTCAGAATAAAAGGAACAGAGCTATTTAGCCAACAGACACAGAAAACACCTTGCTATGTGTCCAGAGCATTGGTGAAGGGCTGGAAGTTAGGTGCTCAGCAGAAGGCAGACTGTATAAAGCCAAGCAGAACTGGGGTAATCAGACTCCCTGAACATCTGGGAGGGATAGAGCAAGCTGAAGTACTCCTACCAGTAAAGTGTACCTTAAAGCCCTCCTAGCTGAGTTGTCAAACCATCATGATCTGGTGCCTGACCCAGCTTCAGGAGAGCTTGCCACAGGAAAGAGCATCAGGCAGCTCTGACTGCACATGCTGTCTTAATTTCATTCATGTCCAATGCTCAGAGACACCTTCGCTACACAACAGGTTGACTGCGTGGAGAAGACTGAAGGAGGCGCTCTCTCTACCCTTCATCTTTTTCATGCAACATATTGCTTACCACTGCAGCAGGAATAAAAAAAAAGATGTTTCAGTGAATCATAAACCTTATGTAATAGCTTGGTCTGGGACACTACACTCTTCAGCTCACATAAAAAGAGAACAGATGTATTCCTGCACATTGGCCATCAAACTCTGCCCGGTAAAACACTCCACAGACACATCAAACCAAGTCACTAAGTAGAGAAAACTCAGAAAACCAGGCATCCTGCACAAGAAAAAGTGTCAGACAGCATCTGCTGTCACAGTAGAAATGGAATCAGAAGCAGAACTGCAGGCAGAATGGTGGGAAACCAGGCTTCCACCCTTCAAATATTCTGTGCTCCCTTTATCCACATCCAGAAGGTTTTAAAGGGGAGTTTGCCAGGAGGTAAGGCAGCCTCTGAAGCCTCTGCTGTATCAAAACCCAAAGGATTCAAACCCACAGCTGCCAGCAAAAGGTCACCAGACTGGAACCTAGCCTAGCAGCTTCTGCGAAGCACATGAACTGGAAGATTCTCAGACTACAATTTTTCAACATGAGAGTACAAATTAGCTTCAAAATACAGACCTGTCATGGAATGAATGGCCTGGATGCCTGCGGGGATGATGGAAGGTAGCACTCTACATCATATGACACAAGAAACTTCAATTTAAATTCAGGGCAGCTCTAACTCCCTGAGTCACCTTGGTCTGCATACTTCAGGCCCCAGCTCACTTCTAAACAAGATCCTCCCAGTCTCTCAGGGGAGGGAGAATGCAGTAAACTCGGGAACCCCAGAGTCTCTGCCATAAATCCTAGAGTTAAGAGAGGCAAACAGGGTTGTTCGTTATGTAGGAAATCAGGCTTGTTTTTATTAAGTTCCTAATACGGATGTAGAAGCAGGATGCAGTCAGTAACAAAAACATTGGCCCTCCCTTGAGACACAATGTCCAGATCAGATGCTGTTTTGTGGGGTGATGCATGGGATGGAGATGGCACCTATAGGTCTGCCCCAGCTTTGAATTCAGGTCAGGAAATAACTGGTCTTGCAGTACAGGCAATCAGTTCAGGAGCACAGGCATCTCCAGGGGACAGGCAGTTCCCCAAAGCCAGGCACGATGCTTCCAGAAAACCTATGAAAAACCAGTATTTGAGTCGTATGTTTTCCTAATTCAGAGGAAGCCTGGCCCGGCTCCAATTTCCCGCAACATCTCTTGGTGTCAGGAGGGGGAGTTGGAAAAGGCCAGATCCATTTATAGCTGAAAAGTCTGGCAGAGGGCTCAGCGTTGCATGCAAAGGCAGGGAGCTGAGAGCTCAGTACAGCCAGCTCCACCCAGCTAGACACTCGTGTGTGTGTGTGTGTGTGTGTGTGTGTGTATGTGACAGAGGGTACGAAACTCTTCATTTCCCTTCAAGCTGGGAGCCACAGGAGAGAGGTTGCTCTGCTGCAGTGCCAGGCGGAGAAAAACACTTTCTACTTCACAGTGAATTATAAAAACTAGGGCAGCAGAAGACTAGCTTTGGAAAAACTGAAGAGCAGCTTGGCTGCGGATACAGCCAGAAGCACTTGCAGGTCAAGTCCAGGCTGCACAGCTCAGTGCCCTTTTTCTGGAAAAAAAGGGGCTAGAGGTGGTCTCTGGTCCGAGAGTTGAGGCTGGAAACTTGCCTTTGCTAGGAGGAAGGACAGCTTCCTCACTCCAGAACGTTTACATAGACCAATGGACATATAGATACAGTAGAAAGTCCTTCCCAGCCCTCATGGAAAAAAATTGGTCTCATGCTGTGATGATTTCAGCTCATAGAATCATAGAATCATTAGGGATTGGAAGGGACCTAGAAAGATCATCTAGTCCAATCCCCCTGCCACAGCAGGAGAGGGGTGGGGGTTAGGGTTATGAGACAGTGAGAGTGGATACGTATCTATTTAGCTAACAAATGTATTTAATACGGTAAAGTTAGGAAAAAACAAGCATTAAACTGTGTCAGGGATCACAGAGATTATGAGGCTGTAAGAAAAGCAAGTGCTATCTAGGCAAGGCAGTGAAATACCAGCGGCTGTTGTGCAAGCACTGATGACAGAAACATCATGCCAAAAAAATTCTGGTCACCTACTTCTAAAAATGATAAATTCAAATGAACAGGTGCAGAAAGGGCCTGAGGGAAACAGAAAACCTATCAAACAAGAAGAAACTTAAGAGTCAGGCTTGTTTAGCCTAGCCAAATGTAGGCAGAGGGTGGATAGGATTGCTCTCTAAATATATCACAAGAGACAAACAAAACTGCTAAAGCAAAATGATAATGCTGGCACAACAGAATAAGCGTAATGTGAGACACTCAGGTTCAAAATTAGAGGAAAAAAACCAAAACCCAACCAAAATCAGAACAGGAAGCTTTCCATCTGAAAGGGTATCTTTGGGTATCTTTTATCAGTGGAGCTTGGTGGCTTGGTAATAGGACACAGCACCTCTGCCCATGGATATCCAAGAGGTCCCGTATATTCCTGTTTTCATTCACAGGAGGCAGTTAGCAAGGGTCATTATTCAGACGGCTCCTTTCTTAAAACAGATTTTGTTAAAGACCCTAACCCTTCAGTTGGAGGACCCTGGGCAAGCATGCAGGTCTTTTTGCCCCCCTGTTCCCTAAGAGCTGCTCATGAGTGATGACCTCCAATCTACAGGCTGCTGGAAGAGAGTTGTGTGGAGACACACTGATAAAGCAAAAGCTGTCAGGCAGCCTATCAGGAATGCTGGTGTTGCATTTTGCCACACAAATCACCCTTCAGGTGCTTCCTCCGAAAAGCACCCAATGAGAGAGACTGCTTACAAGAACATATAGTGACTTTGAACTGAAAACAAAAAGTAGATTTAGATAAGATTTTAAGAAGAAATTCCTCACTGTGATAATGAGATGCTGGAACGAGTTGCCTAGAGAAGCTGTGGATGCCCCATCCCTGGAATTGTTCAAGGCCAGGCTAGATGGGGCTTTGAGCAACCCGGTCTAATGGGAGGTGTCCCTGGTGATGGTAGGGAGATTGGAACTAGGTTGTCTTTAAGGTCCCTTTCCACTCAAACCATTCTCTGATTCTGCGCCCACATTTTTAGTGGCAGAGGTTGCTGTGTAGAACTGATTCCGGGAAGAGAGAAGATGCTCTGAGTCCTCCTCTGCTACAGTATAAGAAAAGTGACCACATCATTCCCTGTTGCCATCAAAGCGTTACCATTCCTGATGCTGAAGCTCCTGCCCCATGGGCTGGCAATTCTTTGTGCACTGCAGAACACAGGGGTATTACTGAATAATGAGGAAAACGAGGAAGGACTATGGGGCTGGGGGCATTAATCCCTGGGACACGTTTCAGGGATTAATTTTTGATACGTCTATCAAATACAAGAGCCTCACGAGAGACCAAATGATCATCTTCTGACATCGCACAATCACTGACACAAGGTCTGACACACACCCGAGAATACTCGACAAACATGGACATTTCTCCTCCCGCTCCTTCTGTAGCAGCTTCCCCCTCACCCCCCCGCCCCCTTCTCTTGTCACCAGACTAGCCCATCCATCCCAACCCTTCCTTACCGGAGCGCTCCGCTGTTTACAGCCGGGCAGCGGGGCGGGATCTCGCTACCGCCCGCCCCCACAGCGTCCTCTAGGGATGTCTGACGTTTCCTTTGAAATTTCCTTTTCAAACATCCGTGACAGACCTCCTCCAGCTTCAGGAGGTCCAGAAGCAACAGGCGCATCTGGTTATAAACTACTCTGATAAATTACCAGACTGACAAGGAACTGGTCATTCCAGTATTTTTATTTTTTTAAAAAAGAAGAATTATTTTACAAAATCAGGAGCGATGTAGGACAGACACCACTGCCAGATGATATGTTTCAAATGCCGATCTTGTCAAACCACTAAAATATTTGTATCTGGTGCAAGTTCACCCACAGCTCTATTATCCCCTGCATGTGCTACGCAGCATTTGCAAATCCCCTTCAGCCAAAAGGTGAGCGCTTTGCACGTAAACCGAATGAGAGGAGTGACACAGTCTCAGACCTGCCTTGCTCTGCCTGCAAATGGTCTGCCTCTGCTGTTCTGCATTGCATCCTGCTGCACTGCATCCTAAGAAAAAGCTTTGACAGGACTCTGGATCCACGGATCACTCTGGGTGTCGTGGGAACATCTGCTTAACTGCCTTAACTCCTTTTTCCTCTAACACCAGGAAGGGCAGATGTGAAAGACACAATCATAATCAGAAAACTATGATTGTCTCTACAAAGTGAATGGTAAATCAGAGAGCTGTGAAAAGTACAAACCATTACCGTGGTCTCCTGTCAGGCAGCAGGTTCTCACTTTACTTAGGTATCTCCTTGCAGGGGAGGTCACTGGATAAGCATGAGCAAGCAGCTCCTGGTTGCTGAAGTCTGGATCCAGTCCCACTTCTAGTTTTGCACTGGCTATGGGGAAATTTAATACCAGTTTGCAACAAGCCTCCCAATGGAGCAGGTGCAACAGGCAGATTTTTCCTGTGCCACATTAAAGCCACAGAGATGAAACCTTCTGTTAAACAACTTTTCACAGTAACGGCTGAAACTAGGACCACAGAGAGCAAGGTGTTATACAGAGGTTGGATAAAATGGGGACGTGGCTGGCCCGATGCCATCATACATCACCTCCACCAATAAAATCATAGAATCGTTAGGGATTGGGAGGGACCTCGAAAGATCATCTAGTCCAATCCCCCTGCCAGAGCAGGACCACCTAGACCAAGTCGCTCTGTCACCCTCACTGTGAAGAATAGCTCAGGGACTTAAGTCAGAGAGCTCCCAGTAAATACCAGGTGGTTACTGTGCACAAAGAATCCAATTCAAAACAAGGAAAGAGTCTACATTTGTATAAAGGGGCTGGAAAGAAAATCCAGCCAACACTGCTTAGTCCTCTGCACAAAAAAGCTCCATTTGTGCAGCACAGCAGTGCTGGCAGGACAGGCTCTCGGACTGCCACGCTGGCCGTCCACCCAGTAACCCTGCTGAGTACGGAGCTGGTGCAACAAAACAGCGAGCAAACCTCAGTCCCTCCAGGACTTGGACTGCTTCTGCACAATATAGGTCCCTCTGCTGGCAGTCACGTGAGTAGGATTTTCGGCTTGGTCTCACAGATTAGCCATACCCAAATGAAATACTAGCACAAAGGAATTATGCAGAGGTTCCACCACCAAGCTTCTCTGACCACACCAAGAGTGAAGGAGCTACCAGGTCATGCTGCATCTCTTACACGGAGAACAACAGTACCAGTGGAATAAAGGACAGGACACCCTCTGCAAGCTGTGAAATAGCATGTCTGCCTTGGATACTGCTTATGTGATCTCCACTAAGGCAGATAGGTGTGTGCCTTGGTCTGCTGTGGTAGGAGAGACACTTAGTGCTGGCAGCTTAGATAACCATTAGCCATGACAGTCTTCTCAGGGCTATATTTTATTGCTTGGTCTGTACAGGAGCCTGAGCTTCTACTACCCTTTTATTTTAAGTGTAAATGAAAAAGCTGATGCCCAGCTACAAAACCCGAGAGGCCTCTGAGGACAAAGATCTTTTACAAGAGCAGATTTGCAATGCAGATAAAGCAGGGCAGGCTGATGAATGTCATGTCCTTATCCCTTTACCAATTAAGGGTTTCTGTGAGCTTGTGGCACTTTCTGAATATGGATGCAGGAGGAGGGTGATATTTGGGCACTGGCCATCTCTTAACAAACTGGATTAACCATTAGTTCAAAAAGAGGGGTTTTTTCCTGACTCCTGCCTTGCAGAGTGTTTGTGTACAGTCAAAAAGCAACAGAATTACACATATTACAAAGATTACAGATTTTGGGATTGTGTGGCTGGACCTAAGGCACACCTGGGATCAGTGCTGTCACCCCAGTAATACAGCCCAGAGCAGATTCTCAGTTAAAACAAAGGCACAAGAATGAGAAAGACATTGTCTACTCAGCATGGACTTTTCTTTGCTCTGAGGTATGTAGTTAAAGGGAGGGAAAAAATAGCATGATGAACAATGTTAAGGAGTGGAGATGCCTCCCACAGCATGTGATCTCTTGTTCCAGGGAGACCCTCTGACATACCATACAACAGCTCTAATTCACCTTGCCTGCCCTCACTGGCAGCAGAACATCTTTGGAAGAGAAGCTGGAGTCAGAGGGTGCATGTGGGTGAAAGAAAAGGCCCAAGTCCTTGATTTGGTAGCCCTGAAGGCAGAGGTCTGGCCACTGACTGGCTCAGTGCTTTGCAGAGAGCACAGTCTCCTCACCTTCGGACAGCCCTTTACTTTGGTTTATATTGTTGGTTTGATTTTTTTCTTGTTGGTTTTTACAGCCCTTTGTGTTTGTGTTTGTCACTATTCGGCGAAAATGTTCCTGTTGTGGCGAAAGGTGACTTTGGCCTCATGTTCCTCCCAGACATGATGAGTGCTCCAAAGCCATGCTGATGGGAGAAGGCATAGCCGGAGCGGCGGGTGCTGGTCCGACGCAAGCGTCTTTTGGGTGAGGGTGGAGGTGGCCGCTTTTTGGCTTCTTTGATCTTGAGCAGGACCTGAAATCAGAAAGTCAGATGAAAGTAGGAAGCACATTGTTATTCAAATGCAGAGTAAAACAGGAGTAAAGAAAGGGAAATATAAGCAGGGGTCCAGAGCCAAAACCAGTTGCTAAAACTGGGGGCTGGCAGGAGGGCCTGTAGAGCAGGAACTAAACTGGCAGCCAGGGAAAAGGAAAGGACAAGCTGTTAATGTGAGTGTCATCTACAAGTGTTGGGAGGGGATGATTTCTGTGTGATGCCATGGTTGGGGTATCTCTTTCAGGCACTACAGTCAAAGACCCCAAAATGTCAGAGTCATCTCAATGACAGTCAAAAGTCCAGAAAACAAATAAGGCAGCACTTAAGAAATTGACTTACTTAATCAAGAAAACAGATTACTAAAGGGAAGTGTCCAATATGTAAAAGCTTTTCATGAGAATGGTGATCAATAGGTTCTCATATTCCTTGGCAGAAGAGAAGAAAATAATGCACTTTATTTGCAGATAGTGGGCTCTCTGCTCCCATGTGACCACTGAGATCATCTGCAGACAAGTATCTTTTCAGAAAGGGGCTTTAATAGAATCATAGAATTGTTTTGATTGAAAAAGACCTCTAAGATCATTGAGTCCAACTGTCACCTAAGCACTGCTAAGTCCATCACTAAAACATGTCCCTCAGCACAACATCTTCAGGTCTTCACTTACCTCCAGAGCTGATGACTCTGGCTTCCCTGGGCAGACTATTCAAAGGTTTTACAATCATTTTGTTGAAGATTATTTTCCCTTATATCCAGCCTGACCCTCCCCTGATGCAACTTGTGGCCATTTCTGCTTGTCCTATTGCTAGTGACTCGGAAAAAGAGACCAACTCCCATCTCTCTACAACCTCCTCTCAGGTAGTTGTCAAGGATGCTAAGGTCTCCTCCTCTCAGCTTCCTTTAATCCTCAGACACTCCTCATAGGACCTGTGCTCTAGACCCTTCACTAGGTTCATTGTCTTTCTTTGCACCTACTGCAACACCTTGGTGTCTTTCTTGCAGTGAGGAGCCCAAAACTGAACCCAGTATTGGGGGTGATGTCTCACCAGTGCTGAGTATAAGGACACAATCACTGCACTTCCCTTCCCCTGCTGGCCACACAATTTCTGATACAAGTCAGGTTGCCACTGGCCGTTTTGGCAACTTGGGCACACTGCTGGCTCATACTCAGCCACTGTTGACCAACACACTCAGTTCCTATTCTGCCAGGCAGTTCTCATCCACGCTTTCCCAAGCCTGTAGCATTGCACAAGGCTTTTGTGATCCAAGTAGAGAATCCAGCACTTGGCCTTGTTGAACCTCATAGAAGTGGCCTTAACCCGTTGATCCAAACTGTAGATCCTCTGTAGAGCCCCTGTGCCCTCAAACAGATCAACATTCCCGCCCAGCTGGGCATAATCTGCAAATTCACTGAGTGTGAACTCAATCCCTTTGTCCCAGTCATTGATATTAACAAAGATATTAAACAAAACTGGTTCCAGTACTGAGTCCTGAGGAACTTGTGACTGGCCACCTCCTGGATTAACTCCATTCATCACTGTTTTTTGGGCACAGCCATTGGACAGAGTTTACCCAGTGGAGTAAAAAGCTTGCCCAAACCATGAAAAGCCAGTTTTTCCAGGAGAATGCAATGGCACACAATGCTGAAGACTTCAGTAAAGTCCAGGTGTGCAATGTCCACAATGTATCCCTCACTGATTAATGGGTCACATTGACATGGATGGACATCAAGTTAGTCAAGCAGGACCTGCCTTTCATAAAGGTGACCAGGCCTGATTGTGGTCTGGTTGTTCTGTATGTGTCACACTATGACACTCAAGGTGGTCTGTTCCATAACATTCCCTGGCACCAAGGTCAACATGCTCTGGGCTCTCCTTCTGGCCCTTCTTGTAGATGATGCCACATTTGATAACCTCCAGTTGTCTGGGATCTCCCTGGTTAACCATGACTATTGATAAATGATGGAAAGTGGCTTAGTGAGTATTTCTACCTGCTCACTCAGTAGCCTTGGATGGATCCCATAGACTTGTGTGAATCTAAGTGGTGTTTCCTCATGGATTACGGTGGGGCTTCATTCTGCTCCCTGTCCCAGTCTTTCAGCTCAGGGGTCTGAGTATCCAGAGAATATCTGATCTTACTATGAAAGGTTGAGGCAAAGAAGGCATTAAGTATCTCATCCCTCTCCTCATCCTTGATCACTGTGTTTCCCCTCACACTCAATAGGAAATGGAGAATCAGCTTAGCCCTCTTTTTGTTGCTCGTGTATTTATAGAAACATGTTCAATTGTCTCTCACAGCAGTAGTCAGATTAAGGGTGTATGACCTCACAACATCCTGAGTTGCCTCCTTCTTTTTCCAGCCATCTCCTTATTTTCCCACCAAGTTTCACCACTCTGTTCAGCCAAGCTGGTCTTCTTTCCCACTGATTAGTCTTCCTGTACAAGGGGACAGCCGGCTTCTGCACTTTCAAGATTTACTTCTCAAAGAATGTTCAACTTCCTGGATTCCTTTGTCCTTCAGTACTGCCTCCCCACGGGACAGCGTCAACCAGAGCCAAAGTCTACATTCCAGAAGTCCAAGGTAGCAGTTCTTCTGAATCCCCTCCTTACTTTCCCAAGAACTGAAAACTGTTGTTCTGTGACTGCTTTTCTCAAGATAGCCTTCAACCATTATATCACCTGCAAGTCCCTCTCTGTTCACAAACAGCAGGTTTTGCAGACAGCTTTCCCTTATTAGAGAAGTGAAGGCTAGTGACGGTGAGATTTCTCTCAGCTGCTTAGAGGATATTTCTTCTGCCTCTTCATCCTGATTAGGCGGCTTATAACACACTCCCACCATGACATCTGACTTGTTGGCCTTCCCTGAGTCATAGCTATTAAGACCCAGACGTGTCATCATCATCATTAAGCAACAGAAAATCAAATGACTCCCTAACATACAGGGGTATTCCACTGGCCCACCCCCTCAGTCTGCCTTTCCAGAACAGTCTGTAGCCATCCATTGCAGCCCTGCAGTTGTGCATGACATGCCAACATGTTTCTTTGATGGCAATTATGTCATTGGTTTTCCTGCTAGCACAAGACCTGTTATTTACTCCTGCTTGTTGCTCATGCTGCAGGCATAGCTACAGATGCACCTCAGTGTGGCTATTAATCTTGCTACCTTTTCGGAGTGAGAAAGACAGTTATGCTTTGTAACATTCTCAGGTGCTTCCATGGTTTCTAACATATCAATTAGCCTTGCGCCTTTACTGTCACATGGATGGATCTTCATCCCTTAACTGACGTGTCACACAGAAGGTCCTCTCAAGCATGCTGTTCCACAAACGCCAGTGTGCTGCCCCACAAGCAGTCTAGTTTAATCTCTTTCCTCCTTCAACTCTAGTTTAAAGCTCTTTTGGGGAGCCCTGCCAACTCCTGTGCAAAGATGCTATCCCCCCTTTGGGACAGGTGTACCCTGTCTGTCACCTGCCACCAGCAGGCCTGGCATCTTGTAAACTGACTCACTGTCAAAATTCTGTCAAAGTTCTGTTGAACGCAGGAGACCAGTACCTAGTGCCAGCAGCTCAGCAGAATCCCCAGCTGCTGGACTCCTGTCATTCCTGTTTGGAACTGTGGCAACTGTATATACTTGGCCTAAGCATCAGGTCTAGTCTTAGGTTCTCTTCTTATTGCCAGATGGGCATCTCTGTATACCAGGAAAACCAAACACTCTTGTGACAATTCACTTTGCAGAAGAGGTAGAAAAACAGTTATTTTGCATTTGGGTTGAGATGCTGGGATTCTGGGCCACAGCCTTGTCAGACTTCTACTCAAGCCAAGGGTAAACTCAGGCTGTGTTCTGTTATACACTTGGACTTCCTCTAACTGTGTCCTGAGGACCCAGCCTCCAAGTAGTATTCTCCAGCACTAACCTATCCCCTCTGCACGGGTTGAGAATTCCCTTTCACTTAGTCTCCAGCAGTCCTGGACTACCTGGAGATCTACATAGACATGCCAAGAATGATGCCACTGAGGAGCACTCCCTTGGAACCGTGCTCAGACAGTCCTATCTCGCAGCTCAGTGCAGGAAGAGATAATAAGCACCAGGTGGCAGCAGAATTTAGCAGATGCTCCCGTCTGAAAGTCCGTCTAGGGAGGTCTGGTTGTGCTAATCTTCTGGAGGGCTCTAATGGCTCTAGTGAGATGTGCGCTCTCTGCCCACCCTATCTCTGCTACCTCTTCTTGACCTGATGGGCTTATCTCCATATTACTAGAGATCAGAGGGCTGCTGTTGTCAGAGGAGCCTATGCCCATTGGCTGCAAATGAAGAAAATTCTGAAGTAAAACATTCTGAGGAAATGTGTACTCCTGGGTGGAGGCCTGGAGCACTCTGCCATGCTAAAACTGCATGGTAGCGGGGTAGGAGGAACTCCTCTGCCTCTGAGCTGCAGGACTTAAACCCTGCACCTGAAGCCGGTGCAGCTTCCTTTCGCCAGTGCAGTATAATCTGCTGCATATGGTTTGAACTATGCCAAAACTTCAGTCCCCCTTCTCAGGAGACTAGGATGATGATAGAAAAGAGATGGTTGATGGCAACTCAGACATCTGAGCAAAGCCAAGCCCACACAATATGGCTCCATGGTAAGCTTGGGTGGTTGTAAACAGGTTTTCTGGTTTAACAAGGTATCTCCTTACTTTATCACTGGGAGTTGGCTTTAACTGAGTCTTCAGGAATCGAAAGCCAACTACAGGGAGCACACAGAGGGTAATGCTGAGGAAGATTGCTAGCCACACGTTTGGTTGGCTGAGAGTGTTTCTAGCCGTACCTGAAAAACAAAAGCGTGATTAAAACCGTAACAACAGCACCTCCTATCATCATTCACCTGAACATTTCACTGTGAAACCAAACCACTTGGCAAACAGCCCAAAATACAAAGCAGACACCATCTCCAACAGTAAAATCAACTTGGGGTAGAGAGGACAGCAATACTGATACCACAGTCCAAGATAAGCCGGATAATTGTAGCACTCAGACACAGCCACAGCAACAACCCTGCGAGACAAGTGTGTTATAAGTGAATGCCTTGTCTCTTTACAAGGAGCCGAACCACTACAAAGGATTGATTTAAATCAGTTCTCATTCAGCAGCAGCCCTCTCACCTTCTGCCAGGGCTCTAGTGCAAAAGAAGGGATATTATTTCCTTACTTTCCAGCACTATTTCCTGAAGCACATGGAGAACTGAGTCTGCCCAGCAGATGGTGAGATCACAACCTTGTATGAAAGGGGCACGTGTTTGATATTCTGGGTGTCTGCATCATCAGCAAGGCCTAATGGGGGAACTGGAGAGGCAACTGCCACGTGCTGTGTGACACTGCCACCTTGTTTGAAACCAAAATGCTCACTTCTGGCTCATCTGAAACTGAAGGCATGTAAGACACAACAAACAATCTGCAAAACTCTAATTACAGGGCTTAATGATGCTGTAATTGGCAGTAAAGTTGCTAAATGTTTTCTTTTCACTTGGCCAAATTCTGTTGTAACACAGCTCCACCAAGATTAAAGTAAACAAGTTGTCCGAGTCCAGACTAGAAACACTTCCCTTAAAAATGGTTTCAGACTGAGACCTTATTAAGCAGCCATCAACATTAAGAATAATTTCACCTGTGAAGTACTAAAAGAGCAGAGATAGAGATATCCCTGACTAACGGGTTACCTAGTGGGGTCTTTGGAAACTGAAAAGACAGTCCGTCTCCTCAGACACTGCACTTTTGATACAAAAAGCCATCTTACAGTGATGTGACCACTGCTTGGAAAATAGTTTGCAACAAGTGATCTGCCACTCCCGTACTTCTAAAATGGCTAACCACCTTGGTGTGGTAGTGAAGACAGACAGAACAAGTCTTCACTTAACAATTAATCCAGAAATAAAGGCATTGATCAACAGATCAACCTGAGACTTAAAACAAAAAGCACTGGGATTTCAGAAACAGCCGCTCATAACCATGTTCCATCAATACTGGCTATGGACGCAGTGTGCTCTTAAAAATAGCTGTTTCTTTGCTAAGGTTTCGTCTTCCTCATGATTAAAGTCTCAGCAGATGGACTTATTTTTCTGTTATCTTTTGCTTTTTGCATGTGTTCAGAAAGCTGTTGAGCAGCTCCAAAAATCTGGTCATCACCCATTTGTAGCTCAAATAAGGTTTGTACCAGGACTTACCAATGAAGGGAAAGGAAGCTGTGAAGATCAGGTACATGCCATCACTATACATGGTGAAGGTGATAGCAAAGTAAACAGAAAGGCTGCCCCAGATGAAGAACTGGTTCACAACTGTCCAGTAAGAGGTGTCCAAGCCAATCTGAAAGAACGGAGCAATATAGCTGGTGTCAGTGCCTTGATTGCTTAGCAAATGTCCTCTGCTTTGTACACCTGCCACCCAGACTGTTATTCTGACAAGTTTCAAGAAATACCAGGCCACAAATCATAGGCTCCTGGGACATCATTCAGGCCAAGCATTACTATGTTTGCTTGGTTGCTGCCCTTTTTTGACAGTGGCTACTACTGGAGGTAGGATGCTAAGTTCAAATGAGCCATTCCCATTATATCCCCCACACTGAGCTGTCACCTAGCATTGCAAGTTAGCAGAAGGAGCCTACAAGACCTCACACAGTAGAACCCATTATCTAGGGATTGGGATTTTAAAAGACATTTCATTTTGCCAATACAATCTGACTCTTCCTTTCATCTGCATCATGCATGGAGCCAGGATACAGAGACAGCCCCAGAATGGAGACCCCAATATAATAACTGCCTGATACCAGACAATGTTGTGCTTCAAACCTATCCCACAAAACTGAAGGAAATTGTTCCCAACATTAACTGTTTTATCTGCCATGACTGCAAAATTCCCAGGGCAAAAACTTTAATTTCTTGTCACCCTGATCTTTCCTAACATACGAATCTGTCTTCTGTTAAACTGGGGAGACTAATCTGGTGTCAAGACTTTTTTTCATTCAGAATGCAAGACATAGCAGCGAATACAGTGCTGTCAGGATCCCAAGTAGCCCTGTAGATGCTGCTTTAATTGCAACAAATAATTCCTAAAAATATTACCTGGGATGCCTCACCTGAACAGACACTACAATCAGTAAGCAGGTCTGGGCCATCAGTGCAAAGGACTGATAGTCGGCAATGGCCTTCCCATCACTTCTCATTGTATTGTACATGGCCCCATAGGGGATGAAGAAGAGAATGAGGGAACTGTAGATCCCTTGCAACATGCATATGACAAATACTTTTTTGTTAAAATAGAGGTTTTGCTGGCCAGGCACATACAGCTGAGGGAATAAAATGCTCCAACGATCATCCACATCCTGAAAGTAGAGAGGAAATGGTCAGATTTGCTGGTACACACCCAACAATCCAGACAAAACCACCTCAGGTTGCCATGTCCCTGTGCCACACATTTCCACAAGAACAGGCTTAGTGTACAATTTGCTTAGTTGTGCTGACCAGCCTGCCACAACCCAAGGTCACCTAGACATATTTTCCATGGTGAATTCCACCTTTCTGGTGCATGGAAAATTGACAAATTATGAAAAAGAAATTGTAGGTACACTTCACCTTAAGCAGACTCCATGGTCTGCTCTCCAGAATGTTGTCTGGATGCTAAGGAATAGAATATACCTCCTCTGGGTCCACACACAGCAAGGACCGTCTAACTTGAATATCTTGAGTATTCAGAGCTGTGAAGAACCGCAGAGGAGCTAGTTGCTACTTGTAGAAGGCATACAGGAGCAGATTCACTCCTCTTACCGTCAGCTGAACAGTAATACCATGTGAGGTAGAAATGTGTTCACATGAAATTACTGCAGGAAGAATTCCACTAGAAAGGCTGAACCTGGAAAAAATTGGCTTCAGAGATCTAGTTCATCCATTGTTTTGTGTGATAATGAAAAAGTCACTTGACAGACTTCGGGAACAGAGGGAGTAAGATGCCACTACTTCACGGGAATGTTGCAATGGCAGCTAGTGCTGTAACCAACAGCCTAACACTACATCTCACTATACACAGAACCCCACTGGCCAAATCAGTATAGTACACCATCTCCTTGTGGTTCTCAAGGTAAGAAATCACTGTATCAAAATTATTGTCCTCAGAGTAAAGCCTTGCAATACAAGATGACATGAGGATAAGCTAATGCCAACACAAGATTAATGACCTCCTAACAAGAAGTATGGGAAAAAGGGGACATATGATTGCCTGAAGGCAACCTAAAGTAACCTATGACTAATGAGCATGGTAAAACTCACACCCATAGGTGTGCTAATGTCAGACTGACTGTGTATAATGAACGAGACACTAACTGAAGCACCCACAGAAAGATGTTAATTAGATAAGTGGAAGGTGACCAATGACTATAATGTGCAACTTGTCTTTGTTGTAACATGTATAAAACCCCACAACTCCTATGAAGAGGGGTGTGAACTCTGTGAGCTATCACCTGGCACTCCTTTCTTTGGAACTGCATTTAAAGCTAGAAGGTGAATTTTGGCACTCCGTGCTCTTCTGAACCTAAACCCTGACTGAGAGACAACATCCTCCCCAGTGCATTCTTTTGTATGTGCTGTCAGGTTTCACTGGCAGAAACTAATTCAGGGGCTACCACAATAGCTAGCCCAAACAATCAGTTGTGTTTGCTTTGTGGAACAAATTCAAAGGACCTGAAGACAAACCCCTTGTTAAAAAATCCAGGTGGTGATAGAAACTGTACCTGATCGAAGAGGCTCATTCCTAGCACCGGCAGGGAGGTATATACCAAATTGTAAAGTGTAATGAACCACTCATCATACACGGTCTAAAGAAAAATAAACAACAAACAACAACAGAGAATGAAATCAGCAAAAAGGCTGCCTTTTCTGAAAGCATAGAGAGTTAAATGCTGGCACATCCTGGGTGGAGACGCCAGAGGGGAGCAGAGATCTACCGTGGGCAGCTGGCGCGTAAGGTCCTGCCTGCACTTGGGCTCCCTCACACTCAACGCTTGCTTGTTGTCTACCTACACTTCTCAGGTCGCGTTTAAGGTCGGTTCGTCTTAAACTAACAGCGTAATTTTCTGCTGCAGGAAGCTGGCTGCTCTTGCAAGCTGCTGAAGCATGCCTGCCGATAAAAACACTGATTCATGTAATAGAATGATTGAATCATTTAGGCTGGAAAAGACCTTTGAGATTAATATATGCTAATGGAGCAAGCATAGGTCTTACACAGTTCTGTGCTAAGATGGTTGCAAAAATGATCAGAGGGCTGGAACACCTCTGCTATGAAGATAGACTGAGAGTGGGAGTTGTTCAGCCTGCAGAAGAAAAGGCTTCAGACATTACTGTAGCCTTCAAGTACTTAAAAGGGGTCTGCAGGAAAGATGGGTACAATCTTTTATTAGGGTCTGTTGTGACAGGAAAAGCGATGATGGTTTTAAACTAAAAGACTAAAATTCAGACCAGAGATAAGGAATACATATTTTGCAATGAGGGTGGTGAGACATTGGCATAGGTTGCTCAGAAAGGCAGTAGATGCTCCCTACCTGGAGACATTTCAGGTCAGGTTGAACCAGGGCTCTGAGAAGCATGATCTAACTGAAGATGTCCCTGCTCACTGCAAAGGGTTGGACTGGATGGCCTTTAAAGTTCCTTCCCAACCTGAACCATCCCATTATTCTATGATTCTGTGATGGGGTGATTCTAGGGTTTTGTGGTGAGACCTCTATGTAACTTGTGTCCTTGTTTGATAGCTGCAGTCACTTTGTACACTTTCATAAACCCAACAAGGCACTTACATGCTTCGTAATGCAACTAAATATCTTCATGCATCTGTCCTCTACCAGCAGCACAACCAAGGCACCATTATTTTCTTTACACACATGCAACTGAAGAAGACAGACCTGTATACCATTCAGTGAGGTGGGGGCAGGGAATTGCTTAATTTATTTCCTTTTAAAACATTTCCACCTACTTTGCTGGGAAATGCTAAGCATGACCATGAGAAAACAGAAGCTAGGACCTACCTGTGCTGAGAAGCCAGAGAAGAAGCCATACCAGAAATGCACTAACGTGAAGGCAAAATTCTTATAGAAGAAGTACTTGAGAAACTTGCACATGCGGATGTAGGACCACCGGCCGTGCACCAAGAGCAGGCGCTGCAGGTAACGGAACTGTGCAAAGGAGAAGTCACTGGACAAGACGGCCTGCATCCCTTCCTGGCCACTAATACCGACGCCGATATGGGCAGCTGCAAAAAAGTTTATTGATTGTATCATTACACTGACAAGTTTTGGTTACCCCATTTTTAAAATTACTTCCCTGCCCTAGGGCACTGTGTTAATTCCCTCACAGCTGTTACTAAAATAATCTATAAAGCTTCTTTATAAAAAACAAAATATTTTGAGGCACTAATTCATTGAGCAACATTATGATTTTGGCTGTGTGGATACATTTCCAGTAACTGGGCTTCTAGTATTTGAATGAAATTACACATGCAGCGACAATTCATGTTTTATGCCTGAATTTTTCCCAACAGTATAAATGCTGTTGTTCAAAGAAGCTCCTGTTATGAAAAGAGAACACAATTTATATTGACATGACTGTAAGTCTTTCCAGTAGCCATAAAGTATAACTCCAGACAACCAAAAACTTATGACTCCCTATGGGCTTCTTACACTCAGTGCTAAAAGGCAGACTATCCTTTTTCCATTTCCTGGACTTTATTAGTTCAATCAAATAATTAGATAGAAGACTCACATCTTTTTTAATTGTAACTTGGGCTTACTAAACACGGACATAAGTTTAATGTGACAGCTAATTATAAGCTTTTCTAATGAGAACATTTGTGATGGCTGGAGGTTAGTGAGTTTCCAAGGTTTCCTTGAAACAGTGAATTGATAAAATCCCAAAGCCCCAGTTCTCTCGTGGAGGGAGTGGGTTAGTTTCCAATTATCATATACACTTTAACTTTTCTTATCCTTTCTTTCCTGACTGCCTGACTTATCTCCTTGAAGGTCCCCACTTAGCCTTTTCTTTCTTAATTAAAAGGCTCCAGTTAATCAATTCCTGCAAATTAACACAAGGAAGATTAGCAATAGGCCCTTCTGAATAATCTTAATTTAATTATACCTAGTTGGGGGATTTTTTTCATAAATTCACAGAGGTAATGTAGCATTAAATTACGCTCAAGGACGAAGGGACTCAGAAGCCTATGATTTATAACCCAGGGGAGATCATTGATCTACCACATAAAAATGTTAAACAAAATGAACATTATAAAGACTATTTACAAGGATAAAGACTTTATTTCTGCATTGCAGACAGAAAAATTCTGGAATAGCCTTGTTTGCTCTTTGTATTGCCCTTGTGATGGTGGCTGTGCAGACCCACAGGTATCACAGCCCCAGTAGGGTTTTGTGTCTTCTACAGCAGAAACAGAGAAATAAGTAAAAAAGTCAACCTCGTCTTCCTGCAGTCCTGGAGCTGGGAGCACAGCAAAGGATCCTCCTGTATGTCCTGGAAGGCAGGACATCTGAGTAGCCTACACTGACTGTGTTGAAACCTGACAAAACTTGGGACACAATCACTTTATGCCACAAAGAGGGTGGTACAGAATGCATTCGATACATGAGGAGACTGAGGGGTGACCTCATTAATGTCTACAAATATTTGAGGGGTGGGTGTCAGGACGATGACACTGGGCTGTTCTCGGTGTCATGTAGTGATAGGACGAGGGGCAATGGGTGTAAGCTGGAACACAGGAGGTTCCACATCAACCTGAGAAGGAACTTCTTCATGGTGAGGGTGACGGAGCACTGGAACAGGCTGCCCAGGGTGGTTGTGGAGTCTCTCTCACTGGAGATATTCAAGACCCAACTGGACAGGTTCCTGTGTGACTTGATTTAGGTGATCCTGCTGTTGCAGGCGGATTGGACTAGATGAGGTCCCTTCCAATCCGTAATGATTCTATGATTCTATGATTCTATGTTCCTGCTTCTAGGCCACCTCAGATAGCCAATTCATCAGCAAGTCAGTTTGCTAAGTCATGCTGCCTGTTCACCATCACTCACTTTTGATCATGCTGACATCGTTGGCACCATCTCCGATTGCCAGGGTCACAGCCTTCTTGTACTTCTTCACCAGCTCCACCACCTGGGCCTTCTGCAGTGGAGTCACCCGGCAGCAGATCACCACTTTGCACATGCAGGCAGTTCTCACCAGCTCCAGCTCCAGATTCCCTTCTAGTGCATAAGCCTGAGAAGAGGGAGCAAAGTGAGTGTTCAGGTGACTCTGCACAACAGCTGCTGTGGCCGATGTAGCCTTACTGTGCAGCAGAAGTGTCAAACAACATGGGCACTACATCAACTAAGTTTCTGCTGGTCCTGAAACAGCTTTATATATCTCCACACAGTCTCTTCTCATCTTGCTTGGTTTATGTTTTAAGCTCTGGAAGACCCTGTACTATGAACATACGATACCTCAATGTGGGAGTACTTAATTAAAAAAAAAACCAAACATGGAATAAGCTGAGCACAGGTGGACATGACAAAGCAAAACACAAGGCCAGGGAGAAGGCATCTTTCCTCCCAGTGCTGACCTTTTGAATCAATCACCCATGCTATTTCTTTTTGGGAAGCACAGAGATAATTGAATGTGTGGTCACCGTTCCAGCTCTGCATGTATTTCTTTCAGATCATGATTTTTGGCTTTGCTCTTTGCTGTCTCCTCGCAGTAGACATGTATGGAAGGAATCTACAGAGTTCTGTGCTCCTCAGAGCCATTACAATAGGTTTTCTGAGCTTTTTGTGTAAGACATACAATCGTTAGGACAGATACTCTTTCTTACTGAAGTAGAGTGAGTCACCAGCACCCACACATCCTTTCTGTCGGTGGCAGGAGGATTTGCTCAATAAGAGACACCTTGTCAAGATTTAGCTTTAGTACCAGACAGTTAGAGATGGCTTTTGTCACCGCATCCTCACTGTGGATGTGCTGCATTAACTGATCAGTTTGTGTATTAACAGCACTGCACACAAATCGCCTGTTACAATGCTGCCGTTAGAGATCCAACCTTATCCTAAACCTCCCCTGGCATAACTGGAAGTTGTAACTTCACTACAGTCTCCTCTAGTACTAGAAAGGGATAAGGTCTACCCTGAATATAGAAATAAATACTATGTCCTCGTCGTCCATGCCCAAGAGACAGCTACAGCCTTGGTGACACTAGTTGTGTCTCAGTTGTGGGTTGGCTGCTCCGACACAGCCCAGATTCAGATTTCTTTGTGTGGGTCATATCTCCTTTGCTAGGGTGTTGGCTGGTGATTTGCCAGGAGCAAAAAGAAAGCTTTGTTACCACTGCCTGTGGTGCTTTGATAATACAGAGTCTGTGCTGCAAGCTGTAGGGACGGAGTAGGAACTGGCAGGGGCATGAAGCAGGATGGAATTTTAGAAGATTTTCCAGTGCAGTTGGGGAACTCTAATCCGTTTTGCATAGGTGAACTAAAGGGGATTAAAGCTCTGAAGTTAAAGAGAGGGTAAAAGAGGGATAGAAGGCAAAGTACTTAACACTGCCTGGAAATATCCCATCTAGAGCAGAGTCCACATACATGGCACACAAACCACAAATGGAGCAAGACGAGGTCTTTTGAATAGTAGTGTGGCAGGCTGGTATAGAATGGGGAGCTAAACTTGCTGAACTGCCTTCAATAGAGGCTACAAAAACAGGGAGCAGACGCATCTTGTTTCTGAAAGGCAGCCCACCAAGGCTCTTTCCATGTGCACTTATGTGCTTCTGCTGCAGTCTGGGAAAGCAAAATACGACAGACAGATAAACCTAATTTTGGGCTAAGCCTTCCTCTCAGGCAGAATGAAATGTATGTCAATTGTTGGGTTTTTTCTAAGCTGTTCTAAAGAATTTCCAAGGATGCAAATTCTATTCCAGTGCTCTGCTGTTATCACAAGGAAGATATTCACACCAAACTCTTATCTCAGTGTAATTACATTTAATTTTTTTCTGTTACTGTTTGAAGAGTATTACCAAGACTGATCAGTATTCTCCAGGCTCAGAAATACTAACTCTCTCAGTTTTCCCCTGTGGTTTTGAGATCATTAGTGACTACTCTTACTGTTCCCTTTGTACTCCCTCTAGCTGGTCTACATTTTCTCAAAGAAAATGACCCAAATGAGTTGAACTTCAGTTAAGGCTTCACTGATGACAAATAAAGGGGGAGGCTATCTTCACAAATCATACAAATGATGCTTTTACATATATCTCTGATGTTATGTGTGTTACACTGATTATGTGAAGCGGAGAACAAGGCATTTGTTTTTACTGAACTGCATACTCCTTCTTTCCAAAGTACTTCACCAATTTGTTAAAACAGTTTCCAGATTTAATCTTGAACCCCATGCATGCATTTTCTTCCAGCCTAGTGTTACCTGCTTTCTTTCTAAGCAGTTAATGGAAATGCTGAATATCAAACTTATGAGGAAAGATTGAAAGAGCTGGGGCTTTTTAGTTTGAAGAAGAGGAAGTGAGGGAAGACCTCATCACTCTGTACAACTACCTGAAAGGACATAGTGGAGAGGTTGGTGCTTGTCTTTTCTCACAAGCAATTAGTGATAGAACAAGAGGGAATGGGTTCAAGTTACAACAGAGTAGGTTTAGACTTGATACTAGCAATAATTTTTTCACAGAAAGGGTGGTCAGGCGCTGGAATGGGCTTTCCAGGGAGGTGGTTGAGTCACCATCCCTGAATGTGTTTAAAGATCATTTGGATGAGGTGTTGAGGGGTCTGGTTTGGGAGTGAATTGTAAGGTAGGATAGATGGTTGGACTTGATGATCCCAGGGGTCTTTTACAACCGGAGTGATTCTGTGATTCTGCGATGTGGAATAACCTCCTGTAGCTGCCACTTAACTGTTTTAATCTACAGTGAGCCTTCATGAGCCATATTTTCCAAGCAGTCTTGCATCTGTCACTTAATGATTTCACCTAGATTGTATTACTTCAGTTTTCTTGGAAGAATATAACGGGGGGGAACACCAAGCAATTTATTAGTTGAATTATAAGATATCTATTCTGTCTGTGAAATGTATCTGTTATCAGATATATTTAGTAGAATGTGTTTTTGGCACACTTGAAACCCACATCTGATTTTATCTTCTGGCTGTATCCATAATCCATATAATTATTTTTCTAGTATCTGTCTGGAAATTAAAATTGCTCCGGCTACTTTACTCCTCTTGTTCACCTAATGTCGGTGCCAACTATTCCATGTTTCAGTCTTCCGAAGCTGTAACCTCTGATGTCCCAGATAATCAATGAACCTATCCTTCACTGGAAAAGAAAATTGCTCAGAGGTAGAATTTTAAAGCATTTGCAGACTTACAATATGTCCCTACCACTTTAAGTTCAGAGAACTCAGCCCGAATGTGACCCTGTACCTTCCTTACCAGGCTGTGACCAGTGATAACCAGGCCATATACCCCATTTGCTTGCTCATCAGGTAAAATCTTCGGGGTTTTTGAAGATTTTTCAAACTGAATAGTGATTTCATCACTGTCCAGAAAGGAGTCTGGCTTCATTTTTTTCCTTGCATTCCTAAAAAATAAAAAAATCCGGAATAATAAAGAAAAGTTTGTGAAGATATACATGTTTTATTAAATCAACCTTATAAAAAAAAATAAATCAATGGTTCTCTTCAATAGTTAATTACACTTTCCCCCTGTCTCTATGCAATATGACTAGTTCAGTTGCTGGTCTTTGTGCAGATCATACTCATTCTTCTGAAAAATATGTGCTAAACTTGGGCTGATTTAATGTCTAATAAATAATCCAAGTGTCATGAAAGACAGTAACCCAATGGGCATCCTTGAGTCTCCTTTCTAATACATTTATATAGATTTAACCTATTGGACCAGGAATACTCCAGAATTTTTCCTTGGATAGTTTTACATCTCACTCATGAAGGATCTCCCTGGATCTTCCAGGGACCCAGTTAGCAATTATCTAAGGTCCCTGGATGAACTGCAATGAGTAGAACCCACAGGAAGAAAAAAGAAGTGGAGCAATACAAAGTAGAAATAGCATCAGTGCACAGCAGTGAAGCTGTACATTTGAGCCATTTACCTCAGCTCATTGAGTACATCATCAGATGTGCTGCCTTCAATAATGAAAACATCTTCCATGTCATCATGCAGCAAGTTGCAGGAGTAACCAATATTCATTGCTGTTTCTGGAAGAGATAAACCAGGAAGATGACCCATCACAGTAGCCCCAAACTCACTCATCCTTCTTTGCGCGCAGACAGCAAAACCTCTCTCACTTGAACTAGCTCTGAGCTTTCCAGACTCAACAGTTTAGGAGGTTCAGGAGAGTCACCTCGATGAACCTAGCAGTAACTCTCCCTTAATTTGGCTTTACAAAGCCATTTTGTCCATTTTCAACCAGAATGAAACTACCCTGTGGCCAAACATACTTGGAGCAACAAAAAACATTTCATGTTGGTTCCAAAAATCCTTTTCAGTATTTTTTTCACTCTCTTACTCCCACAAAAAACCACATTTATGAAGAAAAACATCAAGACATTTTATTCAGGAAAGAATGAAAAAAATTGTCATGTTTCATAAGAAAATGTATTACATTTGGAAAATGACAAATGAAATGTTTTGTTTTTCTCAAAAAAAATCTTAATTTCATGGAAGAAATTATCTGCAAACACTTCAATCCTCCCTGAAACACCATTATTGCAGTGAGGGCTGCTCAGGGAGGTTGTGGAGTCTCTTTCACTGGAGATGTTTAAAACCCACCTGGATGTGCTCCTGTGTGACTAGGTGATCCTGCTGGGGCAAGGGGATTGGACTAGATGATCTTTCGAGGTCCCTTCCAATCCCTAATGATTCTGTGACTCTGTGAATTTACTATTTCTCCAAAGGAATAGTTTGGAGTCTATTTACTGTTCTTCCCAATTCAATGCTTTCTCCAAAAAACCTACTTTTTCTCCATTTCTATTCTGAATAATTAACGCCAGGACCAAACAGAAACACTAAAGTTCCTGGAAAGCAGGACAAATTATTTTCCACCTTCTGTACCAGGACAGTCAACTGCACTAAAACAACAGCACATGGCAGTGACAGATAACTGGAGCTTCGACTAGCTGTTAATGAGGCAAAGCCCTGTAAGCTTGTGTTATGTTATTATGTGTGCAGTTATTAAAGGAGAACTAATGAGAACATGAAGATGGGTCTTTGCAGAACGACCCCATCAGCAGGAAATAAGGGAAGCATCCAAAACCATAGCTGCTTTACCTTGCTTATCTCCGGTGAGCACCCATATCTTAATGTTGGCTTTGGCAAGAGTCTCGATAGTCTGTGGGACTCCATCTTGTAACTTGTCCTCAATTGCTGTGGCACCTAGCAGCTTAACAAAAACTGGCAGTAAATCTTCCCATTGCTAGCAAAGGAGGAAGCATTAGGTCTCCAAGTAATTATTCAGACAAACACTAATTAAATTCAGGAATAACACTCTAGTGATTGTCATTCTTCCCCAGAAAATTTACAGCACAGAGTACAGTCCTGGTCCTGCAAATGTCCTAGTCTGTAACACACCGGGCTCAGATAGATTATGAGTGTGCACTATATTATCTGCCAATGTGTTTGTAGATCTACAGGTCTACAAATGTCCCCTTCATAGCAGACAGAACTTTAAATGAGGGACAAAACCAGTGATGTATCTCTGTCAGCAAACCTCTGTAAGCATCCTCTTATGGACAAGGGGGAAGAGCTTCAAACTGAAACAGGGTAGATGCAGATTAGATTTTAGGAAGAAATTCCTCACTGTGACACTGAAACAGCTTGTGGATGCCCTCTCACTGGAAGTGTTCAAGGCCGGTTTGGTCAATCTGATCTAGTGAGAGGTGTCCCTGCCCACGGTACAGGGAGTTGGAACTAGATGATTTCTGAGACACCTTCCAACAGAAGCAATTCTCCCTAGTTCACACTTGCTTATTCCTAGGTCTTGCTAGCATCCTGTACAGCTAATGGAAGGAGCAGTAGAGCAGCTCCCATGACTTCCAAGACTTCCAGAAAGCACTCCTGCAGTGCAAAAGCTGAAAGTCTTCCCCTCAGATCCCACACACCCTTTTCATTCACTATTAACACTTCTAAAGCACAAGCAGACCCCCACCCAGGCCATCCAAAGAGTTGTAACAACATTCAGGGACAGAAGAATGACTTGAAGACTACAGTTTAGCCTTATTTCAAATTGACATGGACATTCTATGTGCGTGGACATCATCTCTCCATCATGCCCAGGGCTGCAAGAACAAAGATGACTCTCTCTGAAATGGAGGGGCACCAGGGATTATTCACCACTTGCTGTTTCAAAGACAGGAAAATAAATAGACCAGCCATTTGCACACACAAAGAACAGCTATGAAATATTTGTCATCTCCCTCAGGCTCTGGTATGTCACTTCATCACAAAAAAACTACTCTGACACCCATGTGAGTTAAAATAAAAACATTCCCCTGCACTGGTGGCTGACACCCCAGTTATGGGCTCCTGGAGGAGGTGCCAGTGAAAACCTGAGGCTGCCATATTCCTGTGACACAACCCACTGAGCTGTTTTCAGAACAGTGTTTACTGAAGTTATACTGAGCTGTTTATTGACAAACCACCATTCTTGCTGCCTCCCCCAGAGCTTGGCCTAGATTCTCTGAAACACCAACCATTAGGTCTTTTTCAATCTCTTCATACAATTCTGACAGTTTGTCTTCCCGTCCTTCCAAGGCAGTGCTTGCTTCGTGGTGGCGCCTGATCCAGTCCTGAAAGTAGTCTTCATCCAAGTTTTTATAGGCCACTACGAGGGTCCTCAGACCTTCCCCAGCAAACTCCTGTGAGACAGTGGTGAGGAATAGGTCAAAGAAGAAGAGTCTGCTTACTCAGGATTACAAACAACCCCCAGAAAGCAAGATGCTGTCTGTTAAAGCTTCTTGCATTCAGTCTGTGGAGGAAAAGTGAAAAAACCACAAACCTTTGAGTACTTTTAAAAAACTAGCTCCGGACAACTTCATTGTCATCCATGGTCCTCACAAAGAATAAATTCAAAAGTGCTTTCCTGCTTCTTGTCTCTAAAGCTTTGCATTAACCAGGCAGCTGTTCCCCATAATCTCAACTAAGGATTTAGAGCAGTGAGACCTAAATGAACACTGAGCGCAGCCTCGAATTTTGGACAAAGTCTCAACATCTTTATGGCAGAAGTGCTATCTGAAGTACACTGCGTGAGAGCACAGTCAGTCAGCTCAGACGTCTCAACAAGTCCTTGTAACTCTGCTTTCTGCAGATAAATGATTCAGCATGGATCTCAGCATTTGGTGGAGAAACAGACATCCATGTCTGAAAACAGAGGTGTTCCCCCATGTTGAAGTAAAAGTGCATCAAGAACAGGCCACATCTACAGCTCCTCTCTGCCCTTTCCTGTGCCAGCAACTTTCTCTGGCTCCCCCAGGCAAGTGAGCGGAGATATTTTTGCTCTTGCACAACCTCTCTGGTAAGACTTTCTGCTCAGTTTTGTGCTGTACCAGCAGGACCTGGCATGACAAGTGGAAGTAAAATATGCCCAAAATATCCCCTTATGTATGTAACCACCCTTATGTGAATAACTGCCTTCGAATGCACACCATTGAGGTGCACAAGCTTGCGTGATGCTTTCCATGCTGCCAATCAATACAACCCTGTATGATCTGGAGGAAGGGGAAGTCAGTGAGAGTACATCCCAGCACCTGCCCAGTCCCTTCTGACAGAGATTTCTCAGATCAGAATCACTGAATATCTTAATGATATTCAAGAAAGTAAATGGCTCAGTGCCTCTTTACTGATCACCTGAGTTGCCCTGACCCAAAGTGTGCTTGAGTGCACGGGGCACATGCTTTGTGGATTAATGGTAGGCTTGGAATCCAGCTGCCAAAACACGGGAATGTTGTGCCACTTCATGTTTCATTCTGTCATGCCTGGCTTCCAGCTCCTGCTCTAAAGGAATGCAGATCTTCTGAAAGTCCTGCATTGTATTTGCGAACCGTGTCCAGATGTCTCAGAGCAGTTCAAGTGGCTCGTAGTGCACATTCCTGGGCAACTGATTTAAGAACTAAGGCATTATACCTTAACTCATTACTAATGTAGACATTATTTTATACATTAATATCCCTCTCCATTGCACAGTTCATAAACGGGTACCTAGGTGCTGAGAAAACTGGATTTTTTGTTTAAAAGTGAAGTACCTTTCCATACCAAACAAAAAGGAAACTCTTAAATGCAGAGATGTTGTGCAGAAAGAAACACTTACATTCAGGTGTTCTGTAGTCTCCTCTTTGAGAGAATCACAGGATGAATGAAGCAGTTCGTAAAGGATGGTGTCAGCCCCTTTGCAGTACAAAGTCAATTCGTCTTCTGGACTCCGCACTATGAGGAAGAGACAAAGAAATGCTACAGATCCCAGACTGAGGCACTTGGGATTCTTAGTGCTTCCATAAAAAACCTCAAAGGGTTTTCAGATGTGCCTGAACTCCATCAAGTTTTGGTAGACTCTCAGGAATCAAGACAAGCTTTGCTTAGGAAAGAAAATAGTGGGACTACTCTCCACCTTAACGGTAGCAGCAAAAACAACTGTACTCAGATCACACTGGTCTGAGCTGATGCTCTGTTGGATTGTGTGGTTCCTACAGCTAGTACTTCATGCAAGATATCTGCATTCAAAAGGAACTTCTTCACAGTGAGGGTGATGGAGCACTGGAACAGGCTGCCCAGGGAGGTTGTGGAGTCTCCTTCACTGGACACATTTAAAACCTGCCTGGATATGTTCCTGTGTGACTTGGTCTAGGTGATCCTGTTGTGGTGGGGGGATTGGACTAGATGATCTTTCGAGGTCCCTTCCAATCCCTAATGATTCTGTGATTCTATGAAAAGCTTAAAAACACTTGTTCTTATGGAGCTGATCCTGATGCTCTTGTTGCTCCTACCAATACAGGCACTACCACACTCTTGCTACAGTGACAATATTCCAATTCCTGAAATATCTGAGGAATTTGGAGGGTTAACAGAAGCTACAGAAATTTTCCTGAAAAATGTCATTATTTTCGGCTCTCTCTACTCATCTTTGCTTTGTCATTTCCCACTTTCTCAGATTTTGTTGATATTATTAAAGTTGTTGTGGAGGAAGGCCTTTCCTGTGTTGTCATGAGAGAAGGAAGACGTCTAAAAAGCTTATTAGCTTCAGAAGCCTGCTCCACGATGTTAAGATGTTCTCCCACTTGCCTAAGTTAAGTATTTACCTACCACTGTTGCTGTGGTAGCCCATCTCAAGTGCTCAGAAATAAATATTATTCAGAAAGCATTGTGGAGGACATCTAGCAAAAGACATCACAGCAGAATGAGGGGCCAGCGTAAGAGTCTAAAAAGTCAGGAAGAAAAGAAGGAAGCAAAGGGAACATACCAATAACAGACATTCGCTTGCGAACATTGTTAAAATCAAGAATAGCCAGGAGTTTGTAGATTTTTGTTTCTCCCATTTCTACAACAGTGATAGTCTCTGGTGTGCGAGCCCGGAAGACAAATCCAAAGTTTCTAGCAGCAGTGACAAGGGCTCCCTCATCAGGAGACTGGGCCTGATAAACCAAGTTACCTGAGATGCAAGAAAAACAAACAAGTGATTTGACTTCTGCCTTGTTTTTGAGGCTAAACAAAGTCACAGACGTTGTACACCAGTATCGCTTTGCTTTCTTGTCTATCCCCGAAAGTGCAGAACTCAAAAGCACCTTATGTCCACATGTCTCCAAGTCCCATTAACCATTAACAAGAGGCCTCCTGGACTCTCTGGGTTCTTTCATCACTCTCTGAAGTCCAATAGGTCTCACTGAGATGACAATTTCCTTGGGTTTAACTGCTTCCAGTTACATTTGGATGTATTTTTCATATCACTATTTTCATATCATATATATCAATTGATGGTTTTAGCCTTTAAAGCAGTTTTAACCTTTGTCTGGGATTTGAAGATACTGACCCAGTACCTCCAGAAACACTGGGTGAGTGGAGAAAATGAGTCTCCAGTAGATAGGTGCTCTATGCTTTTTCTTTTGGTGAAGAGTAGAGAAAGAGAGGAGCAAGCCAACTGCCACCTCAGGGAAGCTGTGGCACCTGCAAATTCTGCACTCCAGAGATGTGGTGTTTGCAGTAGTATCAGCTGCACCACAGAAACACAAAGGGATTGAAAACTCTGGTCCTTCCTCTTCCCATGTAGCATCTCCAAATACACTGAATTACGTGTAGGCAAACACTACAGAAAATCATCAGCGAGCCAAAAGGACCAAAACCAGCTTCTGTGGAGAGAAGACATACTGTGCTGCAGGGTGACCATAGCCACTCAGTAGGGTGCCTTCAACAGTCCTCACCTTCCTTCTTCTCTTCTGGCATCACTGTGTGACAGAGTGAGAGCAGCCTGAAGAACCTGTGTGTTGGGACATCACTCAGCTTCACAGCTTCAACCAAGCTATGGTCATAGAAAGCAAACTTTGGGTCGGCTAATGGGTTGTATGAGAAATCCACCTTCTCTGTATTCTGCAAAAATATAATTTCGAATTATCTAAGTAGGTCTCAAAAGTGTGTTCACTAATGCCTGCCCACCACAGCCCCTCTCTCTTCTTTACATTTATTAAGGGTCCCCTCCTACAGGGCTATTCATGACAGAGACCGATGCCTAAGTAAGTAGGAGGTCATGACTTGCAGAAAAGGCCAAGCACTTCAGGTGCAGGGAGAAGCTCTCAACCTGAGAACCTGATTAGATAAAGATGAAGCTCTGTACAACAGAAGATGCTTCTACAGCATCCCTGCCAAAGGATTTCTATACCAAAGACGTACGTGCCTTTGGTACATGCCTGCTTTGAGGCGTCATTCTCCTGATGTCAGTGGCTGCCTGTGACAGGGGAATGTGGAAGCCCAGTTTAAAGCAGTTCAAAAGGCTGTGTTCTCCACCCTATTCTCAAATCCTGATTTGGAAAAAAGATGACAAACAAGCGATGTAAGGGTTCAGCTCCACAAGCACTGCCCATTCTGTCTAAAATAAAGGAATCCCAAGGAGAGGGAGAGAGGGAAACATACTGGAGAAGTGGCCAGAAGCTTACAGCCTGATGTGTTATGGAGAAGTGCACTGCCAAGCCTGCTCACGATGACCTCAACTCCCTCCCTGTCCCTGGTGAGCTCAGAGTTTCCAGGATGGGAGTCATACTTTTGACTTCTGCAAGCTGACATTTAGCATTTACCGAAAGAGCTCAAGACCCACCCTCCACAAGCACTCATCTGCACAGCAACATTTCAGCACAGCAAAACCATTGATGTGTTGGCAGCAAGACTCTGGTCTGGAGGGCACCATGGACGGGAGTTGGGCAGCCAGTTGGAGAGTCACTCCAAGCAAGCCAGCCCTTTCCATTTTGCTGTCTGAGTGACAGCAGTCTGGAGGCACAGCACTCAGCATAAGTAGCCAATTTCAAAGTGCAGTTTAAGTTTTAAATGGCCTGCAAATGAATCATTGCAACAGGGAATGGGATCTCATCATCATCATCTTGCCTTTTGTTACCCAGATTACTGGATTCAGTTCTCAGACATTTTAGAAATCTAAAACATGGATTTGTGTCAGCAAGCAGAGGCTTAGATAGAAATGGAGAAATCACCCATTTTTACACTTCCAAATAGCAGATTTTGACAGTGATCTCCTTGTCAGTATGAATTGAACTCACTGATTTCCCACTAAAGCTCTAATTGACTGTCAAGGTTAATAATATTCACTAATATTTAAGTTTCCAACAAGCATCTATGGCCAAGTACTCATGAGGAGCTATGAATGTGCTAGGATATCATGTGAAGCTTACTAGAAGGGAATGCAACTCTGGCAATCCTCTGACACACCTCTCTTGTTGGGGCCAAGATCATCAGTTCCTTTAGGGTCAGCAGCATGAGCTATGCCTGGGTGGATTGTGTCCACTAGTACTTAGGCAGGCAGGTTCACTGAAAACACATGTTCTGATAGCACATGAGCACTTACCTCATTTATTTCTATCCTTTGCCCAGATGTATCATACACGTCACCTGCAAGCAAGAAAAACTGAAGTTATAGCCACGAGATCCAGGCAAGTGCAGTCTGTCAGCTCTTCTACCACAAGAATTGGTTAAAGAGTTTTGAAGATAGTATCTACTTTAAAAGATTCAATACATGTAAATATCTTGACGAGGTCACTGGTGACTGATGATCCATTTCAATCAGTTTGTATGTTAATCCACTACAAAACCCAGAGACTGGCAGATGTTTGAAGCACAAAACAGTTACCATAAAAATTACTTGCACAAAATCCCTGAGGGCATAGAAGAAACTCAGAAGATATTTCTCCTGAGGACTGCACATCAATTCATGCCCTGAGAATTTTAACCAAAAATCTTCTGGACAACTTCCCAATGAGAAGCTTATGCCTCTGTAGCACCTTCCCTGGCAGAAAAACTAATCCATGCTCTCTGATACAGCTTTCAGAAATGCCTCTGAGCAGCAAACTAAGCATTCCGCAGACAACAGGCGAGAGACTGTTGGCCTTCTTTCTGCATATTTCCTAATCATTACTTGAACCCACACCCTACATCTAAGTTAGTGACATCCAGTGTGGAAAAGTCAATTAAGGACACAGGAATGGAAACTTTTCAAGATGTTTAGCAGAACTAACGTTGGTTAGCACAGCAGTGCTGTTTGAGATATAATAGTCTCAGAATATAAACAAAACAACATTTACGGGAAGAAATAACTTTGTGTTAGAGCAGCTGATAGCGCTGATTAAAACCAGACAGACTTTCTGGCACATTAGTCCATCAGCAGGCCTGACACAGGCAAAGCAAGCATCAATCTATGAATAAGCAGTGACTAATTTCTCTGGGAGACTATAATGATGGTAATCAATTAATCAGTTTAAAAATTAGTAGCACCTCTTGAGTAGTATGAAGAAAACTGCCCTGGAGCAATACCATGAATGAGTCTTTAAAATCAATTATGAGACTAACAGACCTAACAAACTTTGTTGTCCATTTCTTCCAATTTCCTACAAACTTTTGTCTCTTCTAGTGGGTAAAGTGTGTCAAGGTTAAAGACAAATGGCCAGACCCTTGTCTGAGTGCTGACTAAAGAAAGGTCCAACTGCTTGAATAGGATATGGAAAACTACTCCTAATGACACGGCTCAATGTGAGAGATAACAAGGTGAGAGATAATAATGTGAGAAGCTGACAAGCCTTACAGATAACCCCATGAAGGAGTGGGTGACTTCAGAAGTGGTTAGCTGTATGACTTACGTATTCTGTTTTGTGGTGTTATCAATACCTGGGTAACCATGTCAATAATGCCACAAATACTAGAGTGAGACTAGAGTGATAACACAAAAAACCAAATTTGAGTATAGATGTAGTAAAACAGGGGCTCACGAGGAAAGTTAATAAGGTGCAGTTTCTGTAGTTAGGATGATACTGGGGCAGAACAAGGGAGGTAAAAGGGTGCCAAAAAAAGAAAAAGAAAATTAAGGGATAGTAAAATTATATTAAGATGAGAAAATGATATAATCAGGGCTGTCCAGGCATCCTGAATGGGCATCCATGCACTTAACTATTGTAGCTTTTTATAAGGCTTTTCTGAATATTACATTCAGTCCTTGTGGACCAAGAGGTATACAACGGAATAAAATGTAGAGAATAATACAAATAGGTAACGTACCATAGGATTTACCATTGATGGAGCACTTGTTGAAACACATGATGTTCTGAGTGAGAGTTCCTGTTTTGTCTGAGAAGATGTACTTGATCTGCCCCAGCTCTTCATTGAGTGTGGTGGTACGGGCCTGAGCTGGCGTGTCATTTGCTGGATAATACATTTTACGGTCCCAGTCAATGTAGAAACTGTTACCCAAGCGTATAATCTCTACACTGATGAAAAAAAAGGTGATGAGATATTTATTAGTTTAAGGGACAAGACCTTTATCTTCAACACCAACATTAGTGATTGCAATTAGAAGACAACTTCGGAGGTAATAACAGGGTGTACTCATCAGGTTGTCCTTACATGGTCTGTAGTGAGCAATGCCAAACCAAGTACCTCTGAAACAACCTACTAGGTTTCTAGTACATCTCTTTATTTCAAAAAGTCTTATAAATACATAAATAACTTATAAATGTACTTGAAAAATTTCAGAAGTTTTCAGGCTGAAAAGTGAGGCTGGAGCAGCAGGTTTCACTTGGCGCAGTTCTGGGAATAGAGCTAGGACAGGCATGGGTTTCAGCAGGTCTGTGGACTGGTCTGAGCCTGGTGCCAGGGGATAAGCACAGCCATGGCTCAAACAACACAGAGCTCCACAACAAGCCAATCATTGTGTAACTCCACACACTCAAGGAGCCATATCAGCTCACAAATGACATGAATTTCCACTTTGATGTTGGTACAGAGAGGAACAGGATATATTCCTTGTATTTTATAGAATCATAGAACCATTAGGGTTGAAAGTAACCTCCAAGATCATCAAGTCCAGTTGTCAATCCAACACCACTATGCCCACTAAACCATATTTCCAAATGCCAGATCTACACATTTTTTAACACCTCCAGGGATGGTGAGTCTATAACTTTCTTGGGTAGCCTGTTTCAGTACCTGACCCCTCTTTGGAGAAGAAATGTTTGCTAATGACCAATTCTAAACCTCATCTGGCATAATTTAAGGCCATTTTCTCTTGTTCTGTTGCTAGTGCCTTGAGAGAAGTCCCTACAACCAGCTCTCTACTAAACCCAGGTAGTCAATAAGGGTGATAAGGTCTCCCCTCAGCCTCCTTTTCTCCAGACTAAACAACCTCAATTCCCTCAGCTGCTCCTCATAACACCCATTCTCCAGGCCTCTCACTGGTTGTGTTATCTTTATTTGAACATGCTCCAGCATGTCCTTTTGTATCAAGGGTCCAAAAACCAAACACAATATTTGAGGTGAGGTCTCACTAGGGCCAAGTATGGGGAACAATCACAGAATCATAGAATCATTAGGGATTGGAAGGGACCCCGAAAGATCATCTAGTCCAATCCCCCAGCAACAGCAGGATCACCTAGACCAAGTCGCACAGGAACACATTCAGGTGGGTTTTAAATGTCTCCGGAGGAGACTCCACAACTCCTCTGGGCAGCCTTTTCCAGCACTCACTGTGAAGAAGTTCCCCTTCTCTAGTCATGCTGGCCACACTGTTGCTGATTTAGGCCAGGGTGCTATTTGCCTTCTTGGTCACCTAGGCATATTGCTGGTTCATGTTCAGCTGGCTGTCAATTTCCCTGCCCGTCACTCTCCTGTTCCTCTTCTGCAGGGCAGTTCTCCAGCTGATCTTTACCAAGGCTGTAGCACCACTTGGGGTTGAGATTAAGTGTAGGATCTAGCACTTGATTTTGTTAAACCTCATGCAATTGACCTTGGACCACAGATCCAGCCTGTTCAGGTCCCTCTGCAGAGCTTTTCTATCCTAAACTGACGAGCACACCTACCCAGTTTGGTATCATCTGCACACTTGCTGAGGATGAATCATTGAGGACCAATACAAAAGAGAGTCACAGAGCAAAACTGTCTGAAAAGTTAGGTTGAATGATTCTGCAGGTCTACTCACAACTACCTCAGAGAACATGATGTTCACTTTGATGGGCAGTGCAAGTGGGAGAAAGCAAGGACTAGCAGGCTTCCAGCCTGCCTCCTATAGCATCCCATACCTACACCTCCCCTTTAACTGTAAAATTGCTCTTTTCTTTCAGTGATAGAGTGTCTCTCTTCCATCCTCGCTCCACCCTAACAAAAATGTCCAGAAGCTGCAGAAATAAGAAAAGCATTGCTACTGTTGTTTGCGATTGTCCACAGTGGGGTTGCATTTGTGCGTAGGGGAAATTCTGCTTCCTGCTAAGGCGAAAGCTAGATCTCTCCTAAGATGAACAGGAAAGAAGATTCTGGCACATACCTGACATAGAGCGAAATTGGCACTACTGTGTTTAGAATGATCACATATGACCAGAACATGAGGAAACCAGAGTAGGAGGCAGAGTTGACACCTTCTGCCCAGGGCAGATAGACCTGGAAGTAGTAGCCTTTGTCATACTCCCAGATACCATTGCCAATGGCTAGGATAAGGCACATCAGTGCTAAAAATGCGAAGATCTGGAGAAAAAAAGAAAAGAAAAAATTTATTTTAGAAACAATGAATTGATTTTGTAGAACTGGTTAATTAGAACACTGTAATCAGATTGGGTTGGACAGGAAAATGTTCAAGGGATGAGTAAAGAAAACCAGCCAAGCTATGAATGACACTTTCACCTGAAGGACAAAATTACATGGTGCAGTCTGGCAGTTTGGAACCATAACGCCTCAGACAGCTGGGCTGAATGTCCTACACCGACACCTAAACCAGGGGCTTATGGGCATCTTGCTGCTGGACATCAGATCTCATCAGAGGTGAGCTGAGCTGTGGATTCCCAATCATCTGGCTACAAAACTGGGAAAAGAAACTGCATGGGGGATATTACCTGAGCATTCTCTTCCTTCCAATCCCTAATGATTCTATGATTCTCTGATTCTCTTGATGTCCTCACCATTTCTGAAAAACTACTAACAGAAAATCCAGCACAGTGCAGATTGGAATTAAACACTGGACATCATTCTGATGATTAAAGGAGAGTTAATCACTGACTTAGAACTGCTGGTTGCCTTGGTACCTGCCATCACAATCTGATTACATTTCCTGTGAGCAAACAGAAAGCAACGCTAACCAGTGATGCATGTTCTCTGACTTTAGTCTGTTTCCTGAAGCCTAGAGCAATCAGGGGGAGAGAAATTGGGAAGAGAATTTAAAACTGGGACACCACAGAGAACACTAGGACTTCCTCAAGAGCACCATTTAATAAATGGAAAAACGTTACATAGACCATTAACATTCTTGAGTAAAAGATGACAAGGCCACAGCAATACAATTGTTTGGAAAATAAGCCCCAAAAGAAAAATGGGAGTTAACAGAAATGAATATAAACTGCAAGGAATTATGGAAGCATGAACATCTGGTAGTCGTATAAAATAAAAAGAAAGAAAACAGTAAACTCATAAACAGATGTGGAAAAAGCAAATATTTTCATCATATCATCCTGCAAGAACGAAGGAAGAGGAAGTACCTATATGGTAAGAGGTAGCAGGTGGAAAAAACAGATTGTGGTGTGAGATAAGGAATACCATACTGGTCTGGCTCCTAATAAGGAGCATTTGCAGTCCAGTGTGCCAAGGTAATTTGAAGACAAAAGCTTGAAGGGACTGGCTAAGAAGTTACCTTAACCAGTAAGGTTAATCGGTAAAAATGCTTTTCTTTCAACGTCCCTTCCAATCCCTAATATTCTGTGATTGTGTGAGAACTGGGAAGATCTGCCATCCTGAAATCTGCTAACATAATTCCAATATTTGAAAGCTGGAGATGGTGATTGTTAGAAAGATAAACTGAAGTTAAACTACTGCTTCCTGGATTCATAAATGTATCCTTCCTCGTCTCATTGATTACCACAAACGTACAAGTACCAGTTTCACCAGTGACATTCCTATGTTCCTGCCCCAGCTATTGTTTTATAAAATGTTTAATTGCCATTTTATGTGTGATTGTTACTGGGTGGTCTCGTACATAATGGCCCAACTCGCTGATGTTTCCTCCCTAATGACTTTACTTGCAAAAGATTAATTTTAATTGATCTGTTCTGCATCCTGTTGACTGTGTATCTTCAAAGTCAAATATTTGGAGAAGTCTGTGCCAACAGAAATGGTTTATATTACCATTTGGGCAGGAAGCACCAGTTTAACTTCAGTTTATCTTTCTAACAATCTCTAGCTTTCAAACACTGGAATTAATCGAATCACTTGGTGAAAAGCCCACATCTGACCAACACGAGGTTTAATACCAGGAAGATGCTCAAAGAAGACTGCAGTAAGTAAAGGTGCTGGGCTGAGTTTCAGGGTCGCATTTATTTGGGTCACATTTATTTTCCATGTCAGCAGAGGCTTTTCTATTTAATTGTGGGAGGCTGAAGACACTACTCTGGCTCGTGAAATGGACACAGTATGGTAGGAAATGTGGTGCATTATCACTGGTAGGAGACATGGTGCAGTGTTTTTAAACCTGTGTGACTGGCAGTAAAAGCAGAGTTCAGTTTGTGCTGTTGTGATAATCAAGATTCAAAGATGTATGAGAAGCATGACCCGGGGACAAGTAATGTCCTTCATTAAAACCAATAGACACAGAGGAAGGAAACAAAGAAGGCTGTTATTTTTATAGGTATTTCTGTTCATCGAGCAAAAGATAAACCTTCTGCCTGCAGACATTTTCTATTGTAAAAGAAATTAATTAGAGGAGCCAGCTGGATCTTCAATCTTATCACTGCACCCTGAACCATTCCTCACTGCACCACAGGTTAAAAGTTGTTAGTATGTAGGATATCACAATCCACAAAGGAAGTTCAGTGCGTGATTCAGCAGCAGGATACACGTGGGGCAATATGGCAGCTGAGCTTTCCTGTACCACAGAAGCTTGTGCCCAGGACGGCACCTGCTTTATGTGCATTTTGCTTTATGTGCACTTGATTTGTTAGTGCTTTTGTCCCTAACAGCTCAACTCCTGTGAGATTCTTGCACTCACACAAAATTCACTAACTTACTGTTTGCTTTGACACAAGTGTAGATCGAGCTGTTAACAGTGACCCCAGAGATTAATTTCTGCGCAAAGAAACAACTGTGTCCAGGGTGTCGTAATCACAACCACAGCTCTGCAAGAGAGAGAAGTGAAAAAACCCTGACCTCCAGCTTGTCCATGCTGACAGACCTCCCAGCAAGAACACTCTCTCTCCCTGGATCTTGACCCCGTACCGCCTGCGAAAGATGCTCTGCAGGACTGATTAGGGTTTTACTAAAGAGGAGGTGGCTTTTGACAAGCATTTCCTGTTGGACTGTGAACTCAGTTTCTTTACCAACACTTTGAATTCTGATCCAGGATATGAAGCAATAACTTGTTTGAAGAGGTGAAGGTGATTGTCCTGTTTCTCCAAAAACATGCTCCCCAAGACTGTGAAAAAAACCAGGTTTTGGAGGAAAACGCATTCCTGGAGCTGCTGGGTGCATCTCTAGTGGAGGAAAACTCATTGCTCTCTCAGATTACTGAGAAACACTTCCAAACATAAAATAACAGCTATGGTTGCCATACAGAAAGCTTCACTCATATTTAACCCTTCTTGGAACAGAACAGGGCAAAATTTAACCGGAACTGTGTTGGCAAGCACTTTTTAAACACTGCATCATGCCCAGAAGTTTTATGGGCAATTAAACACAAAATAGCTTTTCCAATGTTAACATGGAACAAGTTTAATTACACATAAAATGACCTATTTATAGCCAGCTGTGACTGCTTTGTATTAGAAACTAAAGAGTGCAATATGCTGCCTCTTTTTATGGCCACACTGTGTAACATTTGACCACCCAGTGAACTGGAAGAACCTGGTGCCACATCCCCTTGGCTGTCCATACAGCTTAGGATAGGACAGAGCTTAACTTAGGCACCAAAATGTTTGCCTTAAAAATGCATAAAGGAGAAAAACACACCTCAGGCTCCATCGATGCCCAAGAACTCAGGCAGAGGCTGATGCAACAGTCTTCAACTTACTCAGTTATTTTTAAAATGGAGCCAGGAGGTAAACTCATCTCATATGTATTCATGAAGAGAGGCCAAACAAACTGAAAGCTCTGGGTGGGACCGCTGACTTGTGAAAGGAGATTTGGCAATGATTAATTGAACACTAAATTCGCTGTTCAGTTTTCCTCTGCTCGTTTTCTGCATGCTGTGGATCCCTCAGTGCCCCACCAGACAGCCCAGCCTTCTCTCCAGATAGAGCACAGCAGAACGCCTAAGAAAATGCGAAGTTATTCAAATAGTTGCAACGTTTTGAACATAAGAGGCCCAAGTCTTGTTTGGTTTTGCTGTCCCCTTAAGTTTAAGGGAGAAAAACTCTGAGGAAAACAAAGTTATGATGTTAACCAAGATTTTCACTAAGTGGAGATAGGTGTAGGGTTAATAATGGAGCAAGGACTTAGGAGGGCTCAAAGAGTGGTGCTCTGTGCTGTGGCACTGCTCAACAGCAAATACACCCATGCACTCAGAACTCTGCCTTGTAGCCCTGTCATAAACTGAAGGTCATGCATGTAAAATGTCAAAACTGCACTCAACGGAAAATAAAAGTCTTAAACAGCTTTTTTTTCAATCAAGACTGAGTGAAGCAGTGTCAGAGGCCTTGAACTCAAGCAGTAAAAACCTGGGGAGCCTGTAAAAGCCCTCTGCCTGGAAGTGCTGCTGTTTGTTGAAACCACTGACAAGCTTAACCCTAAGTCAGACCTCTTTTCCAATTTGAGGAGAGTGTCTGCTGTAAGATAGTATTCTCAAATCTCCCAGCTGCTAAAACCACCGGGTTAGGAGTATTAATGAGGCTAAGTTTAAGATTTTACCCTAATCTATTAAGTCAGACACTGTCATGCTGCAAATTAACAAACTCAGTTACCAAGTCCTATGCAAATATTACCAGAGATGCGAAGAAAGTGGGAAGAAGAGGGAGAACTGCTAATGTTTGTTTAAACAGAAAATTACATTACTAGGGGAAAAAAAGGCATTTGCACGTTTCCAAGTGTTTCTCTCAAAAAAATGCAAAGCACGGGAGAGTGGCACAAATTAAGAGCTCAGTAGATTTATCCTTAATTATGCCAATGTCATGGCCTTGCTTCGCAAGCTGGCTGGCAAAGGCGCTGCAGAACTCCGACTGCTAGTGAATCAATGCATAATTTTTCTTATTATCATTAGTCACTTCTGATATTCCCTCATTGGTATGGACAAAGAGGTGGCGCATCTGGAGATGACGGACTCAGCTGAAGAAATGAAGTCACAGTTATCAGACTTACCACCAACACAAGGACATTCATGAGCCGGTCAATGCTTGTCCGTTTGAAAGTTGTTTTCCCACTGTTCTGCATCAGTTTGGTGTCTGGCCCTGGAGTTGAAACACACTCATGAATGTTGGTACTAAAACTTAGCTCTTGTAAAGCTGATTCCATCTGAGGCCTTCCAACTTTTTTTTTTTTTTTAAACTTTTATGTTTACAGCATAAACACCCATCACAGCTTTCTTGAAGGCAGGTGCATACAGTGTACAGTGCTGGAGGGAAACTTAGGCAGAAAAGGGCTAAGTGATTTGCATTAAATTATATGGAGAGAGTCACATAAATGCATGAATTTTAGACTTTAACCCTAGTCTGTTCTTTCAACAGTCAGTCCTCCCTTTCACATACAAGCATTTTTCACCAGATACCTGATACTGCTGTGTTACTCGTGCCTTACTATACGTCATCTCACTTATCTGCAGAAGTACAGAAACAATAGCAGATCTAAGCTTTTTATATGAATTTTTTTCAACATGCTTTTTATAAGCATAGATCTAAAGGTCCACAATAATATTATCAATGTCCCTTCCAATCCCTAATGATTCTGTGATTCTGTGATATTCTAATGTGGATTAAAATTACATAGAAATTATGTGGAACTTTTCACTGAAAACAATTAAAAGAGTCTAAACAAGCCTGGTGAAAGACTCCAATTGCCCGGTGTGGACCTATAAAGGAAGATTTAATTCAGCTTTAAATATTAAACAGATTTAATTCTTATGTTCCTACTTATTAATTGGTCAAGACTTCTCTCATGTACCTTGCTGCATGCATTTCTGAAATAAAAGACTACTTCTGATTACTAGCACTGAATTAAGAAGGAATTGGATGTTACAGAGGCATTTGCAATCCAATTTTCTTTTATATAGAATCATAAAAATATCTCAGGTTTAAATCATCTGCGCTATGGACAAGTCCCAGCCTACAGTTAGGTCAAGGTATCTCACGTATTGATTCATTTTTTGTTCTTGCACCTGGTAGAGACATGTTTTTCAAAGAGGAAAACACTTCTTGCACCTGGTAGAGACATGTTTTTCAAAGAGGAAAACACTTCGTTGCTTTGCATGTACTGGGTGTGTGATGTACTTCTGCGTTGGTGCTGCTGTACTCTGAGATGCGCTCATCAGTTTTTTCACTTACCAGCAAAGATAACAAGACCAAAGCACCACTCTGTGTTCCTAATAGTACAGCCCCTCAGCAACATCTTCTCATTGTCCAGGGCGTACTTCTCGCCTCGAAGAGTGAGAGTCCCTGTGAACTTATCCAGCTTGTTATTTGGTGCCTCACATTTGACCTCCCCTATAAAAAGAAGGCAAAACCAAAAATTGAGACATTAGCCCAGAAATATGTCTGTCAGTAACTGCATTCTCAGCTGTTCCCTGAACAAAGAATGCTTCACATTGTAGCTGCAGTCCACTCCTGACCCTCTCATTTCCATCCTGTATGTCCTATATTTACTGATACTTTGGGATATTACTCCTTCACCATATTCATCCCATCAACAAATGAACCACAATCACAGAATCACAGAATGTTAGAGGTTGGAAGGGACCTCAAAAGATCATCTAAGTCAAATCCCCCCTGCTGGAGCAGGGTAAGCCTACAGTACTGTCTCAAGATGTGCTACATGGGGCTTAGACACATGACCCCAGGAATTCAAGAGTCCCATGCGCTACCAACTGAGCCAGCCAGGTGCTCAATGAACATGGATTTATCCTATTAATTGAACACAGAAAATTTTTTACTGGTAGAGCACAAAACAAAGTTTCCACAGCTTTTATGAGGGTGAGAAGAAATGTTGAACCAGCAACACACTTTTAATCCATTCATGACGAGTTCATAGTGGTAGGATGTCACCAGATAACTGTAGCTAGAAATGCTGACCTCTTATAATCCCTATTCCATTTACTTTAAAAGTGCAGGAGATCAAGTGAGAAAAATCACAGTGTGAAGGCTGCAGCAAAAGAGTAATTAAGTGAGGTGTCTTTGTTCACTATGTTTTTAATTTCATCTCTTTTATAACTTAAGTTGCAGGGGCAAATGAAAAAAAGACACTGCTGCCTTCTTTGTATGGGCAGCTGGTACTGTGAGTGATTGGAGAGCCTGCTTATGTTTTCATTCTTTATTTCTTAAAACAAAACATGTTCACGCAAAACTGAAACATAGACACTTTGGTAAAAATGTGATTATTTAAATCGGCATTTGCACCTAATATCTAAAGAGTCAGAGCAGACCCCTGAAAATAACTTAGATATAATACTCCTTGTTGAGAGAGACTCCAAGCATTCGGTCTCTGCATCTAAGCAGCAGGAGGATTACAGTTGTATCGATCACAGGCCGTAAATGCCTACATAAGGACTATCATTTACAGAGAATACAGCTCTTCCAGCTCCTCTCAGACAACACACACCAGGCTCAAGAGATTGGAAACAAAATCCAAGGAAGTCCAGAAGAAAAATACAAATCTAAGAATTGCAATAGTCTCTGGCGCTGCAAATATTAAAGTTTCAGAAATGCATGTTCTTTAATAAAAAGATGAAACAATTAGGAAATCTGGTGTCATATGTGACATCAGAGCTCATAGCAACAGCTATGCTAGTCTTCAGTTTTATCATCTAATTAATCCAAGAACTATCAGATCTGTTCCAAGAACTGTCAGGTCTGTACTCTGTCATTTCTAAAAGTCTACATTGACCAGACCCATCACACTGCAGCCTTTGTAACCCTTTGAGAAGCACAAAGAGACAGAACATTCACAGTGCAACCTCAAATACAGTTCAGGATGATCCAAAAATTTGGTGATCCAAACACAGGGCATGATCCCCCTCCAGGAAGACTGTGCCTCTCCACATGCCAGCTTTGTGACAGTGTTCATTCAAGTCAGTACCTTGCATGTCAACATCCACATTTGCTTTGCAGCAAGCAAATGGGGCTGCGTTACTGATACGATGAATTGGAGGATCATAGAATCATTAGGGATTGGAAGGGACCTCGAAAGATCATTTAGTCCAATCCCCTTGACACTGGAGGATCATCTAGACCAAGTCACACAGGAACATATCCAGGTGGGTTTTAAACATCTCCAGAGAAGGAGACTCCACAATGCCACTGGGCAGCCTGTTCCACTGCTCTGTCACCCTCACTGTGTAGAAGTTCCTTCTGATATTTATGTGGAGCCTCCTATAGAATGGATTTGTCCAAATTACAGTGGACATAAAAAGTGAGAAGCCGTAGAGATTCACTCAATGTACACTGACCCCAGTAATACTTTAACTGAAGATACTTCAGCAAGACAGATGCCTCCTGTCTCCTTCTCTCACTAAGAACAAGAAAATACTCAAATGAATCCCAGATCAAATTTAAAAGTTCAGTATTTCGCAAGCATCTTCCTTATCGGAACCATCACGATGTCAGCAAACATCATAATTCACATTAAGCATTCCACTGACTGCCTGTATTAACTGCTCAACCCTTTCCTCTCTTCCTGTCTAAAGAAGTAATTAGATAAAGAGTTACATAAATATTTAAATACTTGTGCAGAGTCTTACTGGGGAAATGCAAGGTTGGGTCTGATCCCAGACGCTCTTCCCAGTACTCTGCCAAATATAAATCACCCTGGGAAATATTTTACTGATTTTAAGTATTGCAAAGAGGACATTTATATTTACAGTATAACAAAAGCAGAGGTGTAAGGGCAAAAAAATATTTTATTTTTAAAAATATTAATTTTCTGAAATAACCTGAAACATTTTTAAACTGTGCAGTTTCAAGAATGAAACATTATAGAGAAAGTGCTTGAAAAATTATTTAAGGTGAAGATTTTGTTTACAAATTCATCCCACTGCAGCCAAATCATGAAACCACTCTGACTATTAACATAAAGAATCTAACTGAACATGTGAAAATATATTGCTGAAGACCTAAGCCACTCAGAACCTCTGCCATCACTTCAGAGAAATCCTGATGTACTGAGCTGACATTAGCTGAGATGACACACTTCAATTCACAAAAACTCAGTGTAGAAAGCAGAATCAAAGCCCATGCCTTTGGATGACTCTGCCAGAGAAAGTCCCAGCTATGCTAACTCTCTCCCACATCACCACCATTTGTCCTGGAACAAACCAGCTATTTCAAACAGATTTTTAAAAAATATTTTTCCTCCTAATCTAAAAATATTTCCTGAGAGCTTGAAGTCCTTGAGATGTTCCAAGGACAAGAGCACTTACTCCACTCTTCTTCATACTGACTCTCCCCATAAACATGCCCTCGTAACTAATACAGCAAAGCACTGTAGAACGTGACTAACACCACTTGGTCTGTTCCCCCAGCCTCTCTCTGCAGACAGATGATGTGTGAGCATGAACATTCTGATTCTGACAGGTCTGGCTCCTCTCTGCGTATATGCTGCTATAAATTCCCTGGAATTCAGTGACAGGTCATATGGGAATGATTCAAAGTTGTGTCAGGGGAGGTTCAGGCTGGATACCAGGAAGCATTTCTCTACCAAGAGGGTGGTCAAACCCTGAATCAGCTTCCTAGAGAGGTAGACAATGTCCAAGTCTGTCAGTCTTTAAGCTCATTTGGAAAGTGAAGTTAAGAAAGGGTTATAACTTTTGATTTGCCCTGAAGTGGTCAGGCAGTTGTACTAGAGGAGTGTTGTAAGCCCATTCTGGAAGAAGTATCTATTCTTATTCTTATTCTTATTCTTATTCTTATTCTTATTCTTATTCTTATTCTTATTCTTATTCTTATTCTTTCTTTCTTATTCTCATTCTCATTCTCATTCTTATTCTAATTCTATTCTTATTCTATTCTTATTCTATTCCTCTCCCCTCTCCTCTCCTCTTCCACCCCATCCCATTCCAATCCCTATCCTTATCCCTATCCCTATCCCCATTCCATTCCATTCTGTATACAAGACAGTGCTAGAAAGAACGTTGCTGATTAACCATATCTGCACTTCTCGTCTCTCTAACTGTCTTAAAATTCAGTCTTTGTTGTGTCATTGAGAGAAGTGCTGGCAGGGCAAGGCTTTAGATTGGGAACTAATCACCTGTTCTGTTGTGAACTGCTAGTTCTCAGACCTCAGCATGGTGTCTGGGAGATGCGCCAGCATTGCTGCATCAATGTAAACATGCAGTGTGAAAATGTTTTGAGATCAAAACTGAGCATGTAGTCTTGGGAAAACATTTTCTGCACAAACTCTTGTTTGAGGTGGGCAGTCTTGAAATGGACAGACACTAACCCATGTAGCACGAAGGAGAATTTCCACCAATGCAGTTTCAGGCTATAGCCACACACCACAGTGCCAACCCTTCAGCTGCTGGTGAAGGAGGATCTCCCTATCTAGAATGGGCCATTTATGTGCCCTTTCTATTTGTCTTTCTGAGAGACAGCCTTGAAGGAAGATTAACAGGCACTCTCTGAACTTTGGTGTCTGGGCAAATTCTCTGGAAAATTTCCTGTGTGGACTCACCATTGAACTCTGTCAGTTTCTGAAGATCTTCTCCAAGCTCTGCAGTGACTGTAAGTGCCTGCTTCACCTTCAGGTTCGTTTCACTGTAATAAATGAAACAAAAGCATGAACTGAAAGCACTGTGTGAACTGAAAGCTTTTCCTGAAAATCACATTTGTTTCTGAGAAGTGACAGAAGACGTCCTTACTGCATGCCATCATTGATGTTTCTGTACTCAGACAGAAAGGCTACCTGTCTCTTTCAGCTACAAAGACAGGAAAGCCAGAGGAACTGTGCACATGGTACCAAGGTACCAAAGAGTAAAGTGGCTCTGTCTTCTAATTTTCACTACAAAGCACAAGATCAGGCATCTCAGCTACCAAAGCAGCTCACTGCCTATCCTGTGACTCATATCACACTGAGCCCTGAGGCATCTCAGCATATAGAATAATAGAATTGTTTAGGCTGAAAAATACCTTCAAGACCTTGATCATAAAGTCCGACCACTTAACCTGACTGTACCAAGCCCACTGCTAAACCTGATCCCTAACCTCCATATCTACATGACTTTTGAACATGTCTAGGGGTGACGAGTCAAACCTATCTTTGAGCAGCCTGTTCCAATGCCTGATAGAAAAAGCTCTAGGTCTTCCCCCATGGTATTCTGTTTCTGAAGAGCACTCCAGTACTGGGACTAGCTTGCTGGGGAATTTAAAATGCAATGTCAAAGAAGCGCAGTGTTTGTTGAAGGCCTTTCAGTATTTGCATGTACAGGAACAAACTACCAGCAATTAACCAAAATAAATCACACAGCTAAAGTCTGAAATGCTGTCTGTAGAGTGATGGGAGAGATGTGATTTCTTGATCTCACTGGTCTTGCTTAAGTCCTTCAAGCTTAGGCTAGTTCCAGGCATGTAGAAAAGGAAGTGCAAATTGGGTCATGAAGATGAGCTCAGACACAGTTTATTCCAATCAATACAAGTTATTTGCAGCCCTCTGACTTGTGGTCAGTTGTGCCCTGGAGTGAGCATGCATTCATATTATGATACAGCAATCCAGAGGAGATTACAAGGGTTGTTCATTGTGATCATTTTGCACAGATAATCTGGCCGAGAGAGAAGGCTATGGGTGACACAGGAAACAGAAAGCTTCTGCCTGTGATGTGGGACACTTCAAACTAACTGTCAGTGTTAGAGCTGTCACTGAAAATAAGTCTCATCCTCACATGTCATTTGCTCAGAAAAAAAGCAAAAGTATACACCAAAAGATGGTGCTGCCAAGATATTTACCCAAACTTTATTCTATGTATTAGGAAACTCTTACTACAAAGACTGTTGAAGGTAAGGTTGCAGCAATCAGGATCACAAGAGAAGTTACAGCCTCACACTAGCTGCAGTGGTTGCACCCAAGGGCCATGCTCACTTACCCATCTAGTTCAGCTGTCTCGATGTACGTCAGGCTGTGTGGCTCACTGCTCGACAGTAACAGTAGATCAGCCTGAACACAGACAGACTTGGCATGAGTTTTCATGCTCGGAAGGCACAACACCATGATGTTACTTGTGGTTTCTGCACACAGCAAGTCTCTGAAGCTGTTACCATCATTACTGACTTGCTTGTGCGTGACAAAAGACACTCTGAGCAGGATGGAGAGAAACTGTACTCACTGTCACAAAGTTGTTGTTTTCTAGTTTTATTATATCCCCAACTTGGACATTCATCCATTTTTCATCTTTTAACCTGCAAGAAAACTCACAGTGAGTAGGCATGTAAAGCAAACATCATCAAAAAACACCTGAGTTGGGTACTCAGCTCTGCTCCTGAGGCTAGACTTGTAGCCCAAATCAGGATTTGAATTGTGGATAAAACAAAACAGAGTCTGCCATAGAATCACAGAATTATAGAATTATTTAGGTTGTAAAAGACGTGGGACAGCTCCAATTGAGCAAAGACACTTCCCACCATGATGTGGCCCAATCCATACAAAGCTAAGGGACAACCACAATACAAAAAAGGCGTAAAAGTAGTTGGGGTGACTCATGCAGTGTTGAGACCAAGCCCCGCATTAGCAGCACTGTGTATTGTCCTCCTGAGTGACTACTCTCTTCCTTCTTCTAAAAACTTATATAGTTACATAAAAAAATCTCTACTTTGCAGAGCAAACTTCCCAAACACATGGGAAAATTGCCAATTTTTAGCTAAGTGGGCCAGAGAAACAGATCTGGTTCTAGCCAAGGCAGGTGCACTGGCTGTGGATGTTTCTAGCTGCTCCTGTATCTACAATGGCCTTCACACGCGGCAAGACACCCAGCCAAACTGCAGGTGCCAACGTAACCATACCACAACAGCTGTCCAGTTCTAGGCTCCTCAGTTAAAGACGGACACAGAACTGCTGGAGAGAGTCCAGTGCAGAGCCACAAAGGTGATGAAGGGAGTAGAACAACTCCCTGATGAGGAAAGGCCAAGGGAGCTGGGTCTCTTTAGCTTGGAGGAATGGAGACTGAGGGGTGACCTCATTAATGTTTATAAATATGTGAAGGGTGGGTGTCAGGAGGATGGAGTCGGGCTCTTCTCATTGTCATCTAATGATAAGACAAGGGGCAGAAGGTTGCAAGCTGGAACACAGGAGATGTACTCCACATCAGTACGAGAAGGAACTTCGTCCCAGTGAGGGTGACAGAGCACTGGAACAGGCTGGCCAGGGGAGTTGTGGAATCTCCTTCTCCAGGTTTAAGACCTGCCTGGATGTGTTTCTGTGTGACTTGGTCTAGGTGATCCTGCTCTGGCAGAGAGATTGGGCTGTATGATCTTTTGAGGTCCCTTCCAATCCCTAATGTTCTGTGAATGCCGTATGTAGAGGTGAGCAATATCAAGGGCTATATCAAGACAACAGGGTATTCAATCTTGAGTTAATTTCAGCTTTGCTTTTAACAGCGTTGGTTGGCAATTACAGTTTGCAGGTTTTGAACAACATCAAAATATTAGAAAATCTCTATTTCAATGTACGTTTCCTAGACACAGTAACTAATGCACAGTAAACTGAGAAACTGAATGCTTAGTACAAAGCACAAAACATACACTACTATTCTTCATTTTCCAGTTACGTGTTTAGCTGTTTGGTCATCTGCTGGAGTTTAAACAACATCCTGCTATCTACAGTACAGAAAAAAAAGGCACTAGAAACGTCACAGCTGTCTACAGCTGTGTCCTATGTGCAGCTGGGCGCCATGGAGCCGTAAGTGAACAGCTCATCTGTCTTCTAGAAAAGCCAAAGCCTCTGATATGTTTTTCTGCAGGAAAGAATAGTTCTAGCAGTACAATGTCCAAAGCACAGAGCTGAAATGTTTTCAGTACATTTAAGTCAGAAGTGCTACACACACTCGAAGTGTTATGAAATGGATGAGGAAGCTATTCCTGCTTCTTAATTTAAAATAACTTGTTGACAATGCCTAGTTTCGCTTACTGCAGAAATAAATGCAGTGAACATAAATGGGCATGGGAAGACAGCCTTGCTTGTGACTTCTAGGATAAGGAGTAAAATAATACAATATTCTCAAAGGATCATTTATTTAAGCACAGAAAATGTTTATTTCCTGTCAGTGCAAGGTCACAGCCACAATGTCTGCACTGGCTGCGGTACTGTGTCTTGGGTTCATGAATCAGACGTGTAGTCCAAAATGGCCCAGTAATCTAATTCAATTGTACAATGCTTAGCTATCCTTGGGAATCACACAGAGGAAAAGACACAGGGAAAGAAAAAGGACTTACATGCCATTGATCAGGACCTGGACTGGGCGGTTGTTGACGTGTTTGTCACTCTTGTGTCGATTCTGAAAATTTGATCAGCACATTAAAAAGCGTTTCCAGGAAAACAAGCAACAAGAGCTGCAAGACAGTTCATTTTTGGTTTTCATGCAGCTATGTGAATTCAGTTCACAACTGAGTCATAGTTCAGGCCATGTTTACACAGAGGCATAAGCAGACTGCAGGATTAACAGGCAACATAGGACTTGCTGTTGGAGGGAAGATGAGGGCAGAATCTTGCATGCCACCTTATCACAGCCTTGATGCAACTGATATTGGTCCTGCCCATCAGAGTTCTGTAAATTAAGCACCCGGAGAAATCCATTTCTCTTCTCTGACATGACTAGTGGTCACATATGTTCTGAGGTTGCTCCCAGGGAAGACACCTCATAATAATTTCATAATGAAAGAAAATCATGTGTAAATGTCAGCTATAACGTCACTCCATGATGTGAAAGGGACTTTGACCACTAGCTCTGATAAGAGCAGACTTTGGCCAAAGCTGCTCAAGTTTGAACAATCAGAGACACCCAGGTTGTGTGCTTACTTCCTATCAAAAGTTTTTTCTGCCTGCATTGCAACTAGATGGCAGAGGATTAGTTCCTCAAAGCAGAAGCTCAAGAATAAACCTCTGTGCATGTGTCCAGATGTAGCTGTGATTGACCACATTTTCTGACAGGATAAGCAGTTTCACAGAAAGTTGGTGGAGCTGTCAGGATACTCAGCAGTTTGGGTATCATAGCTACTTTTTAGGTAACTAACAATAGATTAGGGGATCTAATCTCAGCACTCAATCTTGAGCAAAGACCAGTCATCCAAACGCCTGCCTCTTTATTTTAAGTGGTTTGCTATAGTCATTGTGCTGAAGAATCACAGGCAAACTCCAAAGTAGAGGTCAGCAACAGAGATCTTACAAAATCATCGATGGCATCCTTGACTCCCGATACAGCCAGCACCAGCACTAGGGGCACCACAGTTGTGAACCAGGCCAGTGAGGAAATCTGAGGAATCAGCTGGAGGAAGAAAAGATATTAGTTGAGAAATCTCCTGCCAGTTCATCAAAAGCACGGAAACAAAGCACTGTTTTCTTGGGAAGATGCAGGTAACATTTATCTGTGATATCTCAATACAGAATAAAAGCGGAAATTCATCTCTGTCACTATCATGCAGCCTCTACAAAGGCTGGACAGCCAGGAAATGTACACTTTGCCTACAAAACAAGCTGTAATTAGGATATAAACATGGACCTGTCAAAAAGTGCAGCAGGCTGCTCTTTTTGGTTGCAACATCAGGATTTCTCTGAAGACACTGACTTGAGTCAGATTGATATGAGTGACCCAGAACTACAGGAGCAAGGTCTGTTGTGCAGAGCCTTCAAACATTTCTGTTTTTATCTCAGTAACTCTTCACATTTTGTTGAAGTAAACTTCATATCAATAAAAAAACATGCAGCTGTTGTCAAGGCTAAACTTGCTCTTCTAAGAGTAATAGAGCTGTTTTGGTTTCCCACATCTTTAACAGCAAGAGGACCCAGGAACTGAAGATAACTCTATCACTGATGCAGAGATGGATGTCTTACCACAGCACAGTTCTTTGCTTCCTCAAGGATAACAGCATATAGTTATGGGAGCAATAAGACACCAGCACCATTGTGCCCATCAGATCAGACCTGGGAAGTTCTCAACTTCATGCCCAATGTGAAGTTGATATTTATGCCACAGAAGCAGCTGCATACATGTGGAGAGCTGCTCTTTGAGGCTGTTCCTTCTGCTGTGCTGTCACAACCCACATCCCACAGTCGTCACCAAATCCAGCAAGGAAGGATGATGTTTAGAGACAAGCACAGCCCTCATCAGCTGTGGAGGCTGTAGACTTCTCACCCCACTGGGAGTATGCATGTCCTACAGAGCCAAAGAAGTGAGGAAGCAGAATCCCCACAGACTGCCCGTCTCATTGATTCCTGATGCAGGAAGAGATACAGGCATGGAGTAAGTAGGTAAAAGTGGGGAAAGCCCATAACTAGAGGAATATGTAAATATAGAAGAAGAAGGGCTACCCTCATGATGCAGGAAACTGGAAAAGCTGTATGCTTTTATATATAGTTCACAGAACGTCACAGAATCACGGAACATTAAGGATTGGAAGGGACCTCTAAAGATCATTCAGTCCAACCTCCCTGACACAGCAGGATGCCCCAGATCAGGCTGCACAGGAACATGTCCAGGCGGGCTCCAAACCTCTCCAGAGAAGGAGACTCCACAAACCCCCTGGGCAGCCCCTTCCAGTGCTCTGTCACCCTCACTGGAAAGAAGTTATAGAATCATAGAATCAGTCAGAGTTGGAAAGAACCACACGATCATTCAGTTCCAACCCCCCTATCATGGTCCTAGATGGTTCAGCACCAGGCACATAGAATAATTTAAAGTGAAGAGTCTGAAATTACAAATTTGATAGACAAAGAGCTAGAGTGCAGTACAACAACATGGAAACAATGCTGTCAGCTCAGCTGAAAAAGCACTTCCACTGGTTTCTCTGTGAAAAAGCAAAGAAAACCACACATTTCTCTTCAGGATTATTAAAGTTTTGCCTAAGCCTTTTTCAGCTGAAATAAAAATAAAAACAATTTGAAAAATGTGTTTTTGTAAAGTCATTGACACTGAAATGGTCAGGTATGTTGTACCTGAAACATAATAAACATTATAACATTTTGTTGATAAAACATACCCCAGTGTGACAAGGCAACAAGAGCTTACTCTGCATTTATCCATGATCTTGCAAAGTGCAAAGGGGCAGAAGTGTTGGCATCAATTTCTACAATGTGTTTAGCTTTCAGAATTGTGTTATCCACAGGGATGGGTGAAGTGCAACTCAACACCATTGTGAGCCACAGGGTCCAGTAGTGTTGTCTGTGTCTGACATGATCCGTATTAGGCACTTCTCTAAACCTGCTGAGCAGGGAGCAGCAATATTCAACTTTGTGTAAAATAGCTCCAATCCCAGTCCTTCCTGATGTTAGCTCTTTTCTGCCCAGAAAAACAGGACAGGTTAGAAATTTCCTCTTCTTTTTACTCTTTCTTTTGAGACTGACAATGGAATTTTGCCTTTAAACCTACAAGTAAAAGACAGCTTTCTTCTACCCTACAGGACAAACAAGTAATGTGAATTTGAGGGCAACCAGGAGCACTCACATATAGACACAGTGGGGTACTAGGGACAGGGCATGAAAAACATACATCAATTACATTTTTTCTTCATTTAGTTCAAACCCTTGAATCAAAAGGTAAGAGAGGAAATTGCTTTGTTTCTGCCCTACTTTCAATCTACTTTAAGGTTTTAGTAAGACTCTAGTTCGTATCAGAGATACAAGTTGGATGTTACTACAACTACCAATACACGGGCTGGCTTTGCTAACAGACACCACAGCTTGCTAGAAACAGCACAGAGAATTCATACCTGCAAAATCAGCAAGAAGAGAAAGTAAGCATTGGCTATCCGCTGAAACTGTTCAAACAGGTTGAGAGGCAGGAAAGTGAAGAAGTTGTATTTTGATGTTTTAATTGAATTGTTCTGTGGGGAAAAAAAGAAAATAAATAGGATTAGTAAAACAGGAAACAGAATTGCAGCACAACCCATTTCAAATGTGTTTTCTCTTGCTTATATTTAGCAATAGCATTGTTTCCAACAGCAGTTCAAAAAACATTTCCTTTTCCCTCACACTGTCACGCCAATCCTGAATAAACAGATAAAATTCCTCTTGGATTCAGTGAAAACATGATGCTCAGTTTATCCTTGTGCAACTGCAGGTAGACACGGATACACATAGTCATTCCCAGAGATGCATCTTCCTACTTGAACGATGCACAAATAGTATTAAAAACTGTAATCAGAACACAGAGATCTTGCTGGTAGCATCTACAAAGTTAGTGTTAGAAGGCACACGCTAGATAAATTATCTATAAATTGTCTGACACTTGGAAGCACTATTCAGGTGGACAGTGCTACAGGAGCTAGAGACTCAGGAGCAGAACATGATATCAACATTTTCAGATGTCTCAGCAACTGGCTTTTTTCTGTTCCACAAAGATCACTTAAATGTGATGTTGTGTGCAAACAGCCACTAGTACAAGAACTCACCATTTCAGTGAGTTGCAGCTTTATTCCCTCTTCCCAGTTCCCTTTTAGTTGTAGACAGCCCCTCCAGCAATAACCAATGACTGGTCCTCTACCTATCTTCCTCAAACCAGAAAAAGAGCCAGGCTCAAGATCACACAACTGGCTTTTTATTTCCCCAAAGACCAAAACAATCCAGTCTAATTGGTGATACCTGATAGATAAGTTCAATACATCCATGTCATCTAGTGATAGGACGAGGGGCAATGGGTGTAAGCTGGAACATAGGAGGCTCCATATAAGAAGGAACAACTTCCCAGTGAGGGTGATGGAGCACTGGAACAGGCTGCCCAGGGAGGTTGTGGAGTCTCCTTCACTGGAGATGTTGAAGAACCGCCTGGATGTGTTCCTGTGTGACTTGGTCTAGGTGATGCTGCTGTGGTGGGGAGATTGGACTAGATGACCTTTGGAGGTCCCTTCCAATACCTAATGATTCTGTGATTCTGTGATTCTATGATCATACCGAGGCTGTTAGCTAGGGCTGTCCCTACAGATTTTAGGTATGCTTGAGTTTCATATGTTTGTCAAGCACTCTTCCAGGTTTAGTGCATGCCATCTGCTTTCAGCAGAGACTCGCAGAATTGTCAGTTGGAAGGGACCTCTAGAAATCATCTAGTCTAACATCCCTGCTAAAGCAGGACTGCCTAAAGCACATTGCACAGTGCAGATTTGAGGATCTCCAGAGAAGGAGGCTGCTCAACCTCTCTGGACAGTGTGTTCCAGAGCTTTGTCACTCATACAGTAAAGATTTTCCTCATACCTAAATGAAACTCCTGGTGTTTCAGCTTGTACCCATTGCTCCTTGTCCTGTCACTGAGCACAGCTGAAAACAGTCTGGCTCAATCTTTCTTACATCCACCCTTCAGGGATTTATAGACTGGATAAGGTGTTCTCTTCTGTAGAATAAATAGTCCCAGATCTCTCAACCTTTCCTATTAACAGAGATGCTCCAGACCCCCAATTATCTTTGTTGCTGTCCTCTACTCTTTCCACTGTCTCTCTTTCCCTTTAGGTCTTGAATTTGGTAGCCCAGAACTGTATTCCAGACACAACCTCATCAGGGCAGAACAGAGGTGGAGGATGACCTCTCTAGACCTACTGGCTGTACTCTTCTTTATGCACTCCAGGATACATTTGCCCTCTTGGTAACAACAGCACTTTGCTGGCTCATGATCAACTATCCACCAGGATCAACTATCCACCAGGAGTCCAAGATCTTTCTCCTCAGGGCTACTCTTCAAGAGGTCTACCCTAATCTATGTTGATGCAGGAGGTTATTCCTCCCCAGGTGTAGGACCCTACTTTTTGCTCTTGTTGAACCTCATTAGGTTCCTCCTTGCACAACTCTCCAGACTGTCTAGGTCACAGTGGATGGCAGTACAGCCTTCTGGTGTGCCAGCCACTCCTTCCAGCTTTGACTCTGTGTCAGATTCTGATCAACAACAAGTGAAATGGCTCAAACACAATGAGCAGGGAAGACACTGCACTGGTTAGGCCGCANTGGACGTGGCACTTGGTGCCATGGTCTAGCCTTGAGCTCTGTGGTAACAGGTTGGACTTGATGATCTATGAGGTCTCTTCCAACCTTGTTAATACTGTGATACTGTGATACAGGAGAAGCCTTGCGTCTGGGGAAGGGATAAGTGCTCTGCAGTGGGAGCAGGTCCTGAGATGCTGCTGTTCTATCTGCAAAACTATGCTTAAGTGGAGAGAACACAATCCATTGTCACTTCTCAAGGACTTACTCACCAATGTTTCATCTAAGCCCCTGAGAACAAAGTCCCCCATACTGTTGTGGTTGAAGAAAAACACCTCTGGCAGCAAAGGACAAAAGGAAGGATTAGAATGATACAGGGGGACATTCCAGACCATGTTGAGAGACTGACAAAGGTGAACTCTCAGTTGGAGACACTGAAAATCTGCAAAGCTTAAGAAGCACAGAGGGACCGATCACCACCACCACCCCATCCATGATGCAACTATGCTGAGAAACTGACTAAAAATAGCCAGACAAACTAAGGAACTATTCAGAGATCTGCAGAGCTGAGGAGTGGGAGGAAGGCCACTGCCACAGCCGAGAGTGCTGATTTAACCTCTTATCTATCTTCTCCCTTTTCCCTTTTCCTCTCCTCCACACTCTAAGTTAGATATGTGGTAACTTCAGTGATTTATGTGCTCTCCAAGTTCACTACCTGGCGACTTTAGTAGACTTGATTTCTGTGCAGACCCATGGTGTAAGTCTTCTTAATCAGACTCACTCAAATCCATGAACCTGGGTCACTCCCTTCTCTGATCTACTGGGATGGGACTCTGCAAGTAAACTTGCTAAGGATACACTGTCCCATTGTATGGGTTGTTGATCAACATGCTGAACAGGACTAGACCCAGTAACCCAGGGAACGCTGCTAGTCACAGGTCTCCAACTCATGATCCTCTGAGTTCTGTCACTCAATCAGTTTTCAGTCTGCTTGACTATCTAGTAATCTATCCTGCAGAGCACAAGTTTCCTAATGAGGATGTGACGGAAGACAGTGTTGAAGGCCTTGATGAAGTCAAGGTAGGCAACATCCGCTGCTCTACACTTATCTACTCAGCCACACATGACATCATAAAAAGCTATCAGAATGGCCAAGTGTGATTTCTCCTTGATGTTGACCACTCCTGACAATTTTATTTTCTTCTGCATGAGTTGAGATGACATTCAGAACAATCTGTTCCTTCACTTTTGCAGGGACAGAAGTGAAACTAACTGGTCTGTAGTTTCCTGGGTCATCCTTCTTGCCCTTCTTGATGACTAAACTGGAAGACTAGAGACACTGGCCTTTCTCCAGTCCTCAAGCACTTTTTATGTTCTCCATGACCTTTCAGAGAAGATGAGAGTGGCCTAGCAATAACATCTGCCAGCTATCTCAGTACTGTTGGGTGAGTGAGACTAGTCAGCCTAGAAGCTCTCCAGAAAATGACTATTGATTTGCTAGAAGGCAGCTCAATGAGACAGATATTACACAGTGCACCTTCATTCAGTAACAGATTTTCTGGTTCAACCAAAGAGAAAATAGTGATTGTAGCACTGTAATTAGATATTGCTAAGCTGGTGGGAGGACAGGAACTATTAAAACTATTAAGTATGAACCACAGGTCACTGCCAATCCATGCATTCATCCAGGGTAAGTCTTGCATCTGGGCAAGAACAACCCCAGGTACCAGTATAGGCTGGGGCCTGACCTGTTAGAGAGCAGTGTAGGAGAAAGAGACCTGGGGGTCCTAGTGGGCAGCAGGATGACTACGAGCCAGCAACGTGCTCTTGTGACCGAGAGGGCCAACAGCATCTTGGAGTGGATCAGAAGTGGGGTGGTTAGCAGATCAAGAGAGGTTTTTCACCCCTTTTACTCTGCACTGGCAAGACCACATCTANACTTGGTCTAGGTGATCCTGCTGTGGTGGGGAGATTGGACTAGATGATCTTTTGAGGTCCCTTCCAATCCCTAATGCCTCTATGATTCTATGATTCATCCAGGATCTTGACATCAAAACTGACAAACCTCAGCATGTTTCCATCATTGAGCCAATTACTTAAGATTACCGCTGAAGGTGTGCACTTGGAAACGGTACCATTTTAGGCACTTACAGAATTTTGCTCTCTCCAGACACAAAGTACAGCAATATTCTTCACCACTAACTTCATGTTTTGATTCTTGTACAAGTGATTGAATTAGTCTCTGAAAGAGCAGAGGTGGAAACACCTTTCATAGAAGAGCTAGCCAAATCCTCCTGTTGATCACACTCCAGCAATAAAAGATATTTATCAGTGATCATAGCACAAAACAATGTTGCCTGTCTCCTGGCATTATCTCTGGGTGTGGTTAACTCTGCCTGTGATCTAATTGTCATGACACATAGTTAAATTTGGTTTATTTAGAAGTTTGTTACCACTGGATGTGTGCTGCACACAGGCTCTATAGACACTGCTAAAACAGGAGCTATGGAGTAGCAGCATCCTCTGCAAATGCAACACAAATAGGAGTAAATGGTTTGACAGGTTTGTGTCCACCAGACACAATGGCAATTTTTTAAAATAAAAATGAATCTAAAGATATGTCATGCTTGCTAATCTGAAGGAAAATATTGTGACCACTTACTTAAAAAATAGAAGACAGTAGTTGCAGGAAAAAGTAAGTAGAAGGGACCCGACCTTTGTGCATCAACAGATTTCAGAAGGTCACATACAACATGGGAAAAGCTGCTCAGTAAACACTCACATAGTTCATAGAACGTTGCCTGCAAAAGTCTCAGAGGGGGATAAGAAAAGAATGGGAGTGGTTTCATTCAATTCCTGCCTTCTATTTCTGTCCATTAATTACGTCAGGAAAACCACTGAATGAAGCAGAGCCATTCATTTGGTTTCCTATTGCCATTAGGCATGGTGAAAAACCCAGACATAACATCTTCCAAATGCTTAACTGTGGGAATCTGGACATCAAATATTTTCTCCTCAGCAATTCAGAGTTTTGATATTGTTTGTCACACACTGTGTTTTGGGACAGTGGAACACTACATCCTTCAGGGTAAGGACAGAGAGTATTGTTATTGTGATGGATCCTCTCATTATTCTAAAATCTATAATTACAACTAAGCACCAGAGAAAAAGAACTCCTCATAATTACCATGAAGATTTCTAATTCAACAAATAACTTGTTCATGGCTCTCAAGAGGTAACGGAATATCAATATTAAATGACAAAAACAAACTAGGGAAAACTTCAGCCTTTCCGATTCAAAGCTCTGAATTCTCACACCTCGGATGCGGTTGAACTCTGTGTAAGAAATCATTGATGCATTCGTGGGGTACTCAAGGGTTGCATGCTTTGACAGCGTGGGCTCTTGGATGACTACAGGCAAACCTCAGTTCACCTCTCTCTGAAGCGAGGGGGGCCCTGCGAGGGGCTAGCCGAGTCAACGACATGCACACCAATATGGTTAACGTGCCAAGCTCATTTCTTTCACACAATCGCCTCGTTTATATACAGTTATGCCTTGTCCACGTGGCACCGAGGTTACGCTCATTGGGTACATGGCCTTTGTCACGTGTAGTTGCCCTCTAGCCCACTGGCCGTCATCTGACAAACTACCTGATTGGACGGCCCCTCCAGCTACCCCCTAACACAGTCCTCATCCCTGGTTCCCACATTCTGGTTAACACTCCTCTATAATTAGCTTCCCTGCTTATCATCCTCCAAGGCCGTTCTCAGGGTAGCTATCCTGGCTTAGCGCAGGGTTGTCCACAGCACCCAGCGTTAATCCTGCTAAGAACTCCTCTATATCTCTCCTTCATTTTGTCCTACTGCATGATGCCTGTCACTCCTGTACAGCTGTGCCAGAACCTGACTTTGGGGTGGGAGGGGTACTATGAGAATCTGCAGCACCACAGCACGTTAAACAGCTTGCACACAGCCATCATTTTATCAGCAATGCCACTAATGCATCATCTGCCTTAGCTCTCCTGTGCTCTTGCCTTCAGTGAGGAAGACTTAGACATATTGATGAAGAGGAAACAACTTTCAAGCAGTAATTAAGTATTAACAACCATTACAGGAACTTTTGATTCTCCTATAGATTCATAAAAATCAAATACCTTAGAAAAGGACCTCTATGAGCCATCGCTCCCAGATCTGCTCTAGACTTCTGGTTGACCATGGGCAGCTCCTGTGTGCCTCAGTGTCCTAAATGAATAGGCTCAAGCATGGGTACCCCCACCAGCCTCAAACCCTCCAGATGCAAAGCTTGACACAAGAGCAACATTGTCTGTGGGTGAAGGATTATTCTCATCTGCTCTTTTCAGAGCCTAAATTCACACCTTCTGGAGGTGTGACTCCACCAAAATGCTGTCCCTAAGAATAGTGCTCATCACACCATAGTTACACAAGTCCAGATCTGGTGCATGAGCTGTTACTTCGGGGGTGTTGTCAGAAGCCCGCTTGTGACGTCCAACGGCAGGCAAACATTCAGCAGATGGCTCCTACCTTTGTTCACTAAGCAAACAAATCATTTCCTTGCCATAAAAGTCTCTGGAAATAAGTGATGCTTTCACAACTAGATTATAGAGGCTAAAGGGTGAAATCCAGAAAAGGCAGGGTCTGGCAGGGTGTTAACCATCTGGATTTATATTTGTGGCTCAGTGACATTTTAGTTTCTAGAATCTGGACAACCTGACCCAAAGCAAATTTTAGCAAAACCTTGGCAATCAGTCAGGGATGTGTTTTGCCACAACACCTTGCAAATTCACTGGTGAGTGTCCCTATCATGGTTGTGTAGAGAAGAACATTAGAGGCAGACAGAGGTGGCAAGGCTTGCTGACCTCACACTATTACTCATGCGCAGGCCAAGAACAGGATCTAAAGATCTTGTCTCTTAGTCATCTCCTTCAAATATGCTGCTCTTTCCTCCCACTCTGCTCAGTACCTGAAGCTGCTGCCAGACAAAGAGAAGAAGTGAAGGAGAGGGCAGATTGATGCAGAGAAGGCAAATTCCAACCTATCTTATCCTCATTAAAACCTCACACTTACAGGTTCCCAAAAAGTACAGTAGGACTTTTGTCTCCACAAGGCTTAAGTCAAGATGAAGAGAAGAGAAATCTATGAATTTAATTGCAGCTCATGTTTGGCACAGCTCAACCTTTCTGTCCTAGGTCTCTAATATGCCTTAAGGGGTTTGACCTCACGTTGTGTCTCCATCCACAACCCTTTTCCACATCTCAGGAACTAACTTAAGCCCAGCTGTGGGCCTTCAGTCCTTCCCTGAGCTACACTGTAGGACTACCAGTCTCCAGCCTGACATCTATCCAAGTTCCCCAGATAGATCTATTCAAATCAGCCCCTGGATAGATCTTCAACCTGACTTGTGGAATCAAACCCTATAACCCACAAAGAGTTACGTTTATTCGGTGCTGGGTGCAATGGGGGATATCTCCACCTAACTTGCACACCAAGACCCGTAATGGTTGTGGTTATATAGATTACAGTTGTACATATGCATTGGATTGATGAGAAAGGGTTGCCCATATTACAATTAGTCTCAGGAACAAGTTACCATAGGTTCCACCCCTCCCCATGCTTGTGCAGTGATTGCTTGGGGGTTACAGGGCAGGGGTCTTGGGGTGAAAGCTTGACGTTTTTCTCCTTGCAACTTTTCACCCTTAGCATGAAATGCCGAGTTGCAGCCATGAATACAATGAACCTTGCCCTGTCTTGAATAGCTGTTCTTACAGATAACAGAGTTCTCGCTAATTGATCCTTGCACCTTGTTATGGCTTCCTTCTACCTATTGCTTATATCTGCCAAGGTTCTCTTCATACTTCTTACTTCTAGCTGCAAAGTTAACTACTTTCTAGTCGTGTATCAAACCTGTGGTGCAGACTCGCCTTCAGCCCTATCTCTCACCAATTCTGATTAGGGTCCTTAGATAGACCTTAGGATTGGTTCATCACCTCACCTAGTCTGGGATTGCCAGGATGGGTTCCATTACTAGCAGCATCCCCTGTCCATCCCGATCAGCATCTGCTGCAGTATCGTAGCTTTGTCAGTGAGTGTGTTGCCTGTGCTGTGTTCATCTTTGGCTTCCAGCTTGTCCTGTCTCACATGGCAGTCCTGTTCTGACCAGTCCCTGACAATGCCCCATCTAGTCTTTGGACTAATCCAACTAACACTCTCCTAGATGGAGAAAGAGCAGTACAGATTGTTGCTGTATTTATTTTTTCAGAGGCTACTCAGACAACAGTTCATATGATCACACATCCATCAGCCCTGCGTGTGGTGAACACTGGGAAATATTAGCAGGGTGAGACAGGAAGAGAGGGCCACTGTTGTCACCATCACCCCATCCTGAAGGTCCTTGAGGATGGCCCATGAGGAATCCTTCCCAGATCAAAGTATGCAAGTGGAGGAGTTGGAGCAGAGTCTGAATCCAGTAGGAAGTATCGTGCTCTCCAGTTACATTCCAAAGAGATAAGGACCCAGCTGCTGATCCAGCACAGGGCAATGTGTATTTGCCATAGGAAGTTACATACTTCACTCCTATCTCACTAGAGCATTCATCAGGTATCCAGAGAGAACAAAAGAACAGTCCAAGCAGCCCACTCACAGTGGGTCTTGCAGAAAGGATGCTGGTTTGACCCTAGATCCTGATCCAAGATGAAATTTGTCATTGACTCATGGGGCCTGCATTTCCTCTCCTATTGTCTGAGAGCCAGTTTCAAAGCTGTTTTCACAGCCCTTCATGATGTCCCAGTGCAGCTGTGCTAAATTCCAATATGAAAGCGAAGAAATAAAAGGGAATTGTATCTGAGCAAACATCAAAAGACTTCAGAAGGTATTTTCTTCTCCAGAGTGTTGCTAGACAGAGAGCCTGTCATGGTAGACCCACACAGGGCCTTCTGCTGAGGATGGTGCAGACACACAGAGGACAGTGCTGTGACATTGAAATGCCTCAGATTAAAAACCTTGTTTAAAGCCCCTGAATCTAGCCGGAGCGCATCCAACACCCAGCTTGTCACCTTTTTTTATTCTTTACATGGGCAAATATTTTACTGAACTCAGGAAGGATCCTCCTGTCTGCAGTGTGAATAAACATGGGATTAGGACTTGATTTTTGCTGACCTATATTGAATCCATTTTTGTGCTGCACTAAGTGCCTTTGCATGACACTTGTTCACACTTGGTTTCTGAGTCATTCCTAACTAATTTTGTGAGTTGGTGGGTAGTACCTACCTTCTCACTCAGCCCTTCCAGTTAACTGCACAGCACTTTGTTTTAAAGCTTCTTTTATTTTTCTAAGTTACTGTGTTACTGTGCAAGACAACGATGGGGTTGCCTGGGACTGCATGAGTCTGACAGCTCTAGTTTCTGCTTCAGTCTTCACACTAAATCCAAACTAACCCTGACCTACCCAAGCACTGCTACTGCTTGAGGCTACTGCCCTCAAACATGTAGCCACCTCCTGGTATTTCATCACAGCAAAAATAATCAGAAGACACGTAAGAGTCTTCTTCAGATAAGAGACACATTCTTCCCTTGTCTTCCTCTCAGTCTGTTACATAGATGGAGACCACCCTAATCTTCCAGCCCACTTCATGCACATCTCATAAGAGTCACATTTTGTTCTTCTGCTGAAACTGTCCTTTAGCCTCGTGGTGAAGCCCCTGCATCAAGAGGATTTTCACTATGTTCAGTTCCTTTCCACCTTTTATCATCACCTTGCCATATCAGAGCAGCTTCTCACACTATCCAGATCTTCTAGATGGTGCTCATTTAGAAAGACTCTGTAGTTGGGGCAGCGTGGCAGGGACACACTGCGGATTGGCCTCTTGAGTATTTTCTCATGAGTACTGGGTGAGAATTCGCCCTCTGAAATCTCCTGCAAGTCCAAGTGTGATGGATCTGGGCCTGCTCTTGCATGCATTGGCAGATGCAGCTTTCCGCTGTGCAGCATCAGGTTTCTGCAGAGCTGGTTTGAGCTTATTTGGGAGTCTTGCTCCATACCAGAGGGACAGCATACAGGAGCTGCCAAAGCTGACGTCAGACTCCACACACAATAGAGTTTTTGAGACTTTCTCAGCTCCTGTCTTTGGTTTTCACAGACATCCTGTAGACTTTGCACTGGGAAGGATTGATAACCATCACCTATTCAAGGACAATGCACCCACCTCTGATAGCACTTTCCCACTTCTCTGTTATCCCTGGCAGTAAATGAGGACAAAGCATCTTTGTATCTTTGATCTATGCCTACATAATAGAAACTTTCTTGTTAGTGAAAGGCTCTAACCTTTACACCAGCTGTGACATCGGTCTAGCCACAGCACTATACTGCTGTTTTCATTTCTGTTTCTGCTCCTTACTGGCCTTTCTCAGCAACTGCCTCACCCTAAAGAAACATTTACTGCCTCACCTTGCTTTATTACAAGAACCTGTTCTATACGTTTTATGGCTAACATGGCCTTGAGTTACAAAGGAAAGTAAACCTCACTCCTGTGGCTTTCACTGTCTATAATACTTTCCTACCTATGTTATATTACTGTGAGTCCTTCTAGTTTCTACCCAGTGTCCCTTTTATCTGAACACTGGAACAGCTATTGTGCAGCCCTCGTCATGCCTTGAGAGAAAAGATCCCTTTCCAAGTGGACAAGGAGTAAGGATCCTCTTTGTGTGACCAAAAGCTGGAGAACAGCTGTTCCACCTCTCTCTGTAAAGAAGACTCAAATCACCATGTATGCCACTGTTCATGTCCCAAAGAGCTGAGCACCATCAAGAAGCACAATCCAAACGCTTTTTTTGTTTGCTTGTAAACAGGTAAAATGAAATGTATGAGGTTGGGAAGGCATATTCAGGGAGGACTGTGACAGCAGAAGACACAAATTACCCTGTCGAGAAAATGCCAGCACACTGAGCAACAGCTGAGCCCAATAAACCCAAAAAAGGCTCCGGTGTTCAGAGAGCCTTGAACCCCTGGGACCATATCCTAGTGGTTAACAGTGCAACCCTGAAATGAGAAACGGGCCCAGACTTGACCCCTATAGTGAACTACAGCACTAGAAGAGTTAACTTTCAGGAGTGTTAGAAGTTTACTATGAGACTGTCTCCATTTTGGCACCTCAAGTGACCTAGAATATGGGTTCTGAGGTAACTTATGAGCAAGATTAGTCCTTTCCATATACTATGGTAATGTGGGTTTAATAAATTGAACTTTTCTCAGGACTTAATAATCGGTCCACAACATGATTTACAACTCTGTACAATTAGGGCAGTGCATGCATCACCACTTAAAGTCTTTAAGTGCCTCACAAGCCACCCTCCACTTCCAGACCTCTGTCTTTTTCAGCTGTTTTCTGTATTTCCTAAGCCTCAGCCTGCAATGGATGCCAAAAATTACGAGCCAGAACTGACTTAAATGAGGGTCAAGATTTAGCAGATTATAGTGAGCTGGCTATTTTATAACAGACTCCAGAGCTCTCCTTAATTCTGATTATTTCAAAATCCTTGGGCATGGAAGGAATCAGCTGGGAAGCAGTGACATGCAAAGCCAACCTTATGGGTGGCTTTTCACAGAAAAAGTCTCAGAACCAGAAAAACTGCATATTCTCTTTACCCTGGCATCACTGCACAGTTCCTCCCTGCTTCCCTGCTCCACTCTTGCACATAGTCTGCACTATAGTCATTCTATGAAAGACAACAAATACGTATATAATGGCAACAGCCACCTCAGCACCCTATCGGCAGGTTCTGTGCAAACCAGAAGCCTTTCCTAGTCTAAAACTAAGAGACTTGATAAGGCATTTGTGCTGCAGATTTATACCTAGAAAGTCTATAAATTGTGTTGAGTAGTTCATTGGTAGCAGGTCATGGCTGACCACTGAAAAGCATTCAGTTCATCTTGCAACAGATCAGTTACATATTTAGTGAAAACTGTTGGCAAGTCAGACTTTCTATCTCACAAGAAATTACAGTGTTATGAGATGTTTGTTGCATTTGTTACTGAGAAAACACTTGTGATGTTCCTAAACCAAAGAGCTCCTGACTAAAACTGAAGGATGGATTTCACCACTGGAATTCAGAAATGCAGAGGAAAAAAATTCACAAAATGAGTTTCAATGCCATTTGAATGGCAGCTGCAAATGCTTTGAAAGAGTGCAGCTTCAGATCACTTCAACTAGGAGATGCCAGGATACAAGGATGCCATCCAGAGGGACCTGGACAGGCTGGAGAGGTGGGCACAACCCAAACTGACGGGGTTCAACAAGACCAAGTGTAAGGTCCTGCATCTGGGTCGAAGCAATCCTAAGCACAAATACAGGCTGGGTAATGACTGGCTGCAGAGTAGCCCTGAGGAGAGGGACTTGGGGGTGTTTGTGGGCTAAAAGATCAGCATGAGCCAGCAGTGTGCACTTCCAGCCTGGAAGGCAAACTGGACCCTGGGCTGCATCAGGAGAAGTGTGGCCAGCAGGTCGAGGGAGGAGATTATCCTCCTCTATTCCACTCCGGTAACCCAACCTGGAGTACTGCATCCAGTTCTGGAGCCCTTATTACAAGAAGGATGTGGACATGCTGGAGAGAGTGCAGAGGAGAGCCACAAGGATGATCAGAGGGCTGGAGCACCTCTCCTATGAGGCTAGACTGAGAGAATTGGGGCTGTTGAGTCTGGAGAAGAGGAGGCTCCCAGGTGACCTTATTGTGGCTTTCCAGTATCTGAAGGGGGCCTACAAAAAGGCTGGGGAGGGGCCTTTTAGGATGTCAGGTAGCGACAGGACTAGGGGAAATGTAGCAAAGCTGGAGATGGGTAGATTTAGAGTGGATGTGAGGAGGAAGTTCTTCAGCGTGAGAGTTGTGAGAGCCTGGAATGGGTTGCCCAGGAAGGTGGTGGAGGCCTCGTCCTTGGAGGTGTTTAAGGTCAGGCTGTATGAGCCTGTGGCCAGCCTGATCTAGGATGGGGTGTCCCTGCCCATGGCAGGGGAGTTGGAACTGGATGATCCTGTGGTCCCTTCTAACCCTGACTGACTCTGTGACTTGGTCTGAGTGATCCTGCTGTGTCAGGTGGACTAGATGATCTTTCGAGGTCCTTTCCAAACCCTAATGATTCTATGATTCTATGACCCTGGAGCCAGTCCATACAGGTCTCACAACTGAGATAGCCCTTCTCTGCACACAGCACCAGCAAATGCTCCACAAGCTTTGGAAATCAAGTTGTCCAAGAAGCTCCCTGGCACCATGACCTGGACAACCTGTGTCACATCCAGCCTGTGTGAAGGTACTTCTTGGGGTTACAGTACCATGTGAACCTAATTACACTGTTAAACAGCTGGAAATAAAGCTGGCAGGAAGCCACAGTGGTCAGATTCAAAACTTTCCTGCCAGAGGGGATTTCACTGGAAGAGCTAAGGAACTGACACATTTCCTTTCATGTTTTTCTTTAAATGGAGACAAGTTTCTAACAGAAAACTTCCCCGAGATTTCATTGTTGAAAGCCTAATTCTGCAAACGCTTTGACTCATAAATAATTTTCTGGAAGTATGTAGTGTATTGTCATTTTCCAGCAGCAGGTCTCCCCTTTAACTGCCAGTTAGCAGGGTTCACTCCAAAAACAGTTTGGTTGACTCAGCAATTAACCACCTTTGATAGTTCATCTGGCACAGATTTTCCTTGTTTGCAGAGTTCTAGCTAGTGTGCAGTCATATCAGCTCCTTGATTCAAGACATGAAGCAGATGCAGCTACATCTGTGACCACGTCTGCACGAAACAACATAGGCTTGGTTACTTACAGCATATTCAAACTGCAGATTAAAATCTCGGTTGTTTGCTTGAAGTTGTCTCTCTTCCTCTGTGAATAAGAGAAAACAAATCAGACAGTTTGAAGATAAGCAGTCTCAATACTGATATGAAAGAAGCACCAGAAAAAGCAAGCAGGGTGTCACTGGGAATCTGTACTCCTTGCTAGCTACCCCATGCTAGGGAACTGAAGAGGCTGGTTACACTAATACAGCAGCACCCTAGCTCGCTGCCATGCCAGCACTGGTTTTTCAGCTTCTCCTGGGTAACTAGGTATATTCACCATTGGACTAGACAATCACCAGAGGTCACTTCCAATCTCTATCATTCTATGATTCCTGCCCTACTACTCTCCCTTCCCCCCTGAAGTCTCTGGACCTTTTGCAATCATCCTACTAAATGCTCTTCCTCCAGTACCAAGTGTATCTCCTAGCATGATTCCATGGATGGGACCATATCTAATATTAAATGAAAAACTGTTGGATGTGATTTCAAAAGGTCATCACATCTATCCTCTATCTCAGGGCAGGTTTCTGCCTGCCATTCTCAAGAAATATCTGTGAAAGGTCCAGTGATGCCTGTTCTTCAGACTGCCTATTCCAGAGCTGCAGTGTCCTTCATCTGGAAGAGTTTTTTCCCCCATCATCTAACATAAAAATTACTACTTCAATTTAGATAAGTTGTTTCTACTCCTGGGATGGTTAAACGTGCTCTTCTGCTTTCTCACAGTTCCTACTGCTACTCACCAAAAACAAAAAACACAGATATGTTCATTCTGTATTGAAGGCTCTTATGCCTAAATGTAGTCTTCTCTTCCCCAGGGCAGGTAACTCCAATTTCTTCATTCACTTCTTAGAGGTCATTCTGTCAGAAGTAGCACTACTTTTGATACTCTCCAGTGGACTTTCCAGATAGTTCACCTCATTCTAGACATGCGGTGGCCAAAATGTGCTAGAGTTTTGTAGCTAAGGCCTTAACAAAGTTGACTAGAGCACACAGGACAATCCTGCTATCTTGTACACAATATCTATTTGACATGGAAATTCACCTAGAAGTAATTTGAAATAATATCCTTATGTACCACCAGCATGCAGCCAGAGATGCTGCAGAATATGATCCATTTTGGGACATTCTTTCTGGCAAAGCCAGTGCCTTATCAAGCAACACAAACCTTTCATTTGCTGAACTACATCCAAATTTTTCAGACTGTTTCTCCAGCTAGTAGATTCTGTTCCTATCATTCTGTGTGCTTGTAGCTTCCACCAGCATGATGCCATCTGCAGATTTAATAAGTGTCCTTTATTCTGCTAGCCACAATGCAGAAGAAAATATTGTATTCCAGACTTGGGATACATCCCTGATGATGCGCTCAAGATTCATAATCAATCATTGGTAACTATTGTCAGAGAATTTTGTTTTCCTGCAAAGCCTGGCACTCACTGTATATATCTCCAGTTTACTTGTAAAAAGGCTGTAAGTGACAGTCAAGATACATGACAGCTATCTAAGGCTTTTTCACTAGCCCCCTGGCTGCTGCTAATACAGTTAATTTTGCTTTGATGCAGTTTTTCAAGACTGCTGACTGTTACTCATCTCTCCCATACACATGCAATTCTAAGGACTCTGAAGTGGCTTGTGGATTGTTTCAGCTTTTACTCAAGAAGTTAAGCCAATATATAGATGTATATAGAATACGTATGTATATATCTCCAATGCATATATATAGGATGACAGGTATAACAGCTCAGCTGTTCTTTTTACTTTGTTTCAAGATGGATGATGTGCTTCATCTCTTATCAGTCTTCTAAACTCTGACTGTCTGTGCACCATGCAGCAGTGTTCCAGGCCGTGGTCTTACCCAGCCAACCCACTTCCTTTCTATTCCAGCTCTAAATGTCCCCTTCCACTCTGTTTCTGGCAACTGTTAGTCTAGATGTCTGGAGAAAAAAACACAAACACAACAACCCAAACGCAGATTTCTTAGCATTATTTGCTGGGCTTTTTTCACTGAGTAGCAGACATAGACTATCTTTGGTCTCCCACCAGTTAGAATGTTTACAGAACCCTGGAGATCCAAACTCTTTCAGAACAACTTTCACTGCCTTCTATGTCCTTGATAACTTCTTCTCACTTTGGACCTTTGCCACACGGTTTGTACTGGAGAAGACAAGCAGCTTTGCATTTCGTAGAGGCATCCTTCCTGTACATGAAGTGCTTTGAGTGATTTTGCCATTCCAGCCCCTTCCAAGACTTTCCCTGAAAGCTGATAAACTATAACCACATCCCTAATAGCAATTACTGAAGGAAACAGCAGCTCTACTGAATTCTCCCTCCACTCCAGAATCCTTTCCCACAAGACCTCAGTTACTAATCCTTTGCATTTACTGAAGATTTCCTTCTTGCAGCCCATTTTAAACATTTTGCTATTGTCACTTTTTCATATATGTCATAAGGCCATGTCATACATTTCATTGTAGTTTCTGTTAACACTCCCTTCTGCTTTCACAGGACCAGCCAGCCTCTCCCTGTTCGAGGGAATCAACTCTGGAACAGCCTCCTCTCTAGCTCCAAAAAATTACCCTGCACCGAAATGCTGTCCAGGTCATGCAACCCTGTGGTCCCCTTAAAGTCTGCCTCTGTCTATCTAGAATTCTTCATTTAGCGTCATGCTCTGTCTTCTAGAAAACTTTAAATTATTTTTTCATAGAAGACTGTCCTTCTTTGTTGTTAAGCCTATGTTCTTTTCCCTCGTAGCATTATTCAGAGTGCCGCGATTGTTCATCATTTTCTTCACACTGGATCTCAGAGCACATGGACATACAAGGAAAACCTCAGTCACCCTTCCAACCTTATTCTTTTCTATTAATATTCCAGCCTCACGAGTTATCCTAGCATGTGTCTATTGCACCTATTAAATAATGTGTTAAGATATCTGGTCCTTCCAGTTTATTCACCCTTGCATGAGCAAGAGTCTAAGCTGTTCAGTGCATTAACTGCTGTCCTTCCTCCTTTCCTTCCAATAACCCTATAAATAACACAACGTCCCTAATTTTTAAGCCCTTTTTCAGATCACCTTTATTTATTTTTTTTATGTGTGTATGGGCTGTTTCCATCAAGCCCTCTAACTACCATCGTAAAGCTACATTAGCCCTTTCTTCAGGCACATTTAGCCATATCAGGCATTTTTCATTTGGCTCCCATCTGCTCCAGTTGGATGATTCAAACTAATCACAGAGGCTGCATTTAAGACCCTCAAAGTGCTTTCACTGCTTTCCTCACATACCTTTTTCTCATCTTCCACAATAGGAAGAACAATGTACGGAGAGATCAATGTAACTTCTCTGTTGTTCCAGAGGAAAACAAAAGCAGAGCTCAAGAGGTTCAGGCTTGCAAGGGCTTCAGCTATTGTGTTATGTGTCCCTTCAGAAATTCCCTTCAGAGAGCAATCGGTATTATCAAAGCAGATGAAAGATAAAGCTATTTGTTAAAAACAGAACTTCCAACACTCACAAGTTTCCTCCCATGCAGTAAATGCTACTCTTATCTCCTCCCCAGAGGCTTCAAGGCTTGTCCTGGAATAACTGCCACAGAAAAGATAAACAGCTTTTAAACATTCTCTGTGCAGCTCACAGCCAACAGGTCTGCCTGTCTGCCTCATCAGGAGTTTTTATAGGAATGCACAATGGATGGATAGACACATCTAGAACACCAAATCTGGGCTGGAACCCTTTGCATACCTATTCCATTGTCAATACATGGGACACAGAGCACATGGCAGAGCCTCCAGGTCACATGGCAGCTTCTTAGAGTGTCCTTCGTGACTCCATGTTTTTTTGTAAGCAGGACGGACTTTCAGGACAGAAACAAAAATCCAAGTGCTGCTAGCAGCAGCTGGACATGCCATGAGCTCCTTTGCTCTTCCCAGGATTTACTGGGGCACTGAAGAGCCATCTCTCATCCTCAGCCTATCCCCAGGGTCCATGAAGCCAAGGGAGAGGTACACGGCACCTCTTGAAGAGGTACGTTTGAATCCAGAGATGTTAAATGCTCCTAGAATGAAGCCACCAGTGTATCTACTCCAGTGAGGAGAGGAGTCTGGCTTCTCTTCACAGTGATAGGTAGACTCTCCAAAATGAACAGCTTTGTGTGAGACATACAAATAGCTACCAATAGCTTAGAGGGGGCACACAAAGTGTTAGGATGTGAAAGAGAAGAGCAAATAAAACTCGCCTAAGGTATTGCCCTCCTGTCTCTGATTGTGTGGTACTTGAGGACAGGTTTTCCAGGACAATCCATTTCTGAAGGCCCCAGATAACTACGGAATTGGTTCAGATCTAAATGGAAAGTCTGTGGCCTGCCATAGGCATCTATTCCTCTTAGAAGCAGTGTCCCTAAAGAGGCAAATATAAGGCATGTTTCTAGTGGCAAGATTTTAATTTTCCTTACTGGATAACAGCCAATATTTGGCTTCAGCAAGAACAACCACAACAAATTTCAAAAGGTTCCTTATCCAACAACATCGGCAAGCAGAATTTTCAGTCCTCTGGCTACACCAAAGAAGAATCAACCATGCACTGCATGCATAGGTCAGCACTATCACAGTGGTTTTATTGGGTTCACAGAACTGTGAGTTCCTACTGCTGTGCTTGCTGCAGGAGCAGTTCTCAACTACCATAGACCAGGCAACTCTTACTTGTTTCCAGAACATTTTGGACAGAAAGGAAGTCTCTTGGATTATAACAACAACCAAAAAGGTAGGGAGAGTCAAGAGTTACAGCAGCACTCTCTGGGAACCACACAGTGTTTTGGCTGTAGATCCAAGAACACGTCTCATCATGCCCTGTTGATTCTGAAAGCACTGAGGATAAAGAGAAGAAATTTAAAGGGCTCTTAGAAGCTTTCAATTTCTTCAAACTTCTTTATATCTCCAAGTAAATCAAACCCTCTGCTTCTGCACACTGCAGTCACAAATCACTGCAAAGAAGGAATGATAATTCTGCTCCAAGTTATCATTTCACTGCCACTGAAAACTATTTCAAATTATTCATCGGTGGAAACTCGGTGTACATAAATATGGCTTAGTGCCCAGGTCTTGGTCTGATCACTTACACCAAGTCACTGAGAAAGTGGGTCTTCTCTCAGGCAGACAGATGTAGGAGCTAAACCACAGAATAACAGCTGTATTTAATAAAATTAAAGGCTTGCCAAAAACCAGCTATAAATGTAACTGGCCAGCCCACTAGCCTTCTCCATCTAGGACTGCTAGACGGAAAAGTTCTGCAAAAGATTAGATTCATGATCTGGTCAGACAGCCTGGAAATTTTTTTCTGGTTTATGCTAAGCAATATGTTCCAAGAGAAGTGCTTCCAGCAGGCTGTTGGAAAAGTGTTTTGGACTTTGTGGTCTTGCGGCCCTAAGAAACAGGAGGTTAAGGGCTGCCTCATTTTGCCAACTCATATACAAACTAGGGCCTGATCCCTAAGGCATGACACGAACACAACCCAGTTAGGGGAGTGCCAGTGTAACTATGCCTGACAACAGAACAGAGGCAACATAAACTCTGCAAAAGCAATGCTCTGTAAAAATAATGATCTCAGCTCCACCCTTTAAACAAGTGACCTCATGAGAACAAATGCTACCCTGGGCTGGCTACAAAGACTGGCATCCAGGACCTGGGCTCATCTCAGGACTGGCTCTTACTTAAGCTATAAATCTTAGCAGTAGCAAGTTATGAAAACTATAACAGAGCTATTCTGCTACCAAGAGTACATATATGACCTTCTGGAGACACTAAGTTGGGTCTGTCCGGCAGAAAGGTATAAGTAGACTCAGTAGACCTCCACCATTTTTTTTTTCAGATCTCTTTATAGGTGTCTCCACCTCTTTCCTCCTACTTCTTCTGACTCTACTTTGAGGCCTTTCATCATCAATGTGTGACCTGTCTTTTGGTGCCCACTCAGCAATGACACAAGTGCTGCTGAGAATCCAGGAGATGAAGCTTTTCTTCACAGGTGGGGAAGTCTTAGCCCTTATTTCTGCCCTTTTCTGGACTATTACTGAATGTGCATGAGCAGCTGAAACCTACCATATTGTGTTCGTACCTCTATCCTCCCCTACAAAGGGAATGACAGTGTCTGTGTGAGAGAGCAAGTCACTATAGACTAGGCAACTAAAAATAGGCAACTGAATTAGCTGCTTCTAGGGACGTTATTACTCAAGCTAATAGCCAGAATCTACTTTCACCTTAAGGCAATAATTGCCCCTTTTTGCAACCATGAAAGATGAAGGGACCGTGCAACTAGCTTCTCAATGAGCAGGTGCTGTAGCTGGGTAGAGTCCCAGGATTTGTAATTATAGCAGCAATATCACAGGATTTCACATTTACAACACAGCAACTGGGATCAGAGATACACAAAGCAAACTCCACTCAAGTGGATGGATGATGACAGACCCGTGGATGTCATCTATCTTGATTTAAGTAAGGCATTTGACACAGTCTCTCACAGCATCCTTGCAGCCAAACTGAGGCAGTGTGGACTGGATTTTCGGGTAGTAAGGTGGATTGTCAACTGGCTACAGGGTAGAAGTCAGAGAGTAGTGGTCAATGGGACAGAGTCTAGTTGGAGGCCTGTATCTAGTGGAGTGCCTCAGGGATNCTACTCTGCCCTGGTGAGACCACACCTGGAGTATTGTGTCCAGTTCTGGGCTCCTCAGTTCAAGACGGATGTGGAGCTTCTGGAGAGAGTTCAGCGTAGGGCAACGAAGATGACAAAAGAGGTGGAGAACCTCCCTTATGAGGAGAGGCTGAGGGAGGTGGGTCTCTTTAGCTTGGAGAAGAGGAGACTGAGGGGTGACCTCATTAATGTCTATAAATATTTGAGGGGTGGGTGTCAGGAGGATGGAACTGGGCTGTTCTCGGCATCATGTAGTGATAGGACGAGGGGCAATGGTTGTAAGCTGGAACACAGGAGGTTCCACATCAACCTGAGAAGGAACGTCTTCACGGTGAGGGTGACGGAGCACTGGAACAGGTTGCCCAAGGTGGTTGTGGAGTCTCCTTGACTGGAGATGTTCAAGACCCGCATGGATGTGTTCCAATGTGACTTGGTTTAGGTGATCCTGCTGTGTCAGGGGGATTGGACTGGATGATCTTTCGAGGTCCCTTCCAATCCGTAATGATTCTATGATTCTATGATTCTACCCAAACCAAAGCCGAGGCTCTAACATTTGATGTGGGTCAGAGGATATGTGCACGAGGAAAAGAGACCTATAGCAGGTTCTGAGCCGCCCACTGGTTAAATATCTGCACTTCAGAGTCAGACTAGGGAGCAGACAAAAGCCTGACACTCCTTAGTGTCAATCTAATGCTGTTACATCTCCGGTGCTGGCGTGTGAGCTGCTCTGCAGTACGAAACTGAAGCCCATCCCTCCCCTGAACCACAGCCAGAGCCTGGTTAGGGCATGATCAGCAGTGAGAAACCAGTGAGATGGAAAACAGGGAGGATGAAGGTCAGAGACAAGCCCTGCGCTGAGCAGGGACTTGCCCAGCTGCCTGGCAAACAAACACGTTTTTTATTATTGACTGACAGGAGGGGCTTAACAGGTCTGCGTGTTATAAAACCACATGTTTTCAATGAGTAGGTATTCCCTCTTCTGTGGAGCCTTGCTGGCTGCTGTGGCTGCAGATGATTTATGCTGGCAATCACATGAATTTTCTTCTCTGAAATGAAGCACCTTGTACTGAGTGTAAGGGATTTAATTTTAAAAAACCAGCGGCAAGAGCACTCAGAGACACCACCGTGTCTCTGAGTTTCACCGTGTTCCTCCCTGCCTGTTCCCCCATTACTAAATAAAGTTCTTATTCATTACATCTTTTTGCCTCAAAAGCATGAGAATGTTCCTTCCCTCTGATGATACTAAATACAGGTCATGAAAAGAGAGGGTAGCCACTTGGGATGATTATAAGGCTCTGGTAAGAGCATGTAGGGATGCAACTAGAAAGGCCAAGGCCTCCTTGGAATTAAACCTTGCAAGAGAGGTCAAGGGCAACAAAAAGAGCTTCTTCAAATACATTGCAGGTAAAAGTAAAACTAGAGGCTACGTAGGCCCCCTGCAGAATGAGGTGGGTACCCTGGAGACAGAGGATGCAGAGAAAGCGAAGATACTCAACACTTTCTTAGCCTCTGTCTGTACTTCTGGGGTTTGTCTTGATATCAAGCCCCAGACTACAGAGGAGGTTGAGGCAACAGGTGAGCCTGCCTTGGTTGATGAGGACTGGGTTAGGGATAAGTTGAGCAAACTGAATGTGCACAAATCCATGGGCCCAGACGGGATGCACCCACGTGTGCTAAGGGAGATGGTAGAAGTCATTGCTAGGCCACTCTCCATCATCTTCTCTAAGTCATGGGGATCAGGAGAGGTGCCTAGGGACTGGAAAATAGCAAATGTTACCCCAATCTTTAAAAAGGGAAAGAAGGAAGACCCAGGTAACTATAGACCGGTCAGCCTCACCTCCATCCCAGGAAAGGTGATGGAACAATTTGTTCTGGAGGCTGTCTCCAGGCACATCAAGGACAGGAGGGTCGTTAGGGACAGTCAGCATGGCTTCACAAAAGG